>OX422224.1:165071489-165671489 GCA_949130495.1 Sambucus nigra | reverse complement strand
GCCTCACTAATGTTTTTCATGTTCCTGATGTTAGGAAAAATTTAGTTTCTAGAAGTCTTCTTATCAAATTTGGCTTTAAGCTTGTATTTGAGTCAGACAAATTTATTCTGACTAAGAATGGTACCTTTGTAGGCAAAGGATATTTGTATGAGGGCATGTTTAAGCTCAATATCAATGAAAAAGATTCTTCTTCTTATATCGTTGATTGTCTTTCATTATGGCATAGTCGTTTAGGACATGTTAATACAAAGAAAATTCATTTCATGGTTAATTTAAATTTAATTCCTAAATATGAGAATGATATGAATGAAAATGGTAAAATATGCATGCAAACAAAAATAACAAGATTACCTTTCCCAAAAATAGAAAAAACTACATCTTTGTTTCAATTAGTACATAGTGATGTTTGTGATTTTCATGGAACACCTACTAGAGGTGGTAGTAAATATTTTGCTACATTTATCGATGACTTTTCAAAATATTGTTATGTATATCTTTTAAACTCTAAGGATGATGTGCTTAATAGATTTAAGACATATAAAAATGAAGTTGAAAATCAATGTGATACTAGAATAAAATGTCTTAGATCTGATAGAGGTAGTGAATATCACTTTCCTCAATTTTGTGAAGATATGGGAATTATACATGAAGTTACTGCACCTTATATACCACAACAAATGGAGTAGCGGAAAGAAAAAATAGGACACTAACTGAAATGGTTAACGCTATGCTTTCTTATTCTGGTTTAACTAAAGGGTTTTGGGGAGAAGCACTTTTATCTGCGTGTCATATTCTGAATAGGATACCTGTTAAAGATAATAAGAAAACTCCTTACGAATTATGGAAGAATAGAAAACCTAATTTAGGTTATCTTAAAGTTTGGGGTTGTAGAGCTATTGTAAGACTACCTGAAACTAAGAGGAAGAAATTAGGAAGCAAAGGCGTTGAGTGTATTTTCATAGGTTATGCACAACATAGTAAAGACTATAGATTTTTGGTTAGTGAACCTAATGATTCTGTTGCGGTAAATACAATAATTGAACCGAGAGATGCAATTTTTTATGAACAAAGGTTTTCTTCTCTTCATAGAATTAATAATGAAAAAGAAGTAAGCACTCCTTCATAGTTACCTGAAACTCCACCAGTAGAACAAGAAGAGATTAGAAAAAGTAAAAGACCTAGGAAAGAAAAAAGCTTTGGTCCCGACTTTGTTGTCTATCTTGTTGAAGGAACTAGAGACACATCTTGTAATCAATATGCTTTGACTCTTAGCGTTGAAACAGACCCACAAACTTATAGTGAGGCAATTAAGTCTGTAGATTCAACATTTTGGAAAGAAGATATAAATGATGAAATGGATTCAATTTTGGGAAATAAAACTTGGAAGTTAGTAGACTTACCTCCAGGATCTAAACCCATTAAGTGTAGATGGATTTTTAAAAAGAAAATGAAAATAGATGGAACAATTGATAAATTCATGGCTAGATTGGTTGCTAAAGGTTTTACACAAAAAGAAGGAATTGATTATTTTGATACCTATGCACCTGTTGCTAGAACCTCCACTATTAGAATTTTAATTGCATTAGCATTTATTTATAATTTTGAGATTCATCAAATGGATGTGAAAACTGCCTTTTTAAATGGTGACTTAGAAGAAGAAATTTACATGGAACAACCTAAAGGGTTTGTTATGCCTGGACAAGAAAATAAAGTATGTAAACTTATTAAGTCCTTATATGGCCTAAAACAAGCACCTAAACAATGGCTCGAAAAATTTGATAAAGTCATTATTTCTTATGGTTTTAAAATTCATGAATCTGATAAGTGTGTTTATAGTAAATTTGCTAATGGTAAAGGTGTGATCATTTGTTTATATGTAGATGACATGCTAATTCTTGGTACTGATTTAGAAAGCATTAATAATACAAAGAGTTTCTGTCTTCTAAATTTGATATGAAAGATATGGGTGTAGCTGATGTCATATTAGGAATGAGAATAATAAGGAAAGATAAAAATATAATTCTCACTCAATCTTATTATGTTGAGAAAATTATAAAGAAATATAATCAGTTTGATTGCACACCTTTTTGTACACCTTTTGAACCACAGCTAAATATGATCCCTAATAATAGTAGAGCTATTTCACAATTGGAATATGCACGAGTAATTGGTAGTTTAATGTATGCCATGACATGTACTCGACCTGATATTGCTTATGTTGTTGGTAAATTAAGTAGATATACTAGTAATCCAAGTTTATTGCATTGGCATGCTGTCAATAGAAAAGGAACTATGGACTATGGTATATATTATAGTGGATATCCTTCAGTGTTAGAAGGGTTTTCTGATGCCAGTTGAATAATTGAGCGGGAGGATCATTCCTCAATAAGTGGATGGATTTTCACTCTTGGTGGAGGAGCTATTTCTTTGGGATCAAAGAAACAAACTTGTATAGTTGATTCTACTATGGCAGCTGAGTTTGCAGTATTAGCTGCAACTCGTAAAGAGGCAGAATGGTTAAGGAATTTATTGATTGAAATTCCAGTTTGACCAAAACCAATGCTTCCAATATCTATACATTGTGATAGTGAGTCTACACTTTTCAGGGCTTATAGTAAAGTATACAATGGAAAATCTATACATATTGGACTGAGACATAGTTATGTCAGACAAATGATTACAGATAGTGTAATCACAGTGGATTATGTAAAATCAAGTCAAAATTTAGCTGATCCTTTTACAAAAGGTCTTGCAAGAGGACTGGTGTCTAATACAACAATAGGGATGGAACTAAAGACCATTAATAATAATCATTCTTGATGGAAACTCAACTTGAAACTTGATATATTCAAGTTTAAGTTCAATGATTAAAGTACATCATACGATGTGATTGTAAGCACTATAAAATTTTAACATCCCAAGGATAAGTGCTTAGAACATGTAATGAATAATGAAAGAGGATGAGTTTAACCTTAATAGATTTATGGTGTTTTAAGTTACATGGACACCTATGATAATCTACCTATATGAGTGTGGAAGTGGTGCCGCTTCCTATGAGAACTGGGCTTGACTCTAAAGCACTCATGAAATCAAGGTACAGACACAAGGCCTAATACATGTGTCGGCTTATAATCAGTGATTAAAAGATTTGTGTTTGAAGACAAATTTGGCTGGTCAATATGGATTGATAGTTCAAAGAAAAGTCTACTATACATTCATGGTTAGCCTTGACGAACCTTCACAAGGTATTGGTTCAAGTCGTGAGACACCAATACTTATACACAGTCTTACAGACAATCAAAGATTTACAAAACTTATGTTAAAAATGGTGGAGGAATGTTGGTGATTTTTAAAATAAGTGAGTAAGAATTTTTGGGTGTAAGAGCTTAAAGAGCTTGTCCCACATTGGAAGTGTGTGGAAGAGGTGGGAAGCTAACCCAAATATAAAAAGGGATAGTGTCCCACATTGGAAAATGTACAAATCTAAGTGTCACCACTAAGCTATAAAAGGAGTGGGCAACCTTTGAGTCCCACATTGGAAAAATATTAAGAATTTTTGCACTTAATAAGTACAAATGGAAGATGAAGAGTTAATTAATCTAGCATTTAAGAGGCTATTTAAGAGACCTCAATACGGTGCAAAGCACCATACGCACACGTGCACACGCGCGCGCGCACGCGCATGCGGGGCAGTGGGCTGTAGAGGCGCTAGTGGATCACTTTGCACTTCGCATGCCGCTTGTCCGAAGTGGTAGCGGGTTGATGGGATTCGTCCGGGTCGGATCGCGGTAGCTCGGTCGCAGTCACTTTTTGGTTGACCCATGCAAAATCGATTCAGTATTAATTGTACCTATTCGGAAATGACTTAAGGCTGTTGGTAATTAACAGTCATACCATTTCGGAATTGATTAAGATTGTTAATCCAACAGTCATGACTCATGAAGACAAAGCTTTTCATTATCTATAAATAAAGGCTGCATGAAACGAAATTACAGATATAACAAATATTACCCAGTTTTTAAATTTCCAACCCTTGCTATTACTCTCTTATAATTTTCAGGAGATATAAATTATCTTATTCTGTTTTGTGCACATAAACATAATAAGAACTTGATTGACTATTCTTCGCTGCTGCATCCATAGGCTGTCTTCAAATATACAAGTTGCAGGCAGTGCAAGTTGCTTCATTGTATCTTGAGTACGAATTTACGAATTCCCGTTTGTATACTGAAGTTATTCGTGTGGGGAAAATACTATATTTAGGTAAGTGACATCACGCCTTGAAGCTTTCTAGTATCTATTCAGAAGTTACATTATTGTATTGAAGTTGACATTACTGTGATATATAAAGAGTTCCATTTCTGTATTTGCATTCATATTATCCAATAAAAAATAAGATGCAAACAGTGACGAGAAGGCTTTACTTACTAACACAAAACCACACCGTGACCATGCAAAATATGTTTGGTGAACATATCATGACCTTGTAAAAGGCTACTGAAGATGTTGTGATGTCTTTCAAGACTTCCAATGACTTTGGGATTGGTCAGAATAAGTCCTACAACCGCGCTATAATGAAATGTGGCACAAAGTTACCAAAAACTATCCTATAGCCAAGCAAGTAATTTTTTCTTAGGAGGTTTACTGATGATGAGCACACCTAATATGAGGTGGAGTTGAAGGAAGCTTGAGAGCTAACCGAGAAATAAAAAGAATAGGTAGTGACTACTAATCAAGAGGTCGAAGAAACTGAGACCGACCTTGTTGATGAGGAAGATGATAAATAAGGATATGTAGAATCTTAGACTTCGTGTCTTTTGTTGTTTATTATTGGTAAAGTTGAAATTTTTTAACTATCTTGTAATAAGACGAATGAAATTTACATTTAGCTATACAACCTTATGTTTTTACCTTGTCTTTGTCTTGCAGGCACTACTTTAGAATGAATATTTGTTCTTCAATGTCTTCACTTTATAACATTATCTGAATTACATCTTGATTTCTTATAGCCGTAGCTTAGTGTTAACTTTTGTATTTAATTTTACTGCTAGACTTATTGTAGCCGCGATTGTTTTTCAGAGGGTTAAAGTTAAATTCTATAGCTCGTAGGGTACTAGTAACTCCCGAAGGCTTACCTTGTAAACTCCGCTGTCATATTTTTATCTTTTAATCTGTTTAGCTTCTTTTATACTGAATATTTTCTTGATTAGAGTTACATCCTTATGTCCAAAGAGATTTTTTATTCCAAATGTAACCTTGTTGTTGAACTCAATTGTGGATTCAACCTTAGTAACGTGTTATGCCCAAAGGCTTTGAATAATACTCCGTAGACTCCCGAGTGCCAGTGGACCCTTAAGGCTTTTGGCATGAACTGTTGCCTTTTGCTGGAAGCGGATATTACTATGCTGTCTTCCACTTTTGCGATCATCCAATATCACCGCGGTGTTAAATGAAATCTTTAGAATATGCTGAGGTATATTTAGAAGCCTCACACGACTTATAGGATATAAGTAGACAACCAACGCTCATAGGGTATAAGTAGCCCCCAAGGCTCATAAGTTATAAGTAGCCAATGAAGGCTCATAGGGTAGAAGTTACCTCCAAGGCTCATAAGGTATAAGTATCAAACCAAGGCTCATAGGGTATAAGTATCCCCCCAAAGCTCATAGGTTATAAGTTACCCCCCAAGGCACGTAAGTCATAAGTCACTAACCAAGGCTCATAGGGTATAAGTATCCCCCCATGGCTCGTAAGGTACAAGTAGCTACCAAGTCTTATAGGGTATAAGTATCCCCAAGGCTCGTAAGGTATAAGTCACCCCCCAAGGCTCATAGAGTATAAGTAGCCCCTAAGGTTCTGTTCCACTTGTTGATAAGTGAGGGTGTGCTATTCTGGAGTCTTTCTCGAATCTAGTAAAATATACTCACTCTAATCAAGGTACCATTTTTAGAGGATGAGATCGGAACAACTATCGTGAGGATCTTATCGTTTAGATCTCTATGCGCACTAAGCCTGAGTGCTATCATCGGAGTCTGCATTTTTATGACTTAGGTTTTGTTATTGCGACTAAGTCCGATTTCTATGACCGAAGTTTATGTTTTTATGACTTAGACTAAGTTGATTGATATGATTATAATCTTCATTTTTATGACTTAGGTTTTGTTGATGAAGATGGATCTGACTTCCTTTCTTACCTCCTAAGTTTATGGGAACCTCTTCCTCAGTGAGTATTTATGGGCATATGCTATCTACGGACATAGTCTTCGTGCTCCTAGGTTTATGGGAATATCTGCTCTGTGGCGGTTTATGAGATGTGTCATCTATGGCAACAATCTTCTCTTGTGATCCGGTGATCCATAGCTTTTGTACATGTGAGTATAAATTTTTGATTGAGTCAATTTATATGTATTAGCTGAATATAGGAAAAAATATTTTGAGTCATAGGTTGGGCTATGTATGTTGACCTTTCAATCTTATGACATGTTTGATTGAAGATGTTACAACAAAGCATCAGAGTTTGCATTATCGTGCCGTGTTTAGTGCCACATTTCGTCTTTCGAGGATCTCTCAGGTATGAATGCATATACATTTTGATCCTTAGAATTTTATTTTAGGTGTTTGTTTTTATAAAATGTTTAGGAATTTTTTTTGAAAGATTTTAAAAGAACAAACATTTTTTTATTTTAAGTCATTCAAATGACTTTATAGTTTTGTTCGAATGAGTTTAGCAGTTTGATCAAATGAACTTCAAATGACATTTCTCTGTTAGTAGAATAAATGTCATACGAAGCTCGTTCGGAGTTGGTTTGAAAGAGATTAGCTGTTCGTTCGAACGAGTTTTGAGTTGATTCTAACGATATTATGTTTTCGTTCGAACAAACCCTTATTTCTATTTGAACGAGTTTTCTCAAAAAACACGCTGCTTAAAAAAATGTGTTTTCAATATAAAGGGGTTCTGGATTTGTTTTTATTGTGACTTTTGGGGAAAATCATTTTTCTATACATATCCAAAATCTCCCAAATCCTAGTTTCACCCCAACCTTTTAAGACCCAAGTTTCGTTATAATATATGCCTTGATATCTTGTTTGTGGGCACCGTAGTTTATTTTTATCATCATCTTGATAGAAAAATATTCATAGTGTGGATTCCGTATATGGTTTGATGTTTACACACAGTGGACTCCGTGTTTTAGATTTCGTAGATTGTTGTTGATACTGGATCGGTGGATACCGAGGAATGTGTGGACTCACACGTTGTGATAGCTTCACGAGTGGACTCCTACGTTTAACTATGGTGAAGGTTGAAGAACGAAGAGTGTCAATGCTTGTGAGGGCGTCGAGTTGGTTGTGTAAGTCTTTTATCGTGTCTTGTAATTCCGTACATAGTGAGTTTTTCCCATTGTGAGTATTTTTGGTACGTCGGTATGTTTTGATTTATTAGTTTATTTTATTCTTGTTCACACCTAAATGCATGTTTTAGGACAAGATAAAATTTGGTAAATCATTTATCACAATAATCGGTTAAAAATTGGTTCATAGTTTTAATTTAGGGTAACTTTTTAAATTTTTGTATTTAAAATGAAAAAAATTAAAATTGATTTTTGGTTTGACCTCCTTCCATACTCCTGCAACTTCAAATTGGTATTAGAGTGGGAACACTAAGTTTTTGTATTAGATACGTGTTTAGGCACGTGTTTAAGTGATTTTTATTCAGAGGGTCAATGGATTTTTAGGGCACCGATGTTTGATGGGTCTAATTATGCATACTAAAAAATGCGAATGAAATTGACAGTCAAGGCGAAAAATCAACAGGTATGGCAAATGGTAATTAATGGTTGGTACCCACCTGAAACCTTAAATGGGGATTATAGGATTCCCAAACCCGTAGATTTTTAGAATGAGGAAGATCATGAGTTAGAAAAATTATAATTCATGAGGTTTAGATTCTCCATCTTATTCGGTCACACTGGAAGAGTTTCACCATATTATGACATGTGAAGTGTTTAAAGAGGCTTGGGACATACCCCAACTCACCTATGGAGGTACTATTTCTGTTAAGGCTTCGAAACTCCAAAACCTCACCACTCAATTTGAAACCATTAGGATGGAGTAGAGTGAAACCTTCAATGAGTTCTATGATAGACTGTTAGATATTACAAACTTGTCTTTTAACTTAGGAGAGAGAATACCCAAAACCCATGTAGTTAAGAAAATTTTAAGGTCCTTACCTAGAAGATTTATCTCAAAAGTGACAATTTTAATCCCTTGGGTTGTTTAGACTCTTCAAAACTCAAAGAGCTTGTAAGTGATCTTCAAACTTATGAGCTTAACATATTTTCCTCCTAAAAGACGAAGAAATATAAGGGCATTACTTTGAAAGCCTGAAAGGAGGAAGAAATTATTTCAAATGATAAGCCTGGCATAGATTATGATGATATTGCCATGTATGAAGATAAGTTCTAAAAAATTTCTTAAATAAAAATATGTAAAGAAGTTTGAGAAAAGGATAAGTATAACAAGGTCGATCAATTACTTAAAAATCGTAATGATAATTTTAAGAGGGATGAGTTAGATAGATGCTTTGGGTGTGAGGGTTATATCCTTAATATAGCTGACTGCCTGACTAAACTAAGGAAGGAGGGCAAGGAATCGAAGGGGTACAATGATATCCTTAGTGATAGTGATCCGAAAAGGGGATCCAATTCCTCCATTGTGTCAACTACACTGCGTTTATGGCTAGTTATGAGAGATTTAATGAAAAATCTTCCCATGAAGATAATTCTAGGCATGGAACTTTTTGAGGCCATTATTTATGATTCCCAAGAGAGTGGTGATAGAGAGGGAGAATAAGAAGAAGAGGAGGAGGATAGTGAACGCCAAGTTGCCTTCTGTGAGTTGTATGCGAAAGCGATCAAATTGATAAAGGATAACTTAAAGTTGGAATCTAGGTTGAAATAACGTGCCTTAAGTAATAATGAGAGTGTATTGATTGAGGACCTTAGGTCACGTGAGAAGACTCTTAGGGAAAAACTCTCATTTCTTGAGGAGAAACGAGATAGTTTTTGAGGATTAATGGAGATTTTGAAGAAGGATTCCCTAATTTTTGAAAATTTTCATTATTTAATAGAGTCTAGGATAGTGGATCTAGAAGAGAGATTGATAAACTTGAGTCATGTTAAATTTTATTTGAAATCTAGGTTAAAAGAGTTGGATAAGATGTTAGACACCGTCCGAATCAAAGATGACGTGTGGGATTGGATTTGATATTCCAAATTCTTTCGCTAATAAATACAAGATCATGCTTTTGAGAGAGTCAACTATTACTAGGAACATTAAAAAAAAATCAACCCTTAGGTAACACTCGTCGTCGTGTCTACACATGTACATATTGTAGTGGGAAAGGTTACCTTAGGCGTTTTTGCTTTAATCTTAGAAATTGTCCTAGAACGTCTAAGTCTAGAGTCATCGAGGTTCCCAAAACCTTATAGCATCACAACTATATGGGTTATGAAATCATATTTGTAGGATTTACATATTAGACTTATTGATTCTCGAATGCTTGCACATGACATTTCTCATGCTATATCTAATGGTTGTTTGTATTCGCATGTTTGCGTACACAAACTTTTGTACTTCATGTTATATGTGTTTTCTAGTTGTATATGGTTTGAGCCTTTTGTATTTTGATTTTTCTTATATTGGGTCTTATTGAAAAATAATAATTTTTTTGTTTGTATTTTGAGTTTTGTTTTTGAAATTGGTACCAGTTTGAAAAATGTTGAAAAATTCATAAATTTTTTTGTTTATGTATATTTTAGTTTTACACATTTTATGTGGCATATTGATGTTTTTGAATCTTTTTCATTCCATATTTTCATATGGCTAGGACATTTGATTGTGATTTTTAATGATTTGATTGTTCTTACTCATGCTTGCATGGAGTTGTTCGACTTTCATTTGCTTAATGAATTCACTTTGTATATGCCTCCGCACACATGCACGAGCAGTTTTGAATTTTAACTTCACATGTTATATTTGAGCTAAGTGAGATGTTATCCCATCAATCTCATCATCTACATATCTTATGAATATATGGGATTTGTGCTAATAAGAACTGTTTCTTATGAGTTTGTTGATTCTTCTTGAAAATATAAAGGTGCACAAGAAAGGGCTATAGAAGGAGAAAATATCCTTTGCGATGAAGCCACTGTTGGCAAGAGGCTAAAAAATGATAGGCAAAAAGAAAAGATTAAAGGACAAGATATTTGTTTGATTGATTTAAAAAAAAGGTAACTTCAAAAGAATTGAGTGAAAAATTATATTATATATGTATTTAGCTTTTTAGGGTGTTATAATTGAAGATCAATAGGTTTGAACAATTAATCCAAGTGATTCTTATCATATCATGAGACTATAGATTTGTAGAATCATCAAAATTCTAGACTTACATGCATTGTGATTGTTTGTTAATTGAGTTCACTTTATCTATTACTTGAGGTTAAATCTTAGTTTGATAAAGTTTTATGGTCAAATAGAATTCCTTGGATATTTTTGAGTGATTGGGCTATTTTTTTATTTGTTTCTTATTCATGCCCCTTCTCTCTATTCCACGTGTTTAAACATATTGCTACTATGTTAGTGTGTAAAGCTTATATGTTTTGTGGTTGTTTACACACACACACACACACACACACACACACACACACACACACATATATATATATATATATATATATATATATATATATATATATATATATATATGGAGAGAGAGAGACGTCCCCTCCTGTAAGGACTCCTTATAGTGCAGATCCCGATACATATCATTTTTTTAAAATAGTAAAAAAATAATTTTTTTGATGAAACTTTATGGATATGATCTCCATGGTGAGAAGATCATTTCCAATTTTTTTTTATCAAAAAATTCAATAAAAAAATCGTTGAGATGAGGTGATATGTAAAAAAAAATGGTATAAATATGCATTTTCGACCGTTGAAATGTTGACGGTCATCCCACCCACTTTTCGATTAATTTTTTTTTATGAAACTTCATGAATATGATCTCGACAGTGAGAAGATCAAATCCATGAAGTTTCATAAGAAAATTCAATTAATAAAGTGGATGGCGTTGCCCAGCATTTCAACGGTTGAAAATACATATTTATACCATTTTTTTACATATTACCTCATCTCAACAGTCTTTTATTGAATTTTTTGATGAAAAAAATTGGAGATGATCTTCTAACCGTGGATATCATATCCATGAAGTTTCATCAAAAATTTCATTTTTTTACTATTTTAAAAAAATGGTATGTACCGGAGTCTGCACCATAAGGAGTCCTTACAGGAGACTTTCTGTATATATATATGTGCCTGTATGTTATTAGTATATTTAGAATATATATATATATATATATGGTATCGTTTTGTTTTGAGTCTTTGCGTCTGCATTTAATCTATGTTTGCCATGTTCTACATCTTTGAATAAAATTGGCACGCTATATGATCATGTTAGTATCCCTTGTTGCTTGTTTATATTGGTATCTCATGCTTCATTGTGTATTCTAGTTGATATCATATATTGCTTCAATATTGGTGTTAATTGATCATTGTGTGGATTATTGTGCTTGTGTTTTATTTTACTTTACACCATTTCTTTATATTATTCTTTCTTTCTTAATTTCAATTAGTATCATATGTACTCACTTTTTGGGGGATATATGTTTTATGGGGGACAAATAATTTATTATGCATTCTTACTTTGTCTAATACTGAACAATAAGGGTAAGAAATGGTATCTTTTACTTTAATATAGGAGGAGATCTTTATCTTGGGGGAGACATCTTACCTAGGTGGGGATTGTTAGACATAGAGAAAATTTAATCTCATGCACATTTATATTGCTTACATATGCTCTTTGCATTTGAAGGTGTGTTTTAGTGTGTAAGTTTGCAACATGTAATAAAGTTTACAAGCGAGCAAAGCTACTAATCGTATATGTTTGTAAAGTATGTATTTTATCCTTCGGGGGGGGGGGGGGGGGGGGGGGAGGGGGAGTTGGGTCTTTTAGAGAGTTTAATGGCCCATATGAGTTTCTGTTTGTGTTTTATCTCGGAATAGCCAAAAGAGGAGATTTGTAAGGGCAAATTTTTAACTGAGTCAAGTTGTATCTATTGACTTAATTCCAGAAAAAATATTTTGAGTCATAGGTTAGGCTTTATATGTTGATCTGTTAAGATTATGACATGTTTGATTGAAGGCTTAACAATAAAGCTTCAAAAATTGCATTATTGTGGCATGTTTAGTGCCACATTTCTTTTTCCTATTTTCGAGGATCTCTCAGGTATAAATGCGTATACATTTTGATCCTTGGAATTTTATTTTGGGTGTTTGTTTTTATTAAATGTTTAGGGATGTTTTTAAAATATTTTAAAATAAAAAGTATTTTTTTTTATTTTAAGTCGTTCGAACGACTTTATAGGTTTCGTTTGAACGAGTTTAGTAGTTCATTCAAATTGACTTCAAACGAACATCGAACGAAATTTTCTATTAGTAGAACAAATGTTGTTCAGTGCTAGTTCAAACGAGGTAAGCTGTTCGTTTGAATGAGTTTTGAGTTGGTTAGAAAAAGGTTGTGTTTTTCGTTCGAACGAGCCCTTGTTTTTTTACGAGTTTTCTCGAAAAATATGTCGCCTCGAAAAATGTTTTTTTATATAAAGGGGATCTGACATTTGTTTTTAGAGTGACTTTTGTCGAAAATCATTTTTCTATACATACCCAAAAACTCCCAAACTGCAGTTTCACGCAAACCTTTTAATATCCAAGTTTCATTATAATATATGCTTTGAGATCTTGTTTTTGGGCACCATTGTTTGTTTCTCTCATCATCTTGATAGAGAAAAGTTTCATGGGGTGAATTTCATACTCGGTTTACTGTCTAAACACGGTGGACTCTATGGTGTTGTGTTGAAGAAGTGGTGGACTCCGTGTTCTAGATCCGTAGATGGTTGTTGAGCTTGGATCCATTAATACCGAGGTGAGTGTGGACTCACACATTGTGGAAAATTCGCGAGTGGACTCCTGCGTGTAAACATGGTAAAGTTTAAGGAATAAAGAGCATCAAGGCTTGCGAGGGGATTCAAGTCGGTTGTGTAAGTCTTCTATCGATTCCTTTGTAATTTAATATATTGTAAATTTGCTTGGTCGGGTCGTCTGAGGTTTTTTCTATTGGAGTTTTCATCTTAGATCAACGTGCTGTGATTTGTTACTTTATTTTATTCTTGTTCACACCTATATGCATGTTTTAGGACAAGATAAAATTTGGTTAATCATTTATCATAGCAATCGATTTAAAATTAGTCAATAGTCTTAATTTATGTTAACTTGTTTAAGTTATGTATTTAAAATGAGAAACATCAAAAATTGATTTTTGTTTTGACCACCCTCTGTACTCTTGCAACTACGGTAGTGGTCATAAGGTGTGATTGCTGTTAGTTGTTTGCTAAACGTTTTGAACAAAAATTGCAAAGGAATTAAGGCAAATAATTAACTTTTCATTGATACAAATCTGAGGGGATACATTATTTGCCTAAATATGGCCTTTTAATAATTATAAAAGTTGAAAATAAGCAAAATTTTGCCCAAACTACTTCAGGGCGCGACTTCCTTGTTGCTCAGTTGTTGGTCGTGATCTTTGTGAACCTTCACAACATCCCTTGTCGAAGAAGTCTTTAAACCTCATGATTTAGGCTATGTCACTTGTTGGTTGTATAGCCCTGACCATTGTGGAATACAAAGAATTTGTCCAGAAAAATACCTGGGGGGGGGGGGGGGGGAGGGGTGAATTGGAATTTTGTAAACATTTTAGATCAAATTAAAATTAAAATTTGATTTAGAACACTTTAAGAAAATTCAGATTAATAAATCTTTAAAAAATATAATAATAATTTCTAAATTCAAATAATACTAATCAATTAAACTAATTTAATCAAAGGCTAAAACTACCTAATTATTAAATAATTAATATTTTTTATATAAAAATAAATAGTTTTTTGTCTTTACTATTTATTCAAAAAATAATTATTTTGACGTTTAAAATTTTACCAATTACGAATTAAAATATTGACAAGTATAAGTGTTGAAATTATTTATATAAGCAAACACAAAACAATGAAGCAAATAAAGTGTAAAAAATAACCGACACTAAGATTTAACGTGGTTCGATCAAAACTCAGTCTACATCCATGCCCCTAGAGTTGCCATGTTCTTACGCTTGACTATTGAGATCCACTTGTGGGTAGGATCAAATCAACGTTTACAACCGAGTAGCTTAAACCGAGCTACTAATTTTACAATCCTTGAAGTTAAATTTCGAGCTTCAAAAATTCAGAAATAATGAAGTAGGATTGTTGTGTGTTTACACTCTAGAAAGATGAAAATTTATGATCTTGAGTATTTCTGTCTTTGATAATTGTGAAATAATAAAACAATGACTAGAATTTGGTGTTCTCGAGTAGCTAATATAATAAACTTGAAAGCTCTCTCGTTTGCTTTTTTTACGTTGGACTTATGCTTTTGAAATAATTAAATAAGTCACACTTGTTGGTCCAAGAATATGACGCTTGGAGAGCAATCTTCAGCCTTGTGTACCATGAGATTTGGCATTAAATGCACCATAGCTTGATAAGGAATTAGTTGTTTCTTTATTTGTTTGTAGAGACTGCAAACTGCCAAAAATAGATCCATATTTTGCTGATGTGAGGTTATAAAAAAATATGCAAGACTGATATTGGAGCTTTGAAAGAAGCCCAATGGAAACATGCCTCAAATGGTTGTAAGAATTCTACAAAATATCAGTATCACAATAGAGAAAAAATAATCTAATGTGTGCATTTAAGATTTAGTATTTGGACATTTAATACAATATGACAAAAAAATTACTATTTGATTTTATTTGTAGATAAAAAATTTGGATTGTTACACATAAAATATTTAAATTCATTAATATATATATATATATATATATATATATATATATATATATATATATATATATATATATAATAAGGAGTAGAAGTTTGTTTACTATTCCATAAGATGATAAGCTAAGTAAAGTCTAGGATTAAACCAATAATGCAAGAATCCAAGGGTTGAAATTATTTTATTGTATTTTTCTCTTTTTTCCCTATAATTTTTGGTTTCCCCCTCTTTTCCTTACTTCTATTTGATTTACCTCTCTTACTTTAATTCAAAACAAGGGTTGAATTAGTAACTTCACAAGAGAGACCACCACCAAGATAAGCAAGTAAGATCAAACACGCTTTCTTTCACTCCTTTGTTTTGTTTCGTCTCTCTCTCTCTCTCTCTCTCTCTCTCTCTCTCTCTCTCTCTCTCTCTCTCTCTTACGAGGTACATCTCTATCTATATGTTCTATCTTTTCTCTGATCTCTTTTTCTCTCATCTATTTGTCATTTGTAATTTTTATTTCCGAATTTGTTTAGGTATTTTTTGGCACATTTTATTTGTTTTGATATTAGGGCTTTTGAAGCCCTAATTCTTAGCTCTGTGTTTTTTGAAAATTGGAGGGTTTGGGTATAATATCTCTATTCTTCCCTCAATGGTCCTCTGTTTTTTCTTTATTTTTATTAGCTTCCACAACATGTTACGAGGTAATCTTAATGCATTTTTATTTGGCTTCTTTCATGTACTTCGGTAGATTCCAGCAGAGAAGAAAATGATGAAAGTTGATCATAGCTGATATACATGTATACCAGCTTCGGTAGATTCATTCAGTTTGGGGTTTTCTACACAATTTTCAATATCCGTGTATACATTTTTCAATTTTTGATATACATTTTTCAATTTCAGTTTGGGGTTTTACTTTTAGGTCTGATATACTTCTAGATATGATATTCTTCAATTTGAGGTTTCACTTTAAGTATATGACATTTCTGTACAGATTTCATATACAATATGTATATGAAATCTATGTAGTTGTAAATGTTCTGTACAGATTTCGTAGTTGTAAACGTCCTGTACAGATTTCAATATATGACATTTATGTACAAATTTCATATACAATATGTATATGACATTTTTGTACAGATTTAACATTTAGGTCTGCTTATGTGAATGTCCTACTTATGTGAGCATATGTAAGCTTATGTGAAAAACTATAGAAACTCAAAATATGAATATATGTGATGCTTATGTGAAACCTCTTACAGTTGGGCTTCAATTTAACGTTGGGGTTTCTTTACTAATTCGATATTTTTTTTTATCTCAGGTATCATTGCAGGTTTTTTTTAATCTCAGGTACCATTTGAGCTATGGCATCAATTCAAAGTTTAGTAATGATAGGTTCACATCTTTCCATTTGATGACTAAAACTGTTGTTTATTTTTCTTATTACATGGTTGGAATTTATCTATATTTTTTCTTAAAGAACTTTGTGATATTTTACTCATACGGTGGCTTTTTCACGAAAATTTTTATTATTTTTTCATCTCTAATGTTTTGGTTTGTAATATTTTGATCATGGAATATTCTGATTTCACTTATTGATCTCAATGCTTCAGGTTTGTGCTACATTGACCATGTGTACGAGCAAATCTTGGAGGTAAATGAATACATTATTTTACCATGTGTGCGGACAAATATTTTATGAATTTGAGTTTTTATGCTCTGTTTGATTTTGTGGTTCTTATATTTTCACATTGGGTCACTGCCTTGCAGCAGTTTGTTGAAGAGTCACGCTGGGCGAAGATTGATCCTGAACCGGAGGTTCTCGGGTACGACGAGGAAAGACTCCCTCTCTTGGCATTTCCTCTTGCATTGTGGGGCATGTAGGTTGAGCAGACGATTCTCTGCAAGTGTTGACGATTGCACTGCCCGAGTCTCTATTTGTGTAATACCGATTTAGGACCACAAAAGGAGGCAGATTCATAACTTTTATTCATGTAAGTAATAATGATTCATTTGTCGCTCTTGCTAGCTAATCAGTAATATGCTATGTAAGATTGTTATAAATTTTAGATTGGGCTGACTAGTTTTTTCAGAATATGCTATATTTGACTCAATTTGGTGAATTTTGGTAAGTTACCTTTGACACGTTGTCGGTGTTTTTTGTGTTCAAATTTCAAAAATAGTTTACTCCAATTAGTTTGTTCCAAAATGTTAGAAAATAGAATCAATGATACTAATGTAGTCCATTACAAATGTTGAAATAAGTAGGACATTAAAAATGTTGAAATAGTTCCAGTTCAATTCAGTTAGAAAATAGGTAGTCCATTCCATAAGTTAGAAAACAGTTCCATTCATTGATAAATGTTGAAACAGTTTCATTACATTTAGTTAGAAGACAATTCCATTAAAAAACATGGTCTAGGAAGCATTGAAGTACATGTCCGAGGATGAGGAGCTAGTTTGAAGACTAGATGAAGGAGTTGATAGTCAATGTAGATAGTCAAGGTTTACACAAGATGAAATCATCAAGGTTTTTACCTAATCTGAGCATGATTCATATTAAACCCAAAACAAGCACGACATGAGACATGTAATCGTGTTTTTTACTCAATACAAGCACTATATGAGACACGCCATACCAAAACAGGCCACGCCACAACACGAGCATGTAATAAGAATTTAGGGAAATGTTTTCATATTGGTTTAATTTGAGACTCTCTGTTTTCATTTGGCGTTAAGTGTATCATTCTCTGGGAACTGGTAAATGGCATTATACTTCTTCTGGGTCTCCATTTTGAGGGGGTTTAGGTTCCAAAAAATGAGATTCGACTCTGTCTTGAGGTTAAAAATCATGGTTTTTGAAAGTCATTATATATAGGGCCCGATTTTTGTGGTGTGACTTTTTTATTTATTGGTTTCATTTTATGTATTTTTATTTGATTTTAGAAAGAAATTTTCCATTGTTAGGGTTTCTTTTTTGGTTTTCTGAATGTTTTTTGTTTTTACTTTTGGTTTAGGTTCATTAGTGTTTTATAATGTCTTATTTAGTCTGTTTATTTTATCTATTTTAAAAGTCTGCTTCATAGAGAATGGATAGGAAATTTGCATCTAAAGATGACAAGTGTGGGAAGGTCATATTTTGTTCCTTTTGTCTCATTTTCAAATGATACTATGTTTTCTTTTCGTCTAAAAGGAAGGCTATGATAGTTTTTGATAAATAAGACTTATGTATGAATAAATCCATATTCAGATGAAATATCTAATTGTTATTAGTAAGTCCAATATAAATCTGAGTTTGTTTACCACTTAAACACCGTATTCAAATGAGAATTCACTAAAAACTACACACTAGAAATAGAAAATAAGCAGCATGGAGGGAGAATAAGAGATGTTGAATAAAAAATACACACTATTATGATCAGATCTTAGTATACATGGCTTTGATTTGCTCAATAGTTGTTCAGCTGCTTAGCAATCTCGACAGCTAGGGAAGGGCAGGACTTTGAGGAGTTTTAGGAAATCTTTTATTGTATTTTTACTCTTCCTTTTCTTATTTACTACACTCGATTATTAGGCTTATTCATATTTATGGGAACTGGCATTCAATTAGGTGAGCATTTTGGTGGTGCATATCTAGAGTTATCAATTTTCAATAGCTGGTTGTGCACGTTGTGTATAAATTATAAATCCATCTTGCCTAAGAAGCTAAATTAATTTACTTAGCATGCAAATAAATGTGAACCCCAATTTAACATGAGATTCCTATGAGTGATTATCATGGTTGTTTTGTTTATGAATATGTATGTGTAGTTTTGTACATGCATATATGCTTCTGGATAACATTTTTATTTTATTTTTTAAAATTGTTGGTATCTCTGATTCTTCCTATAGCTCGAACAGTAGCAGCCTAATGAGTGGCTCATATGTTTGATCCTAATGTGTGTTAGGTCCTAATGATCATATTGAAAATATGGATAAGTAGTAGTCTAGGGTTTTGATATTGTTGGAGTTTAATGTTTCTATTAAAATTTCTATACCCTCCCCCAACCCGCTCTTTATCTCTCATTGTGTCTTATATCGGTTATTCAAAACTAACGATGTTTGATTTTGGTGACTAAAAAGATTATGAACTTTTTGAATGCATGGCAGGTGTTAGACAAAATGCTCAAGTGAACAGGGATTCATTTGAGTCATCATTATTGTTGTATTAAACAAATGGTCAAGAGTGATTCATGGTCATGTGAGGAAGACAATACAATGTACTAAAGTTTTCTTAAGTGAACTAAATGTTCTAAATTTTTATTTTTACCTCTGTCGCCTTTTTTGTTTATTGTGAAGTGTTAGTTGCAATTTTAATTTGTGTATTGTACCTCTGTGGACATTGTTTCCCCTAATTCTCAGTGATTTTATTGTGAAGAGTTCTTTTAATGTTTTATGTTTACCTATTTCTTTACATGTTTTTCTTTTCATTTTATTTTTCTAATAAATTTGTCTGGACTTTACAAGTAGCAGATCTTCTTACTTATGATTCAGTTGGGGATGATCAATATTTGCATATCTGGGATCTACGAACTCCCTCCATCAGTAGGCCTATCCAGTCTGTAATTGCTCATTAAAGTGAGGTAGGTTTTAGATTTACCTCCTCCCCTTCGTATTTGTGATATTAATATTTCTGTCAAGAAATAATAAAATAAATTCTAAAAACGCGAATTTATTTAATACCAGCATTCTTAGTTGGTAACCATGTGGAGTTGGGACACTATTTAGGAAAATTATCGTCACACATAAATGAATTTTGATCTAGTTTAATTTCAAATGATTATGGAATTGGTAGCTTCTATGATTGCAGAGAACAATAATTTTATGGTTTGTCAAGTTGTAAAAGCTGAATCGGGTATTTGGTTAGGTTTTTTATTTCAACAATTTATAATATGTTGAGATAATTTTGTGGTGTTAATTGTTTGGGGGTTTGGTGATTAGGCCACTTGGGTTTGGTGATTATGTAATGTTTTATCTTATAGAATTTGTGTTTATATAAACAAGTACTGTCATTTTTCTATATATTCAGAATGTTTTCTATTTATTACATGCTGAATATTCTTTTAAGTATCTCATTGTGTTTTTATTTTACGGATACCTTTGTATAATCATTTGAGTGTTGGTTTGGGAATTGCATAGTTACTCAAGATAAATAGATTTTGTTGAACCATCGTTTCATCTCGGTTATGTGCAAAGAAGTAAAATGATTTTTTAACAATACAATTAGGTCTATTCAAGTTCATTTCAGTCGATTAGGACTACTTTTTGTGACACTATGATCCTTTGGGGACGAAAATCCTTTATATTGTTCCCTTTTATATTGATTTGGTATTCTTATGGTTGATGTGTATTCTTATGGCTTTGGATTATTAAAGATTATTATATTATTGGTAATGTTAAAGATTATTATATTATTAACAGATGTTTAAGTGTATTCTTATGTATCGATTTGCTATTACCGTGAAAAGTCTCTGTCCCTCTAATCTAGCTTATATTCTCATTTATTCCTTTTTATTCTAATTTGTTGATATGGGTGGATGGTTGATCGATTTCATTAGATGGAGTCCGATAATGGTGGTAAAAGGAAGTTGAGGTTAGTGGATTTATTTCTTCTTTTAACTTTCAGATTTCTTACTCAGTTACTCAGTTGTTATTATGTTGAAATTTACACTATCGGTGATAAGAGTACAAAATTGACTGAAATTAATGATTTGCATTATTTAATTGTTAGAGAATTTTTAGTTCTTTAAAAAATATTTGGTATTAATTTGAAATTAAAATTTATCTACGGGTTTTAATTTTTCTTTTGGATTAGAAGCTACTTAATTCTCTGTTTTTTTGGTGCCACCATTGCAGGAAAGAAATGCAAATAATAAGGGTAGCAAGATGGAGGAAGTTGACTAAATTTAAAGCTTTTGTTAAGTCTCTTTTTTGTTTTTCTTTACTGAACTATGGTTTTCTTTTCTCTCTTTTATTATTTTAAGTTGTCTTTGAGTTCATTAGTTTATGGAAAGAAATGTATGGTCACTTCCTTTAATTAAGAGAATTCGTTGTTTATGATACTGCCATATTTAGTTAGTCAATTTTGGAGATACAGCTGGGTACATACTTTTTTTCCCATTTAGCTTTACATTATCAAATGCTATGACAAAACGGTGTATTGATCTTTGGTAGTGGTGTATGCGAACTTCGGTTTTTTATATGTATACTTTTGTTGAAATTTTACATAAGCACATCTCCACGATATTAAAGTGCCGTAGGCATTTTTAGTATCACACACATCTTTACTCAAGGTAAATTTTCTCCTTGCCTAAAGTCACGGGCATTCTTCTATATATATATAAGAATTTTACCGTTCCAAACGAAGTTAATTTTATGCGCGGGGATAGGAAAACAAAAGTTTATTAGAGAAGCAACCAAAGAGCCCAATAACAGTTGTAAGACTGTTTGATGAATTGTGTTGCCCAAGGTGGCTAGTAAGATGTCTTTTAAAATAAATTATGACAAAAATTTTTTATGAGACAACACGGGACACACAGGTCTTAAGGGTAAAAGGGTAGAGGTTTCGTGGCACTCGAAAAAAATCAAACTACCCAAGGCATTTTGATGATTCCATTTAACTATTATAAAATAGTGACATATGAATCTGCAAGTTCTCATGAGGCCTAAGAGAATTCGTAGTGCGGGATTCAGATGAAAGGTAACTCTACCAAATGAAAAGGGTTTTTACCTTTTCTACTGCTTAACCTATACAGTGGTGGAGAACCTACGAACTACATTAGTTCGTAGGAAGTTATACAAACTACATTTATTCGTCAGTACCCAAATAACTAATAAAAATAATTATTTACATTTCCTACGAACTTTATTTCTTCGTAGGAATTCCTTCGAACTTCAGAAGTTCGTAGGAACTCTTTACAAATTTAGTAAGAAATTTGTATCTTTAGAGCATCCACAGTGCAGTAGGTGAACGAAAGGTAAGTTTACAAAATGAAAAGGAAGTTTTACCTTTTCTCATGGTTAGCTGTTGCACTGGTGAGAATGATGAATAATGTTGTTCGTAGGAAGTATATAAAATATTTCCTACGAACAACATTAGTTCGTAAGAAATTATACGGACAACACTTGCCGTTGGAACCTAAATATATGATAAAAACAATTATTTATACTTATTACGAACTTTATTTGTTCGTAGGAATTTCTACGAACTTTAGAAGTTCATAGGAACCCTTTGCAAATTCAGTTAATAATTTGTATCTTTGGAGAACCCCTACAAATCGAGGAAGAGAATTTGTTCGTTCATTCCCACTAGTGCAGATGTATGAGTTTGTAAAGATACAAATTTTCTTGACATATAGCATCTCCATTGAGGATGTTCTTAGAGGGCCCTTACAAATCGAAGAACGAAATTTGTTAATTTATTCCCACCAGTGCAGACATCCGAATTTATAAATGTACATATTTTGTTGGCAGTTAGCATCCCATTGTGGATGATCTAAGAAACATCAGTAGAATATATAAAAAATGAGATTTAAAACTAGCATAACTTGAGGTCTAGAAAAGTTATAGGTAAAATGCGGGGCCCAATGGCCTGTGCTTGTGCACAAAATCTTTCGAAAGATTAGAATAGAGAGAAAACATATTTTAAAGGATGAGAACATTGCCCAAGGCATTACACTGACTGCATTTAAGAACTTTTGACCGTATATATAACACTAATAGACTATTATGAAACAAGATACGGTTTATGAAATAAGCTATTTGACCGTTTTAAAATAGACTCACTGCCCAAGGAAGTTGATGTTGCTGACGCTCGCTAATGATAATAAAACATATAAATATATAAATATACAAACAAAACACACACAGATATATAGGTAAAATGAAATTGTGTACAAGTAACTACGATTAATATGAGTATGCATATAATTCTTATGTACGTATTGACACGTGTATATTAAAATATGAGAGTATATATTTACCTATTAAATATATGTATAAGATAATATGAATAGTATATGTAAATATACAAATGTCTAATAATGTAATATGTGTATATATTGCCAATGATAATAAAAGTATAGTTTATACAAATGAATAAAATAAATAAATAAATGTATACAAATGAAACAAAATTATAGATACTATAAATTAAAAACTATTTACATAACACTCAATAAATATTTATTTGATGTACTCATTTATGGAAATTCCTTTATGTAGGAGCCGCCACATGAAAACTGATTTTTTTTAGAAATCCTCTTATCCCATATTAGAGAAAAGGAGCACTGGATACAACCTATATCTCTCACCAGATGCCAAGCTGAATTAATTGTGGAACATCCATCTTTTGCCAATGCCCATTTTCCGAAATAAAATATTTTTTTTGAAAATTCCGCCCAAATACTTTACATTCTTCTCCAAACCTATGATGAAAGCAAAATTGTTCCTCTGAAATTTTGTGCCTCCAATTTTTGATATTTGACATGCATGAAATGGGACCATAAAGAATTAGCATTAAAAAATTTCCACCACAAATTATGAGCATAAGCAAGCGATAAGTCAATCATGGATCTTAGATTTAGCCCTTCCAGATATCTAGCCAATTCACCCATTGAAATTTCGTCTTCTCTTATTGTTTTCCCCATAGAAATTGAGCAAGGAGATATTTTATATGAATGAGAACATTTACCGGTTGATTGATTGCTTCCAGGAGATGAAGATGCATGGATTCCACTGTTGATTTTATGACAGTCACTGTACTCGCTTGAGAGATACATTGATGATTCCAATAATTTAGTTTCCCAACCAGTTTGTCTATATATGTTGAAAAATAATCTTTCTTTCTCTTTCTTGAAAATAAAGGGATCCCCAAATAAATTATTGGGAGATTTTTGCATGTGAATCTAATGGCATTTTCAACTACTTTTGTTTGTGCATTATGTCTCATTTCCTGGATGGTAAAAAAATGTTTTATTGCAATTGACCACTTTTCCCGATTCCTCTTCGTAAGTTTTCAAAAAATCCATGAGATTCTTTAGAGAACGTCTATCACCATCGGCAAATATAAGAGTGTCATCTGGAAAAGAAAGACAAGAAATAATGGGTCAACCCCTTGATAATGCAAAATGATTCATTTACCACTTTTCATCATTTTTTGAATCCCCCGAATAAGCACTTCTGAAGCTAGCATAAATAAAGTCGGTGATAGTGGGTCCCCTCATCTCACCCCATTTTTAGATTTAAAGTAACCGCCAGCCTTTCCATTAACTACTATCGAATACCAACAATTCGAAATCAGTCTGCAAATTAAGTCGATCACGGTTTCTGAGAAGCCAAAACTCCAAAGAGTTTTATTGATGAATCATGACATCCTATCATACGCTTTAGGCATATCAAGATTTATAATAATATTGGAACGCCTCACTTTCTTTGTAAAAGTCATCATCATTTCTTGAGCAAGCAAAATGTTTTCCAATATAGATTGACCCTTGATATGAGAAATAATTTTAGGAAGAATACGTCCCATCCTTTTCGTAAAATTTTTTGAGATAATTTTAGACGAAAAGTTACAAAGACTAATAGGACGTAATTCCTCATAATTTTTTGGATTCCCCCTTTTTGGTATTAAAACCACATTAGTTGATGTCCAACTAATTGGAAGTTACTCCCCAATAGAAAAAGACCTAATTGCTTCATACAGATCATCCTTAATAATATGCTAGCAAGTTTTAAAAGACATACCATTAAACCCATCAGGACCTATTGCACCTTTGCTGTTCATATCATAAATGGCCTCTTATATTTCCTCTTAAGCAGGTACGACACTGAGTAGCCCATTATCTTATGCCAACACTGAATTGGGAATGCAGTCCTAGATATTATCTCTCGACTTAGACTTTGTTTCGGAGTTTCCTGACCTGTCACTAGAAATTTTTTAGATCATCTCTGTTACGGCTGTTAGTCACCATAGGTCTGTTAGGGCATAACAGTGTTGAAAACCAACCCACTACCTCATTCTCAAAGTCCCATTCATCCATCACCCATTGACCCTGATTATTTTGAATCTGATTTAAACTGAGTGTGACCCTTTTCTTCCTTATAATGGCATGAGTTTTTTTTGACTTGGCATCCCTATTTGGCCCATCTAGATCTAGATTTTTGCTTTTAGTATTCTTCCTCTATTTTTAATGATTTTAAATACTCAGCTTGAACGTTGTGGAATTCAAAATGATTTAACAATGAAGGATTTGCATTAAAATCCATTTCTATACCCAACATGTCATCCTCTGGCATTCGCACAACTTAGAAAATGTCACCAAATTTGCTTCTCGACCAAATTTTATGAAAAGATTTTACCCTTTTATGTTTCTCCGTAAAAACATTGAGAGGTCTACCCTTAACTTCATAACTCCACACTTGTTTCATCACAAGAAGAAAGTCATCACTTTTGGCCCAAAATGATAAAATTTAAAAGGTCTTGAACTAAATTTTTTCTCCTTTTTGATTTTTAGATGCAGAGGACTATGATCCGAGTTAGCCCTATAAAGGTGATCCACCGAACTTGTAAAATTTTCTTTAATCCATTCCGATTTACCCACCACTCTATCAAGTTGTGCCTAAATACAAACATTACCATCGCGATTATTGCACCACGTACATGTAGAACCATTAAATTGGATTTCTTGAAGCCCAACATTTAACATAGTCTTATTGAAGTCCATAACCCCTTCTCAATTCACTCGATATCAAAATGTAGATGTTATAAGGTGGCTTGTGAGGAGGATAAATACCATATATTTTGGTGTTATTCAATTGCCCAATCTATTTGGAGGTGTTTCAATAACATTCTTGGGCTGAGGTTCAATTCTTCAAATTTTAATGGAAACTTGATGAATTGGTGGATTAATTCTCAAGGTGGAAAAATAGGAGGCATTCTTTGTCAGATTATTCCCACTTTCATTTGTTGGCATTATGGTGTGCTCGGAACAAAAGCATGTATGACGGAGTGCCAATTCTACTCTCATTCAGATTTGTGGGGAGATTAAAATTGCTTTTCGAAATTTTACTTTCCAAGGATCGAAAACTAGATATTGTATTGATATTTTAAAGGCTTTTTCTTTTTTAGGTGCTCACATTGCACTGCTTTGATGTATCCACAGATGGGGGCTTTTCCCCACCTACGATTTCTAATAAATTCACGGGACTCATTCCTATTAAATTTTTTTTTTATTTAGAATCATCAAAATCTATATATAATAATAAAGCAAAAAGTATATTAATAATAATTAAGAACACATAATGATATAATTTTTGGTTAATTACATTTTGACTTAACACATACCACTTGGTTTTGTCTCTCTTACCAACGGCAGTTTTGAGCTGTTTTGGAAATTTGATGAGGTTTTCTTCTTTGATTTTGGCTAAAATAGTTTCCAGGTCATAGTTGTAAGGAGTAAATTCTTCATATGATCTCTCTGAATGATCCTCATGCTTTCTTTTCTTCACCTCTGCCATAATCTTTCTTTTAGAGGCTACGGACATTGTCCCATTCTGAATGTCTTCAGTTTTTAATGTATTGGTGAAGGTCACAGACTCTAGCATTAGGAATGTTTGGCCAAGGAGATTGATTTGGCCTGGAGTGAGGCCTGACCTTTGTAGATATGGCTAGTACACCTTATTAGGCGTACCACATCTCTACTCTACATGTTCCCTAATCATGTGCTGCCATCCATGTTGTGTTCTCTTTAAAAAGTTAGTTCTGTAAAAATTATTTTTTTTATCTTTGAGATAAACTAAACATAATGAGAAATTTAAGTATCATATAGAAAGCAAAACCATATATTGATCCTACAATAACAATCGGATGTAACCCATTCCATTGAGGCCGCAGTGAGCTAAAAAAGGATGAGGCCGTCACTATTGTCCTTTATGAGGAGTTTTTGCACCTCGATTGATATGATTGAGCACGATTTTCTCATGGGGTGATTCAATTTGATTGAAAATTTTCCAAATACATGCCCTTGGACGAAACGATAATGTGATAACTGAAAAATTAATAAAACATCTTAACCTATCTCGACCAGTTTAACGATCCTTAAGGAAGTAACCCTGTTGGATTTTGCCCACAGAATCATCGATTTCAATCCTCAGACCTATCGCTATGAAAGTTAACCAAACCCCAAAGCCATAATATATATTACGGGGTTTTAAAGCATTTTGTGGGATCTCCAGTTTAAAACAAAATAATTCTTTAATCATAAATGCTAAATATGCCAAAAATAGAGGGTTTGCTTTATGCTCTCACTGTGAGGCCGTGACTTGCAACATGATAACATGAAAGGCTGTGGACCTATGGGGGTAGAATCTAGGTTCTAGCCCTAATTTTGCGTTAATGTGATTTTCACCCCAATAATTAGGCTAAAAAGCCTTATAAGGTGTTAATCCAAGGCATAATAAGTTTTAATGTGAAAATAAACATAGGTTTAATAGCAAATACATATTACATAGGTCATAACATGGCTAAATAACCATTAAATATAGAGAAAATAATAGACATACTAATCCTTAGTTCCTAATCCTTATAGCGCCGTGGCGATCTAAACAACTTAGGCAGATTTGGACATGAAAACATCGTTGGGGAAAACAAATATACCCAGAAAATCCTATATAGGCTTGAAAAAATAAATCTGAAAAGATGAAGATAACCCTAACTAGGGTTTGTATGAAAATATAGGCCTAGCCGCTAAAATCTCACCCATAAGATGTAGATCTGGAGAAACCATATGGATGAAATAAGGCATAATTGACTCGATTTGTGAGAAACTCGGTAGAACACCTCGTTTCCCACACACATGGCCAAACTGTTGCTACATGAAAATGGATATACTAATGTAAACCATGCCATCAAATCTATATTCAACAGTCAAAAGTATAAAGTATTGTAAAAGAGAGATGAAGAGAGATAAAAATGAGATTTAGGATGACTCGACCATAAAAATGAGCATATGCCCACTATGGAGCCTTATTCTCATTAGATCTATATTATTAGAACACGATTGGGGGCCTATTAGGCATACAAGAGTAGAGAAATGAGATAAATACATAAATATACATTTGCCATTTTGTAGAGGACGTGGACATGTAGTGTATATTTCTAAGAGACCGCGACTATAGCTATTTATGGTTGCCAGAGTATGAACTCTGATGTAGAGAGAAGCTAGAAAGAGTTGGGAAAAGCTTCGATACCTAATTGTTTCTTTCCAATTAAGGGGATGTGCACCTCAATTTATAATAGTTGGTTTAGGACATCATGTGCACTATTCACATGACTTATGGATAAGGATGATGTGAAGGAGTCTTTCTAAACGGTGGATAACTAGCTGTCCATGGCTGATGTGTAAGGGTTCGTGACTTGTACTTCTAGAGTTATGCTGAGGTTAAGTGATCGCAGCCTGTTAAGTACCAATCCATGGCCTAATGAGGGTTTGTACTTAGGGTTTGTGGCCTTTGAGATACTAAGCCGTGGTCTAATGTGTTTAAGGGACAAATGGAATGTCATAGTCCTCGGCTTGGTAAGGTATCATGCCATGGCCTTCTTTACAAGTCAATACTTTTTGCTGGCTCTTGAATATATTTTCATGTAGTTTCGTGAGCTTCCATGCCACATATCTCTTGTCCATTGGTTAACATTTTTAGGGTACAACAAGGGGTATTTGGTACACTTACCTATTTTTGATATTGATTTGTATTTCCATCTAAAACTAAATATTTCAACAGATTGATCATTTTGAAACCACCCAATACTAAAAGGGAAAAAATTGAAATCCGACAATAATTTAGGCGACATAATTGTAATTTACTCTTGAAAAAATAAAAAAAAATAATTTATAATTTTTAAAAACAATAATTTTTTTGCATGATTTGAAATCGTATGCATCCCATATTCGACGAACATGCAATCTGCAAAATTAAATTTGCATTTTATCATTCTAAAATTGATTTTGTTGTTTGGACTTTTACACAAGAAATTTAAGTTTATAATGTAAAATATCCCATCATTCTCCTAAAAAATAATTACAACCACAATGAATTATGATAAAATGACTACGGTAAAATGTTTAATGTATTACAAAGTAAGTACAAAATTAAAATTACAATATGCAAATTATCAGATATTTGAAAAAATATTTGAAATCGAACTAGTTACTTATCGAATAGAAAAGTGAGAAAAAAGAGAATTGTCAATACCCTTTCCATTATGAACAACATAATACAAAATGTGAAACCCCCCCCCCCCCCCCCCCCCCCGCCACAAGCTCTCCAATATATGTATAGCTGGTTTCGGCACATTACCCATAATAAAAAAAATTAACACAACATATTGCTTAAATTTCATGAGAGTTTGAACAAGAGTGTTGTAAATCCGTGAAAGTGTTATCGATGCAGCAATTCCGAACGTGATTTCAAATCCGACAAATGGTGTTCAAAGCAAAGAGAGGTGGGCTAGAGACTTAGTGCTAGACCTGGAAAAATGAGGCACGACACGATAATACGATACAAACCGACACGAAGTTATAAGTTAATGGGTGGACCCTTAATGGGTTCGGGTCATATCAGTGCCAACCCGATAAGACACGATAGTTAACGGGTCGGGTTAGGGTTGACCCCCTTCACCCGTTAATACCCGATAAAACCCGTTATGACCCATTAATTTAAGTAAATAAGATATACTCTAGGAACTTATACATAGTTTATGTAGCATAATGTTAATTTAATCATAATGAATTTTACTAAATGAGAGATTTAGTAATGTCAATGAATTAATGGGTATATTTGGGTTAAAAAATGAGATAATATGTCAACTTGTATACAATTAAAAATAATTCATTATCTTAATGGATATTATTAACGAGTGAACACGACACGACACGATAACATAACGGGTCGGGTTTGGATATGATTTTTTCCCACGATAAAAATGTGATCCGTTTAGACACGAACCAAATAAGACCCGAATACAATAAAAAACGACATGAACACGATCCGACACGACCCGTTGACAGGTCTACTTAGTGCTAGATGTCGACGCTGGTAAATAACTGGTGTTGGATGGAGGTTGGTAGTGTTTACCGAAGATTTTTTGTAAAATGTGTGTATGCATGTGAGGGGGAGAAAGGCGGTGGGTGAAATGAGATAAATTGAGGTGCATAAGGCATAAAAAGGGATATTTGGGGCAATGAATATTTTTAGGACTAAATTTGAAAAAAAATTGAGTATCCTATTTCTATAATATAGTTGTTGGAAACTCCTTTTTTTCCACAAAATCCCCTTCAACAATAGTAAACGTATGTGAACTCAAATGAGATTAAGACAACACCTGTTTTTCATTCTTATCTTGAATTCTCAAAACTTTTGTTCTCTATCCTCGCTACCATAAGTATTTCTTAATTCATCCCTGCACGAGCTGATAATCTATTATTTCTCCCTATGACGATGAAGATGACGAGAACAACAACAGCCTCAATATATATATCTATATAATATGGGACAATGGTGTTATGAATAGTAACTCATGCATGGTATTTTATGTTTTCCATATTTGCGTGCATACACATGCATGTATGCATGCATACATACATATATTATTATTATTTTTATTAAAATATTTAAAAAAAATATTTTTTATTTTTTTTAAAGTTTTTTAAAAGTTATTTTTTTTAAAAAGGTGACTTATTATGCGCTGGGTTTTATCACGGAAGCAAATTTATCACCCTGCCCTCGGGCACGGGCATCCGCTAGTATATATATATATATATATATATATATATATATATATCATGTTTATGTAGTCAAACGTAAAATAGGTCCTATTGACTTTTTCACCATTTTTTAAGGGTATTTTTATTTAAACCCATTTTTTCTTTCTATAACACCCACTATTGTTACACCCAAGTTAATGGGCTCAATTCCATTTAACACCCCCAGCTCATGCGGTTTATAGAATAAAAAAAAGAAATGGGAAACACTTGCGAAAGAAATCTTGACAGAGAAAGAACCGACCACACTTCTTCCCCTTCCTTTCAAAGTTCCTGCACTTTCTTCAAGAGCTCCATCAACAGTAATTATAGAGAAGTGGAGGAATGGAATTATAACAGTTTTCTGCCAAACTAGTAATGTCAGATTCTCATTTTGTACAAACCATCCACTCTTGAAGATGATGATAAAGATAATATCTTGTTGAACATGATAACCATACTTATAATCTTATTTAAAGATTTGCTCTTAGTTACGAATTTTAAGTAGTCCTTCTGAATCATATCATTTAATTGAAAATGGATATTCATATAAATGTGTATGCTTACCAATGAAAGATAAAATTGGTTCAAGTAAAAATACCCTTAATTATTGGTACAATTATTAATTCATTTAGACACAGACCATCGTTGGTAACTCTTTCATCTCTCTAATTCTTTACACTAATCTTTCATATTAACTTTCAATCTACATATTGTGAGATAAAGAGAGAGATCCATATTAGTTGGTAAAGAAAAGTCTCAGGTGTCTGAATTTTTCTCAGAGACCATCACCCATTAAAAGATCTCCTTTCGACTCCCTGTTGGAGTATTTTTATTGAGATTATAAAGTTTATATTTATTAAACTTGGTACGTATTGAATGGTGTTTAATTAAGTCTTGTTGGAACACTCAATCACTTTCAGTGTTGTGGTTCGATTTCCGTGGCTGACTAACAGCCATCTTGCAAAACAGAGAATTCCTATCTGGGGGCTGTTAAAAGGTGGTTTTGAGTCCTTTCGTCACTTTTGAAAGTTAATGATTGAAAATTATTTACGGTGGATGTAAATAGAAAAGATGGGGTTATATAAAAACATCCTTTTTTAAGCCCCAATCACTATAATCGTCCCATTAAAATTCCTTACTCCAACTGAAGTACCCCTCAAAACCAAAACTCCACAAACCCGTAACTGCTTGGATCTGATTTCCATAGGAAATTTGAAATTTCAATTTTCAAATTTGAATCCCTTACCGTAATTCACGTAAATGAAAGTGGGATATTGCTACCAACCTTCCAAACATCTACTTTTGAAGCTCTTGTTCATTTGCAAAACAATTTATGAGACGATTCATTAAAATTGATCAATTTTATTCGTAAGCAAGGTGAAAATGATTCTATTATTTGGGGAAGATATATTACTAGACATTTTCGCTCTACGTTGAAATTTCGTACACTATTGGTAAGTTGTATTGCGAATTTTTATGTTGGTTTTATAGGGCATTGTTAACTTTTTTTCTTGTAATATTAGTGTAATTAGTGGTTGTAATGAATTTGGAGTAATTACTATGTTGTAATTACAAATTGTGTTCGAGATTTGCTGTTGATGTTTTACAAGTTGTTTTGAGTTTTAATTGTATAAATTATGAAAGACAACCCTATTTACTAAATGCTTATATCTTTTATGTGTATATGAATGTATGTAACAATAATAATTGGTTTTGATGGTGACCTTATGTTTTCGCGTGTAAGAAACTACACCATTTGTGTGTTTAATGTTAATTTTGTATTGGATAATTATTTTTTTTAGAATGACAACCTCGACATTTGAGTTCGATGTATACGTTGAATACCACTAACCAAATGAAATTTACAATAGAAAAAACTATATCACAAGATAACATACACACGAAAATATTGCAGTGTATTTCAAGAGTTTTTTCTCTTTATCAATAGTTGTTCCGAGAAAAAAATACAAATGAGTTGTTCGCATTTGATTTCTTATTCTAGGATATGGTTTGTTTGTTGATTTTTTCGATTGTAATTGAATAAACTTTGCATGAGAAAAACATTTAATATGTAACTCGGCATACCCGCATTACTAACCCCAAAAAACTCTAGTGTTCAGTTTATGTTAATCAATACAATGCTTCTAATACTAATACTATATTGTCTATCTTGTTCACTACTACAATTTCAGTGTTATTGAGTTTTGCACAATGAAGTTTAATATTATATGATAATTGAGTTTTAAATTTAAGTTATAATGAAATTACATCTATTTAATAATACATGTTTGGGTGATGTATAATGCATGACATGTATCACTGAAAATGAGAGAAAATGTATACTTTGGTGTAAATCTATTGGGAATACATCACCTAGAAGGACCAAACAAACATTAATTGATTGAATATTTTGTCCGGTAAATACATCCTGTATGCAACTTTTCAATGTTAAGCATAGACATTATACATTAGTCTTCTAGTGGTTAGTGGAATGGTTAGTGGATTTCAAATGCATAACATATGTGACAATTAAAATTTAATGTATGTAGACTTTCTAAAATGTTATGGAAACATGATTATGAAAAGGTAACGTAGTCTACGTTAATTGTATCATGTATTCAACAATTGTTTGATGCATAAGATGAAAACTATGATTTTATAAATCAATGTGTGGTTAGTATTGAATAGGCATAATATGTAACGACAATATGCTTCAACCTATGTCTTTTCAATTAGAACGAGAGAACGATGAATACAATAGTAAATTTTATTTACAATTTGCCCCCATATGTATTTTTGTATACCAACATTACTAACCCGCTCAAAACTATAGTGTCCGGTTTATGTTATTAAACACATTAATATGAAATGCAATATTATAGACATTGTAAAAGGAGAACAAATTTTTTATTTGACAACTTTTTAAATGTTTTCCTTTATAGTTGTTTGGGAGTTTTTTGGGTTTAAAATTTATAAAGCCGTGTTCACAACAACATTTATTGAATGTGCATTCTCTGACGTGTATATTGGAAATATATATGCTTTTTTTAAACATTCTTATTGTTTAAGTGATCTTTTTTAATAAGATAGGAACGATTGAAATGTTTGCATTGGTATTTCTCTTACGGTGGCATTTAATTTCATCATTGCATCATAAATATATATTTAACTACTAAGAAAATCACATTGTTTGGTGAATTTATATTTCATGACTAATTTTTCTATATTTTTGTAGTAACCTGGAAGGGTTTCTTAACACGTTCATCACCCTCATGGGTGGTGACTAGTGTGTCCCAGGCTTCTTTAGAAGTAAGGAAGATAGATATTCTTTTAAATTCATGCTCGTTAATGGACATAAAGATTGCATTATTTTGTAAGTACATGGATAGGATGCTTGTGAAGATGTTACAAGATCGAACGATGGTTACAGAGTTAGTTGACTCTATTCGTAACAGGTGCATTGATATATCTGATGTCTCAATTTCATTGTCTTACAATTCAGCGGGGAACCCTAAATATGTGCTTGATTTTGACGATGATATTGCTATTTTGTTATCACATTGCCGTAAACATGGCATTGAAATTGTCGATGTCAATATCACGACCTGAGAGGTGGTTCTAAGAGATGGAGAAGGGGTTTTCGAAGATTTTAATGACGACGTTTTAATCGAAGGTGAAGATTTTGAATGCCTGGATGAGGTGTTACATGAAGAACGATATTTTACAACTAAATGTTTGTCATTATTCGGTTGGTCGGATGGTATTAATAAGGCTGGACAATGCTATAGAGGTGGGGTGATTGAATTCCGTGATGTGCTTTGTAAGTATGCAACTGAAGTGTGCTTTGAATTATATTAGATCACGAATGATTTGAAATGGGTTACAGCTAAGTATAAGTATAGATTATCGACAGTTTGTGGGTGGTTTGTGAATGGAAGTGTTGAAACTATTAATGGATTATTTTGTGTTACGAAATTTAATGGTGACCACATATGTGGAGTTGCATACAAAACTCATAAACATAATCGTTTTCCTTCAGGGTTAATTGCGAACGAAATCCCCATTGACATCATAACATTTAATTCAGATGAGTATGGATTTGATCTTGAATATAATAGGGCATGGTGGGCTGTGGAAAAAGAGAAGAGACAGGTGTTTGGTGACCAATCATTATCGTTTGACAGATTAAGATGGTATGTGGATGTGGCTATGAGTTCTAACTGGGGTAGTCATTTATCAATCGAGTATTATTCTGATAGTGGCCACTTTAAATGGATGCTCGTAGCATTTCATGCATGTATAAATGGCTTCAAGTATTGTCGCCCGCATATTTTCTTGGATGACACATTTTGGAAAAGTAGGTGTAAAGGAAATCTATTGGAGATGACGGAAAAAAATGCGAACCAAGGTATTTAGATTAACATTCTTTAGTAAGTTGATACTAATTAATGGAGCCTTATTTATAGTTTTTATATGATGGGATATTAATATATTCTTAATTTTTTTAATGAATATTGTCTGAAAATTAACAAGGTAAAATGCATACAATATACATTTAACTTCCGACTATTAATCACGTTAGTTGTGAAAGTTGTGTCATGTTGAAATATTATTATTTATGAATTAGAATAAGCAAAAATATATACAATAAATGTGTATTATATCGGGAATACAACACTTTAAAGTATCAAACTAACACTAACCGATTTAATAAAATTTTATTTTGTATTTTAACAAGTAAAAAGAACTTATATGCAAATTTACAAAAGCTATTTGGAGACATAACCCATTAATCTATGAGTGGTAAGTAGAATGGTTGTAGTCATTAAGTTTTGTCCAATCAGTCATTTTTGGGTGATGTGGAATACATAACATGTTAAAAAATAATATTTACTTTGTGAGATTTTCAATTATGTTATGCATATACGATACACAACATGTCACATACTAATATTTATTATGTGGGATAATCAACTCTGTTATGCACACATAAGATGTAACAAGTTAGGCAGTGTATGTTATGAATTAAATATCTATTGAATAGATTATATAGTTACCATACACTGCCTGACCTATTACATCTCATGTATTCATAACAAAGTTAATTATCCCACAAAGTAAATGTTACTTTGTGACCTACTGTGTATTGTGTATGCATAACATAATTGAAAATCTCACACAGTAAATTCTACTGTTTAACATGTTATGCATTCCACATCACCCAAATAAAGATTTAATATGAAAATAATGTTTATTTAACTGACCGCATTGTTAGTTTTACGTCTAGTATTAACGATTAAGCTTACATCAAACATAAATATATTAAATATTATTTTTCTATTATCTTTTATCTGGTTAATAAACTTATATGCATATGTACAATGGTAATCAGAGACATCATACATTCTTGGAGTGGTAAGTAGAATGGTTGCAGTCATTAAGTGTTGTCCAAGTATTTCTTTCCTTGATGATGTGGAATAAATGAAAGGTTAAACAGTAACATTTATTGTATGAGATTTCCAACTATGTTATGTATACACGATACATAATAGGTGACACGGTTATATTTGCTATGTGGGATACCCCTTTATTTATACATAATAAGTAACTGGTTTGGTAGTGTTTGTTAACCGTATCATCTCTTCAACAAATGTTTGATGCATATTGCAAAAATAACGATTATTCGACGGAAGGTGTGATTAGTCTTACATTTAACATTGATTATATATTTTCTTTTGTTTTTCTTTTAAAATTACAGGCATGTGTCCTATTGCATTCTCGATTGTCAACTCGAAAAATGACGATAATTGGGAATGCTTCATGATGCAGTTTTCAAACATCGTTGATACTTCAGTCGTATACACAATTTTTTTGGATCGTTATAATAGTTTATTGAAGTCCGTTCCAAATTTTTTCCCTGGATCTCATCATGGATATTGTTTACAATATTTGAAATGTAATTTGAGGGACAAATTAACTGGGTTACATAGCAAAGTGAAGAAAAACATTATTGGCATATTTGTAATTTACGCATACGTACCTAATGAGGAAACATTCAACAAACGAATGGATTGGTTATTGGTTGAAGGAAGAGAGAGAGAGAGAGAGTTTGATTTTCTTTGTCCATGATATTAAATGAATATTAGAGCAATGCACATTTTCGTTGTCAATGTATTGTGAAATGTATTCAAACGTAGCTGAATCATTTAATTCTTGGATTCGTGATGCTCGTTACCTCCCAATCACAGATTTAATAGATACAATTAGATATAAGATTATGAAGTTGAGTGATACAAGGTGAGCTAAAGTGAAAGCATGGATCGAATTCCTTTGTCCATGCATGGATTACCGTTTCAGAGATTCGTTGGAGACATGTCGTACTTGGGTTGTGAACAAGGCAAGTGATTACATATTCAAGGGTCGGTCGGATGAAGCATGCATCGTTAATATAAAAAACTGGATGTTCTCTTGTTGTAAATGGAAATTCAATGGCTTTTTGTGTGATCATGCTGCTATAGTAATTCAGAAATATGGATATGAGTTGAAGGATTACATTGATGACCATTACTTAGTCGATTACTTCTTGAAAAAACATGCATTTGCAGTATTACCAATTCCTACATTTAATAGAGTAAACATATCTACTGAGGATGTGGTAGTCAAGCCAACAAATGTTAAACATCCGCCCGGTAGACCTAAGAACAAGCGTATACATTCAAGGGATGAGCCTAAGACAGTTATATGTAGCAGGTGAAAAAATTATTGGCATCACAATAGGAAGACGTGCCTAGAACCGTTGAACGAGTGGTGATGTATTTTATCTTTTATGTTATTGTGTTTGTAATTGGACATTTCAAAACTTTCAAATAATTTGATGGTTTTATGTGAATGATTATTTTGAAGTTCTGCATCTCACTCTACAAATTAATGTGAGACAATGGATAAATGTATGGATAAGTAGATGCCCATATTATGAGCAAAACATCCGTAAATATGAATTTTATTTATTTAGTTTTTTGTCCGTAAATTTTTGACACGAAAACAATACAATAGTTATGTAAATTTATAGGACAAAATTTATATTGGCACGTGATGCATCGCATATGAACACAAATAAGTCTATACATAATAATACTACGTGTTGATGTAAAAAACTAGATTATATCTAATTAATTAATCATAGATAAAAAAAAGAATAAACAAGATAAAGGGTTTTTAAAGTGGTTCGGCCTTATGAAAATGTCTTACGTCCACTGTTTTGTATTACTGACTATTTGCCTTGAATCTCGATAATAGTTTTTTCAAGAGATCCAAAGTCCCCTTCTTATGAGGAGGTTACAACGTATTTATAGCCTTGAGGCTGTACATATGAAAGGATAATGCGCTGTTATCTAGTAGACATATACATATGTACGATAATAATGCGCATTTAATACGCAGTTGTCTTTTGACTCTCTTGATTTGGATGCTCTGCACGCTAAGTAGCTCAGACTGCTTAATTTGCTCGACATGTTAAGTTGCTTGGTATGCTTAAGTTTCTCGGAGCGTCTGAGTAGCTCGGTGACAGTATGTTGTTCATTGGAAGTAATTGTAATTGCCACATAGGTTAACACGTGTCTTTAAGTGATTGGTCCACGTCAGCGGACTAAATTTGGTATCAACAGAAACCCCCAATGTTTCAGAGTTGAGGTTGAAGGAGAGTGTGGAATATTTTGCTTGAAAATTGCTTGGATTACTAGTCTTCATGAATTTTAGGAAGCTTTTCCTTGTATATAATTCCTTTTTAAGCGCTTAATATCAAGCTTTTTAAAATTTTGAATTTTCATGATCACTTCGATATTTGTGCCCTTCTCTTCTTTTAGACGCCGAAAATGCAAACGTCTTCCCTTGTATTATTGCTTTTCTCTATTCCTGAGGTAAAGTATTTAAGTGCGACATAAATCCTATCATCTTTTACTTTTCAAATTTGTATCTCTAAACTCTTCATCTTCTCTCTATCTTGTGCCTTCCTTCTTTCCATCATTCATCGTCAACTGATCTCTCTTTCTTCTGTAAGATTTCCTTCCCTCTTCTTTATTTACTTTAGTCGCCATGATTTATCTTGTTGAATTGTTAGATAAATTTTGGTATGATTTTTGAATCCCTTCTTTGGTCATTTTGGAAGAACTTTCTTGTCCTTCTGATTTATTTTCCTTGGCAGAGGGACATTGGTTCCCAAGTCTTTTTGTAGCCAAATGTGGATTTTCTTTCCCGCCAAATCCCTTATGTTTGGAGTTTTGCCAATATTTTGATATTGTACCTGCAAGAGTAGCTCCAAACACATGGAGGGTAGTTAATGGTGTACATAGGTTGAACCAACTTCATGGAACTTGTTTGGGGATTCCAAAAATTATGTATTGCTATAAATAGGTTACCAGTGATTATACTTTCTATTTAAAAATTAGGTTTTAGAATAGAGCTTTAGTTGTTAACCTTCCCGATGCCAATAGGGACTATTTTGATCATGGGATTGTGATGAAAAATTGGTAACACCCTCCATTAAATGGAAATGATGTGTACGAAGGTCCCAGGTGTCCACCTTATGGCAATGGGATAGGTTGTTTTCATTTTTGAAATCTTATTTTCTTTATATTCGATGAAATGCATCACTGATATTTGATTTTGTTTGTTATAGTTGACAGTAAAAGGAAGTCTCCAAAAGAGACTGATGTTAATATAAAACATTTAAAACTTATCTGGGGCTTGCATCAATCTATTGCCGGGGAGCACATTAGATCTGCTTCTTATTTATTGCAATACAGAAGCTACACTTCATCTTTTATTGCTCGTCCTGTGGTGGTAGATCTTGATCAGACACCGAGCTCCGAAACCAGCGCGAAAGGATCTTCTTCTGACTTAAGCATTCCTATTACTGATCTGATGAAGAAGAGAAAAGCTCCTGCCTTTTTTGACAAGTCTGCCTTTGCCACTGAGGAGGTAAAGAAGAATAAACAAGATGTCCCAGATGAAGGGACAAATAACATAGATGTACCCTCTTCTATTGTTGCCAAGGAAGCTGGCAAGAAGCCCTTTGTGCCTTCGAGTAAGAATATTATCATCTCACCTTCGAGTGAGACTGTTGTCATTTCACCAATAGAGACAAAACCTTTAATCGAAAATACTCCTGCTCCTATGAGGAGATTAAAATGAAGTTCTTCTGAGAGACCTGTTGAACCTATCTCTCAACCTTCAAATATTGAAGGTAATGTTCCAGCTCTTGTTGCTCCGAGCTCTGCTATGGGCTTGATAAGATCTTGGACTGTTCTAAAATCATAAGGTATTGAAGACACCTTTTCTCGTGAGAGACTTAATACATTGGCTGCTCAACACATTACTTCAGTAAATATTTTTAGCCTGACTCCTTTACTTTCTAGTACTATATTCATATATTGACTCAAAATTCTTCCTTTTTTAAGCTTGTGACTTGCTTCAATAGTATTTTAAAGAAGGATGAAGCCATCAGGGCTTCTAGCTCCTCGGGTGGGGTAGAAGAAGCTTTTGCTGGACTAACCCAGTCTTTGAAGAAATATTGTCAGAAGTACAAGGAAGACAAAGATGCTAAGGAGAAGCAATTCAAATCTGTTGAACTAAATAGAGATCAAGCTGTGACTGCCTCCAAAGAGTTGGAGAAGAAATTGAAGGAGGCCGGACAACATAATACTGAGATTGAAGTCAAGCTTAAATCTGTTGAGGAAAATGTTTCCAAGCTTCAAGATGTTGAGCGACGCAAGATAGAGGTAGAAGAAAAACTAAAGTCTGTCGAAGATCTCCTTAAAGAAAGGACCTCCTCGGAAAGAGAAAAAAGGAAGGTTGCTGTTAAAAAATCCTTTAGTGCTGGTTGGGACAAGGGTTGGAATAAGGGCCTGGATGTTATGTCTTCTCAAATGGATTATGCCAATGTTAAATATTTTAGAGATGGATGGGTAGCAGCCTTGAAGAAATTGAAGGTTGCTAAAAATTCTGAGTTATTCCAGGAGCATACTCATGGCCCTTCTCCTTCTCCTAGAGAAGAAGAAGAAGATGAAGCTTCTTCAGATGAATTTTCTATGGTGACAGGAGAGTAGGTCCCTGTTGTTACTATTGTTCAACCTTCTGAGTAAGTCTAACAAGCCAACATATCTACCGAGAAGCTGCCATTGCTCTCCGAGCAACCACCCCCTTCATCCAAGCCATCCAAATAAGTCGTAGGAAATAAGGAGAAGGTGTAAAGTCATTCGGGTCTTTTGTTTTTTTTCTTGAATGTAACCTTGAAATATGTTTTCCTTTATCACGATGAATAAAATTTGAACTTCTGTTGTTCATCTTGAATTTCTCCCTTACTTGCTCTGTTCCTACCCTTGTTGATTTTGTGTTTCATTTTGCCTTTGCTAGTTTGTGGCCAGGTGGAACTTTTATTAGCTCATGATTCAGAGTTGATGAAGAAATGTAATGACTATTTCAAAGCTGGTCATGCCGATTTTACTAAGGCTCAAATCATTGATTTCCTTGGATCAGATACTTCTGAGCGAGCCATTGATGCTTACCAGTATTTGAAGTGCTTACTTGATCGTGCTGTAGCCAACAATGTGGCTTACTACGAAATGATTGAAGATCTTCAAGGAACAATTGAGGAACTTCAGCAGCAGTATAAATAATCTAATATACTTTTACATCAAGGCTATGAGAAAAAGTATCATCAATTAAGGGTTGACAAGGGATACGACAAGTATATTTCAGCTCATGAGAAAAGGGAGAGTGTGTTAAAGCTTGAAATTGAAGAGCATAGACATATCGCCAAGCTGCTGGAGCAGGAGAGCATCGCTTTGTAGGAGGAAATAAAATAACTCAGATCTGCTGCTTCTTCTTCTTCGGGATCCTTGGTCCCCATTAATGATGAAGGTTTTTCCTTTTTGGAAGTAGAAAATGCTAACTTACGGGATGAGTTAGAGACTTTGATATGAACTGGACCTTCAATACCTGCTCGTGGCAGAGTAAGATCTTCTTCTCGTGGATGAGCAAGGGCTGGTCGGGTTACTATTAATGAAATGAGAACTCAGTTGGCTTTAGAGAATCAGGCCATTCAGTTGATGGCAAAGAACCAAGCCTTGGCAGAAATGTCTAAGAAGATTCTAAATTTCATCGACCAACTCTCCACCCAGAGTTCTGCTCTGGAAAGTAAAGAAATTATGGTGAAGAAGCTCCACGAGAAACTTGAGAGATTGACTTATTAATTTCACAAGCATCCCAGGGAATTTTGGATGGCTGGGTATAATGAAGCTCTGTATCACCTTGATGCTCGTTGACAGCAGTTGAACAATGAAGGATATAAGCAGGGGTGGTTGGATGCCTTATGTGTCCTGAAGCTGGAGTAAGGTCATTTCCTGTCGGATTATTACGAACCTGGAGTTCTTGATTTATCTGTGCCTCCCTTCAAACTTGATCTTAATTAGATTCCAGCCCGTGCTATTCCTCAGATTTTGATCTCCAAGTATCTCAGTGATTATAGTCTTCATTCAAACTTTGAGATATCTCGTCTAGAGCACTTGCTTGATCGACCATCCATAATGAATGTCAGAATGCTGCGAGATATAAACTTTATAAATTCCCCTTATGCATTAGATGATCCTCCAGCTGGGGTGGAACCTATTTCAAAGGCAGAGGGAAAGAAACCCAGGGAATATGATATTTTTATGTAATGAATTAGACTTCAAATCATATGTAATCTACTTGGTTTTAATGAAGAAATTTTTAGTCTTTTGCCATTTCATTTTCTTCAAAACAATTTGTAGAATGTCCTCGTTTATTCATTGATGAATACATATATATCTTGTTTTGTTTTTAAATGGTGGAACTTGTCCCATTTGTTGTTTGATTATAGTGACTTGTCACTCTTTGGGCCTAAGCAATGGAATGATTTTTATCCCATGTTCCTACTTAGTTGTAGTAATCTCGTCTGGATTACCTTGTTGCCTAGACAGTGGATGCCCCGGGAGGTCATTCAGCTTCTTGCCTAGTTTTGTACTAATCAATCGGAGTTGATGGTTATTGAGTTACCGACCAACCAAAGTTGGTGGTAATGAGTTGCTGACCAATCGGAGTTGGTGGTAATTGAATTGCCGACCAATCGGAGTTGGTGGTAATGAGTTGTCGACCAACTGGAGTTGGTGGTAATTGAATTGCCGACCAACTGGAGTTGGTGGTAATTGAATTGCCGACCAACCGGAGTTGGTGGTAATTGAATTTTCGACCAACCGGAGTTGGTGGTGAGTTTTCGACCAACCGAAGTTGGTGGTAATGAATTACCGACCAACCGGAGTTGGTGGTAATGAATTACCGACCAATCGGAGTTGGTGGTAATGAATTGCCAACCAACCGGAGTTGGTGGTTATGAATTACCGACCAACCGGAGTTGGTGGTAATGAATTGCCGACTAACCGGAGTTGGTGGTATTGAATTGCCGACCAACCGGAGTTGGTGGTTTGCTGCTCTGGATTTGGGTTTATGTAGTCTGTAGCACTAATATTTCAAAAAAAATTCAACAAAGGAAGAAATATGGGTGAAACATCATTTTATTTATATTGAAAGAACTGTGTTACATATGAATTTTAACTATTGATAGTACTTGCACAGATGTTCCGTATTCCATGCATTTTTGAATTCTTCTCCCTCCAAAGTTTCAATTCTGTATTTCCCAGACGAACAACTTCAGTTACTCTGTAAGGTCCATGCCAGTTGGCCTCCAGTTGTTGTGCTTTTGGATCACTTTTTTCAGCACATAATCCCCTTCTTTCAAATCGCACTGCTTCACCCTTTTATTGTAGAATAAGGTTGTTCTTTGTTGATATGCAACATTATTGATTGCTGCTTCTTCCCTAACTTCTTCGAGCATATCCAGGTCTAATCGTCTCATCAAGTCGCTTACGGGAGAATTGAAATTAAGCACCCTATGTGTGGGTAGACCCAATTTAGCAGGTATGACAACCTCACTCCCAAATGTCAGCATGTATGGAGACTCCTCAGTTGCTGTTCGTGGTGTAGTGCGATAAGCCCACAACACAGAGTGTAGCTCGTTGATCCAATTTCCCTTTGCTTCATCCAACCTTTTTTTCAAACCATTCAGTAGGGTTTTATTCGTCACTTCAGTTTGCCCATTTCCTAAGGGATGGCCTGGGGCGGAGTGGATTTTCTTGATATTGGATTGATGACAATATGCAGTGAATTTCTCGTTGTCAAACTGAATTTTGTGGTCAGTAATGAATGCATGTGGGAGACAATATCTGCAAATAATATTCTTCCAAATAAATTTTTAGACTTTTTCATATGTCATATCAATGGGAGGTTCAGCTTCCACCCATTTAGTAAAATAATCCACAGCAACCACGAGGTATTTGAATCTTCCTTTGGTTGTTAGAAGTGGCCCGACCAAGTCTATTCCCCACATGGAAAATGGACAAGGGGACGTAATGGGTGTTAACAATGCCTGGGGAGTTCTTCGGATGGAAGAGAAATGTTGGCATTTATCGCACTTCTTAGCGTAAGCAGCGCAATCAGCCCTCATCGTTGGCCAGTAATACCCCTGTGTTGTTATCCTCTGCAAAAGTGTCCGACCTACTACATGAGCTACACAGGACCCTTCGTGAACCTCTTCAATCAAGTCCTTAACTTCGGAGGGATGGACACATCTCTGGAGTGCTGCTATAATTCCTCTTCTATACAAAATGCCACTGGTTATTACGTAATGAGTAACTTTAAACTTCAGTTTCTTGGTTGCGATTTTATCAGTTGACAAAGCCCCCTCTTCAAGTGCCAGTGCCAACTTCTCCAACCAAACTGATAAACTCGTAACCAAGAAACTGAGCATAGATAAAGATAAAGATTTAATGATGAATTTCATAACCCTCGATTTGGGACCATCTTGGATGGACCCCATCAGTTTCTTGGTTGCGAATTTCATAAACCTCATCCTTCTGCTCGCTTAGATTAGTGCCAGTGCCAACTTCTCCAACCTTGGATATCTGATCTATGCTCCTCGGAAAGCCTTGTTGGTGTAATAGACCGGTTTTTGTACTCCGTCCTCCACTCTTATCAACGTCGAGCTGACTGCATTTTCTGAAACTTCCAGATACAAGTATAATCTTTCTCCCATCACTGGTCTAAATAACAATGGAGGTGTCCCCATATATTTTTTCAACTCTTAAAAGGCCTTCTCGCATTCATCATTCCACTCAAAAGTTTTTCGAAGTGTTTTGAAGACTAGGAGGCATCTGTCTGTTACTCGTGACACAAACCTGTTAAGTGCTACAACTCGCCCTGTGAGACTTTGCACTTCCTTCTTCATATGTAAGGACACAAATTTCCAATTGAGTCCATATATAGTTTTGGCTCAATTCCAGACAAAAACATTTATTCATAGGATAATATTTCATTGTAATATTCTCAAGTCTATGAAGTGTTTGTTGAAGACGTAGCGGCAAAGAGTATAAAGCTTTATCAGATATGCCGGTTTGCGTGCCTCATTTCTACGTCATCAACTATGGTTCCATACTCCCAAGGTATGAATGCAATATTATATATATAGGAGCTTGGAACAAGTTTATTGGGTGTTAGGTTTTATAAAAAACTGTGTTTTTTTTTCAGAAAGAATTAATTAGAACTTTAAAATAAGTTTATAAAGTTTTCTGGGCTAAAAATCGAATTTTCCAAACTTTCTGGGAGTTCGTTCGATATGTCGTTTGAACGATATTTTCGTTCGAACCAGATGCCGTTCGAACGAGTTTGCCAATGAGGTTCCATTATAGGCCTTTGAAATGTCGTTCGATATGTCGTTCGAACGAACCTTATGTTCGAACGAGATATCCAATGAGATTCTAACGAGTTCAATCTGGAACGTCATTAGAAGTCTCGTTCGAACGAGATTTCATTCAAACGAAATGTCGTTCGAACGAGATGCCAAGCGGGAACAGTTTTTGGCAGTTTTTCACCCACTTTCCCACTTAGTTTTTAACCAACTTTTTCAGACTTTATCATTAGCGGGAATAACATTTTCCAAAGTAACTTTTCCATTCTATTTTCATCTCTTAGAGAGAGTTTGAGAGAAAATTGTTTTAAGGAAAATGTTCTAGTTTTGAGTGAGATTTTTAGAGAAAAATATCCATCACTCTAGTGTTTACACCCAAATGAGTTTATTCCAAGTTCTCATATACATATATCTTGCTTGGAGTTTGGCACCGATTTTCTCTACACCTAATTGAAGAGAAGTTGTTTACTTTGTTTTACCCGCTTGGAGAAAGGCTTTATGTTGGGTGACGGTGACCATATAAAGTCCTATCGATGGATTCCGAGACCGCGGTGGTGTTCCAAGGTTATTCGCTAGAAATGGGTGTCTACAAGAAGAAGCGTCGAGACTTGAGAGGGATTGAGTCATGTGTTGTAAGTCTTTTGTCTTGTACTTGTAATTCCGTATCTAGTGAATTTGTGGCCTAGGGCCGTCTGAGGTTGTTTCCCGTCTTGGGTTTTTCCTCGTACATCGCGGCGTAGTGTGATTGATTTATTTTATCTTGCATAATAATTTAGAACGCATGCTTAGGATAATTCAAGATAAAATTTGGTTTAAATTATCACACTCAATTTAATTTGGACCTAAATTAAATATTGGGTAAAGCTTATTTAATTCAAGTCATTTGCTAAAATTGGTTTGGCCTAACTTCGGAATATTGATAATTATGACTTAGGCAAATTCTAGGGCTTGGATTAATGAACAATTGGTTTAAGTGAAGTTTTAATACTTGTGTGTTTAAGTTAATTTCACTCTGTTTAATTTTAAGAGTATTAAAATTGGGTATTTGTATGTTTTGTTGAACCATCACGTTTTACGCTTCCGCATCTCGAGATATATAAAAGGAAATTATAAGTTGATTTTAATTGGTGAGAAAATAAAAAATCGGGGATCCACACGGTTTCATCGTAGTTCAAATAGGGCCTTGATCTTTTCGGGGTTCGCCTCAGTACCTCGTTGGTTAACAATATATCCAAGAAACATACCTTCTCGCACCCCAAATATGCATTTGGTGGGATTCAACTTCATTTGATATTTCTCAAGTTGATCAAAAGTCTGATCTAGGTCAACTAGATGATCAACAGCTTTCTTGCTCTTCATCAGTATATCTTTGACATAAACCTCCATGTTATGACTAATTTTCTCTGCGAACACCTTATTCATTAGCTGCTGATATGTTGCACCTGCATTTTTAAGTCCGAAAGGTATAACATTATAGCAATAAGTTCCCCTTGGGGTGATAAAAGAGGTACTTTCCCTGTCCTCAGGCTTCATTTTATTCTGGTTGTACCCAGAGTAAGCATCCATAAAACTCAACAATTCATGCCCCGAGGTAGCATCCACCAGTTGAACAATTCGGGGAAAAGGAAAATGATCCTTTGGGCATGCCTTATTAAGATAAGTGAAGTCTACACACATCCTCCACTTATTTTTTTTGTTCTTGACCATCACCACATTTGCTAGCCAATCAGGATATTTGATGTCCTCAATAAAAAAGGCTTTTTGTAGTTTCTCTACTTCTTCCTATATAGCTTGGTTCTTTTGAGAGCTGAACACCCTTCTTCACTACTTCATCGGCCTGACCTCCTTGTTCACGTTGAGCTCATGGCATAGGAAACTCGGGTCTATCCCTGGCATGTCTTCATGACTCCATACAAATGTCTATTTTCTGTGCTTTAGAAATGCTATCAATTCCTGTTTTATTGCTATATCCAATGACGCACCAATTTGAGTTGTTCGTTCTGGGTGCTCATCGTCCAGAACGATATTTTTGGTAGCTTCCATAACTTGGACCTTCACGAGCTGAGACTCATCTCTAGGGTCTAATGTTTCAATCTCTGCATCTTCTATTTCATCCATTTGATAAGTAGTAGTCTTCTTCCTGCATTCTTCTCGATCTTCCTATTCGGCAGAGGAATAGTAGCACTCTCGAGCTACTTTTTGGTCGCCTTTCACCACTCCCACTCCAAAGTTGGTTGGGAATTTTAAACATTGATGTACAATAGATGGCACTACTTCGAACTTCTTCAAACCTACCCTTCCCATGATGATATTGTAAGCTGATTGGATATTTTTATCCATTACAAAAAAGCGTACTCTTTCTGTTCGATAAGGAGGCCATGTACCGATAAACATATCCAACTTGATCATCCCAAGTGGAAAAACCTTTTTTCCAGTAAAATCGAGGAGGGGCCTATGATAGGGCTCCAACTGGGCTAACTTCAGGTTCAAACTATCAAAGCATGAGTAGAACATGATGTCTGCAGAGCTACCATTGTCCACCAGTACTCGTGAAATCACCACTTCCTTCATTCTCATTTTGATTACCAATGGGTCATCATGAGGATATAGTACACCTGCCAGGTCGTTCTTAGAGAAACTGATTACCAGTTTGTCCTTATTCACCTTCCTCGGGTCATCATCTTCAGCTAAGTTTATTCGCTGTATGTACGAGCAAGCTTGAGCCTCATTGAGGTAAGCTTTTCTCTCCGTAGTTAGATCTCCACCTCCTGCATCTCCACTTGTAATGACATTACATTCAAATGACCCAAAACGGATTGAAAATACCTCGCGTTCTGTCTGTCTTGGTCTTTTGGGGAGATCGGGGTTATCTTCTGGATCATCTTCATGATCTCTCTCCTTGTCTTGTTTTGCTCGACGAGGAGATTTAGATCTTTGCCTTCCTCGGTCGCTGGTCTTTCCACCATTTTTGTGATCAACATACTTGGCCAATTTTCCTCGCCTGATGAGTGCTTCAATTTCATTCTGGAGTGCTATGCAACGTTTGGTCGTGTGACCATGGTCTTTACGGAATTCACAATGTTTGGACTTGTCCCTTTTATCAGGGTCTGCCTTCATTTTCCCTGGCCAGGCTAACTCCTCGCTATTCTTGATATCCTCCAGAATGTGATTTATATCTACCTTCAAGGGAGTATAATATCCATACTTCCTCATCTTCTCTAACGCTTGCTTGCCTTTCGACTGCTTATTTCCACCATTATTCTTCTGATCCTTCTTCTCGATTTTACCAGCTTCTATCTTGGTCTCCTTGGTGTCTGTATTCTTCTTTGCAGCCAAGGCTTCCTCAGCATTCATGATCTTGGCTTCCTTTGCCATCAGTTCTGCCATAGTCCTAGGTGGATCTTTGGCCAAAGTATAGTACAACTTATCTGGTAACAGTCCACTCATTAGAGCAGTAATCGCTATTTTCTCCTCGTAATCAATGACCTCAAGTTTCTCGTTATTAAAACGAGTAATGTAGTTCCTGGTACTTTCTTTTGTCTAACACTCAGTAAGTGTGCTACTCGTTTAACTGGTTTTGCTCCAAAATAGAAATTCCCTATGAAAAGCTCTACCAATTGAAGGAAAGTTGCGATCTTCCCCTGAGGAAGATTATTGTCCCATATCTGGGCTGATCCGGTGAGAGTTCCTGAAAACACCCTACATCTCATCTCATCTGGAACCGCATAGATATCGACAGCAGATTGGTATTGTTCTATATGAAGGACAGGGTCAGTTTTTCCATCATATTTAGGCGTCACCATAGGATCTTTGAATTTTAACGATGTGGGAAAATCCACAATTGCCTGTACGAATGGTGTCCCTTGGATAAAAGTTCTTTGTAGAGGATTCTTGGCCTTAGCCATTTTCCCTAATCTGTCCTCCAACCTTTGAATAGAGCCTTTCCATGCATCGTTTCCCACCTCGGGCCTATTTGTTCGAGCAATTAATCGCGTTGAGTTTTCCTCTTGGGACCTTTCATTACGGGCTGCTGGGCGTGATTGGATAGACCCTTCCCTTAGGTCAGATGGTCGCTGAGAGTTCCTCGATGCAATCCTAGGAGGACTTCTATTCCTTCTAGGGACCAATCGATCAAAAGGGGAGAACCTGCTCAACCTTTCTAGAGCGCTAGTCCTTTCTGGGGTTAGAGTGATGTTCCGTTGAGAGTCAGGAGATCGTACTGATGAGGTCCAACCAGGTTGATACAAAGGATCACTAGATCTCTCAGTACGATATGAGTCAGTACGTCTAAATTAAGAGACCTCCGGGAATAGCGTTTATCTAGTTATTGAAGATGACAAATGGGTATTTCTCTGAATACTTCATTGTCCTGATTGGGACGGCACTCCACCTTGAACAATTTGTATAAGTTGACGCATAGTTTCTTGCATGGCCGTTTGGCCTTGGGCTAAATTAGCCATTATGCCATCCAGATCTTGAATATTTGGGGTATTAGAAGGGTTTGGAGGGACCCCAGTGTTTCGATTACTAGACTTCGGATTATCAGCCATAGATGGTGAATTGTTTTGGTGAAAAACGCTAAGTACAGTCGATTTCCCACAGACGGCGCCAATCTGTTGATGTAAAAAACTAGATTATATCTAATTAATTAATCACAGATAAAAAAATGAATAAACAAGACAAAGGGTTTTTAAAGTGGTTCAGCCTTATGAAAATGGCCTACGTCCACTATTTTGTATTGCTGATTGTTTGCCTTGAATCTCGATAATAGGTTTTTCAAGAGATCCAAAGTCCCCTTCTTATAAGGAGGTTACAACATATTTATAGCATTGATGCTGTACATATGAAAGGATAATGCGCTGTTATCTAGTAGACATATACATATGTACGATAATAATGCGCATTTAATGCGCATTTGGCTTTTGACTCTCTTGATTTGGATGCTCTGCACACTAAGTAGCTCGAACCGCTTAAGTTGCTAGGCATGATAAGTTTCTCGGTATGCTTAAGTTGCTCGGAGCGTTTGAGTAGCTCGGTGACAATATGTTGTTCATTGGAAGTATTTGTAATTGCCACGTAGGTTGACACGTGTCTTCAAGTGATTGGTCCACGTCAGCAGACTAAATTTGGTATCAACACTACGTATTAAATGTTACTATATGTACAACTTAGTTATTAAATTTTATATATACTGAAAATATGTCTACATAGTGCAAATTAGTGTGTATATGTCTCAGACAGTTGGTTATTGTAAATTTGATTGGATTTTACATACAATAATATATTCTTCATAGTCTTCCTTAATTGGACTGTGACTAATACCACTATACAGTAGATGTTATGTAATTGGGTTGGGTGGAAAAGAATAATTGCAATATTAGATTTTAAAACTACGATATTACTTTTAGCAAATTTTACACAGTGAAGTTTAATGTGTGTAGGATAATTGCGCAATAAATTTTGGTTATACCTAAAATTATGTTTACATAAGATATATTACTGTATGTATATTCGACACTACATAAATGTAAAAAAGGTTAGTAAGTTATCAAGATACATTACGTATATATTACTGTATGTATACCTCATAGTGTAACGAAAAAGTAAGCGGAAGAAAGGTTTGATTTTCGTAGATTTGGTACGACATGTTACTGTATGTTTGAATTGACATTGAATATATGTAGAAATACTTTTTCAATTATGAGGATAGTTTGTCGCCACCGTTTCTCTTCCACAATATCAAGTTTTTATCAAAGTGTTGAAAACCTGTGTGAATGCCGAATATTTATCGTATATAAAATTAGTGGGGAAATTATTTTGCTTCAGTGGGGTTTTAAATTATGGATTTCATTACAAATATAATTACCACCAGTTAATTAGTATGTTGATGATAAAATTAGAACATGGTACAGGTTGGCAAGTATTTGAAATTATTATGATGGAAACATTCATAAGACTCATTTTTCATTACTTTTTTCTTTTTGTAATGAGCATTCAAAATATATAAACAACACTAGTTATGTAAAGTCATGTCATGCAATTTGTAATTTTTCTTTGCAAATCACATGAGTAATGATGGCCCTGCTCAATGACGCGACTGAAAATGTGTCTCTAGTGTGTACTTATATCGGTTCAAGTGCAAACCAATCACGTAAGTAATAAATTCGATAAGATGGGGTCGAATCCTTAGGGAAATAGGATGTGAAACGTGACAACGATAGGTAAGATGATAAATCCTAAAGTTGACTATATAAGAAGAAAGAAAAGATGATTGATTTGAATTTTATCTACGAACTAAATAAAAATTAAGTTGAACTAATAAATTAAACTATGTATGCAAGAGTAAATTAATGTGATTAACTAACTATGAATTGAGAAAATTAGTTGGTCTACAATCCCCCGAACCCTAATACGTTTATCGGATATAAAAGTAGTTGTGAATTAGATAATTGATTAAACCCAGTCTTTATTAATCTCAAGAATTACATATATGAAGATACTAGACCGCATCATACATAATCAAGAGTAAGAATAAAGCAGTGTTGAAATATCTAACACATGCGTCGCTATTAAACACCCTACCTAGGAAAAACGAGGTTAAAAGTCCTACGATGGCTGTGACTACTATACAACATGATTTAATCGTTTCTTTAATTCAGGGAAATAATTTTTTATTCATTCAAAACACATCGGGTTGGGTTAATGTATCCCAACCCTTAGAAATCTAGCCTAACATGGTGCAATTAATTAAAACGATATTTTTTACTATGCACAAAGTCAAAACCATGATAAAATTAAATCTAGATAATAAAGAGAATCTAAGAAATTTTTGAAACAACAAACTATGCACTAGCTAATAAATTCAAACAATAAAGAAGAAGACGAAACAAACTTTTCTACTAAAATCTAAAATTGAAAATCCTAAAGTTGTAAACTTCAGCTCCTAGGGTTCTTAACTTCTTTCTCTCTCTAAAACTATGCAAAAAGCAACTCCCTAATGTTAGGGAACACATTGAAATAAAAAGACTACGTTTTACAAGAGTTTGATCCATACACAACTCTAATTTTATAGAAGGATAATTCAAATTTCGACAGCTGAACCGATCCGAGCTAGGGGCATTGGTTCAGATTGCCTTATATAGAAGATTATGCACCACCGGAGCGGTTTGTTTTTGAACATCATCGATGCGGTTCGTCATTGATAGAAGATTCACCAAGCACTGAACCGGTTCTTTATCCACTTCATCGGTTCGGTTTGCTTTTTGCAGAACATTTTTTCTTCCTAGTGATTTTCTCTCAACTTCGACGCTTCATAACTTTTGATCAGGGACTTGGATTTAGATGATGTTTCTTCCTATGTGCTTGTAGAATAGAGGTATTTAAATTTTTTTGGGCTTCTTGTTCAAATTCTGGATGTAAAATTACTATTTTGCCCTTTGACTTTTTTTCTTTTCCCTTCTTTTTTTCTACTGATTTCTTTCTTTCTTTGCGTGCACTAAATACCTGCATGATCGATGAAAAATATACGAAACTCGATGTACTTGTTAGAAAATGTTAGTAGCAATGATATGAGATAAATCAACTCGAATTACATTGCACGAAATGCTAAAAGACTCTAAATTACGGGGATAAATACGAAGAATTTATGCCTAGTCACTTAACTTAACTCCATAAAATAATAATTACGGAATGCATTGTGTATGATGGGTAATGATTAAAAGGAAGATACAACCATAGAGTAACATTTGTTGTATAAACTGAAATTGACTAGTGAATTTTATTTCTATCAAAATTACGATCACATAATAAGTTTTACTAGACGTTGAACTCATACCCTAGTGAAAACTTTTAGCGAAAAAAAATTATATAGTAATTTTGGCATAGAATTTTACTTTTTAAATGAGATCAAAATCGAATATTTTTTGAAACAATCATTCAGCATTGAGAACACAACTACTTAACATCATTATTCTCCCGTGATACGTTTTTTTAATCAAATTCCAGATTTACTCCGATATCTACTGTGACACTATTTGCCACATTCTAGATTTAATTATGAACATAATAACTATTCAACTAGGAAAAAATATTTGTTATGCTTATATTTTCCGCAATTAATATTTATAGTACAAAAACTAAAAAAATTACTGATTATATAGGTATCATTGCGTACATGCAATTCAAATTCGAATGTAAATACAACTACTTGGTTTCGAGATGAATAAAATGGATAATGTCGTGTCATAAACACAACATCATAAAACTTAATTAAAATAAAAAATCATCCTAAAATGATATGTTTAGAAACCAAACATCTAAATAACGTAATCTCAAATATAAGAAATTTTAAAAACAAAAGAGATTGAGTCGTGGTTTTTATGCATCCACTTTCGACGGGATAGTGTTCGTAATGCTTTCAATAGAATGCGCCCTACACACTCCCATGGTATCTTTGTTCATTTTCGGTAGAATGACATCTCCTTTAGAGATCCTTGACATGTAGGAGCAAATAACAACTCCAAAATTCACCCTGAAAAATAGATTGAATAATCAATAGGTGCATGCCTAAAAAAATATATACATTATAGCGATGATGAAGATTTTATCGAAGTATTACATTCCTAGATTTTGTTACGGACAATCAAGAACTTAATTCACTGGATGCATAAAATCTTGAGCTGTTGGATTCAGATGCGATTTCATTTGACCGTCGATATCTTCTTTTCCGTTATATTTGTTCTTGATGTTAATGAGTGTAATTTTCACATATCCTTTCTGCAGAGATGTAAAATTATTCAAGTTAAATGTCATAGGATTTAAGTTCTTAAATATGATTTGATAGTTAATTTTGTACGTATAATCAATTCAATAAAACTAACTATGTGGACGGATAAGTTATATTATGGAATAGGAATCAACTAATCCACATCAATTGAATTTGTCATATTGCTGAACATGCATTAACTAATATGCCTATCTATTAGTTTAGTAACGAACACAAAACTAAAATAAAAAGATGTATAGTAAAATAGAACTTTTCAGACAACAATTTAGTTTATTTAGAATGCGTACTGTTGATATGCGCACCAATAAGAATAGGAAATGCAGTTAGTGTTGGAATTAAATTTATTTGCAAATAAACGAGTGAATAATTAGTAATCATTATACATGAAATTCTAGTTGATTTTCTTACAGTCAATTTATTGCGTTGGAAATATTCTATATAAATAGGCTACATAGTTATATTTTTATTTGGATTTCATACTTTTTAGCGACAAGTTTAGGCTTCTCAACTTTGGTTACATACTTGTTACTGTCATCTTGTAACAGTAATAGGGCTTCAGTTTATGTATTTTTATAAAGTAGGAGAGATTAAGAAATACAAAATTAAGGTCCTTTTACAAATTACACCCATATGAAACTAGGCATACCAACATTACTACCCCCCAAAACACTAGTATTAGGTTTATGTTAATCAATACGATGCTTGTAATTATAATAATATATTATATGTCTTGTTAACTACTACAATTTTAGTGTTATTAAGTTTTACAAAGTGAAGTTTAATGTTTTATGATAATTGAGTTTTAAATTTAAGTATTAATGAAATCACGTCTATATAATAATATTTGTTTGGGTGATGTATAATGTATGATAGGTATCACAGTAAACTTTACTATATGCAGACTTTCAACTATGCTATGTATATATGATTTTAAACAAGTCAGGCCGAAAATCTATACTTTGGGGTAGATGTATCGAGAATAAATCACGTAGAAGGACCAAATAAACATTAACCGATTGAATATTACTTTTTTTTTTGTATTTTGTTTGGTAAATAAATCTTGTATGCAACTTTACAATGTTAAGAGGAGACATTATACATTAGTCTCCTAGTGGTTAGTGGAATGGTTTGTGGATTTTGAATGCATAAGAGGCGTGACAGTAGCATTTACAACATGCAGACATTCTAAAATGTTATGGAAGCATGATTATAAAAAGGTAACGCAGTCTACGTTAATTTTTTAATGTATTCAACAATTGTTTGATACATAACATGAAAACTATGATTTTATAAATCCACCTGTGGTCAGGATTGAATAGGGATAATATATAACGACAAAAGGCCTAAACATATGTATTTTCATTCAAAATGGGAGAATGATGAATGCAATAGTAAATTCTATTTACAATTTCCACCCATATGTATTTTTGTATACCAGTATTACTAACCCTAAAAAACTATAGTTTCAGTTTATGTTATTCAACACAATGATAAATGAAATAAAATATTACAGAATATATGGATGCTGGGCACACAAGTATTCTTGCCAATATTAATGATAGGTGCACAAGATTTATATATGTTGTGAAGATTATGTAAGCGACAAACAAAAAGTAGTACTTACAAATCTGTGGGCATCCGATAGGTATAAATCCTCTATCCCAACCCTAGGTATGAGGGTTTGTAGTGCTTCCAACATCCCTCGTGCATGTCGAACACCAAAAGATGGAAGTGATACCCCTCTCTTCGTTCTTGTGATGATGTAGATTTTATCGAGAAAATAACAATGTGTCTCTCTTGGAGCTAGTTCAAGTTGGGTATTGATGAGACACTTTCGTAATCCACTCATGTTGTCAAGAATAATGGATTGCACATTATTAACAATAAGTGTAATAAAAGGAAATGATGTAAAAATTATATTTGACCAAACATTACGTATAAACAAATTTGCAAACACGAACTCACCCAACGCGTGCTCATGAAGAACCAGGATTGATCGAAAAGACTATCATCCAGATGAGTTAATCCATACTCATTGAGTTGCTTCTTCAAAATATACCTGTACGCATCTATAACCTATTGAAATACGTTATCTGTAATATTAGTTTATAGTTACATGATATTTTTGTAAAAAAAATGGGATGGATTTTATAACTATATAATTAATGAAATAATGGATTCCAATTAGATTACTCACATTAGTTCCAAAGACACTGTTCAAAAATGAACTCTAATAAATATTTTTTGAATACTGAATACCCGAGGTATCCACCACAACGCACAACATGCCCACAAGATAAAAAAGGTAAATTATACTATAACCTAAGAATAACTTAATATCGGTTACCCAAGGTAAATTATCATTGTTTAGTATATATTACTGTGCATTTTGAGTAGATATTGAGTAGTATGCAAAACAATACAACATGCAAAATGCTAACGTATGTAGTTAGATTGAATAGTAAAAATCAATGCAAAAAATGTTTAATATATTTTATGTTATGTATTTCATGTCAATATTGATCGAGTTAGTATATAAAGTCATAATATTTAAAAAAATAGTCAATTTTGCTTTATGTATTATGTCACAGTGAGTTATGAATTAGAATTACTATTTGTTGTAAAGTAACAAATATTGGGAAGTAGTACTCATCAAGGATGAAAATTATTACAACATAGTAATGCTATGAAACATGTTTTAAAAATGTTACACATGAGCACTGATAAAGGAATTTTCATTTTAACAAGTTAGTAAACTTTCCTGTCTTCATAATAAGTAAGTATCCCTTACCAAAGGTAATTTACCACTGTTTTTATATAGTACTCTATGTATTAAGTAATGTATGCAAAATAAGACAAAACACATAATGATACTATATGTAGATACTTTGGTTAGTACAAGTCAACACAAAATAAGTTTAAGTAATAGATATTATATTATGTATTTAATGTTTTTCGCCATAAAGTTAACATATAAGGTTGTAAGATTTAAACAAACATTAAATTTTACTGTATCTATTATATCACAGTGAATTATGAGTGAGAATTATTATAATTTGGAAAGTAAAAAATATTGAGAATTAGTATTCATTACGCTCACTACGCCAAAATAGGCATATGGTCATGGATTCGGGCCGTGACTAGGCCCACAGGTCACATATCCGATTTGTGACCAGAAAAGTCATGACTGAAACTGCTGGTCACAGACCTTATCCCTTACCAAAAGGAGTAGTAATGGACCATGGCGTGTGGTAGTATAAGGCAGGCAGGTCACAAACAAGGGCCGTGTCTAGGTGGTCACGGACCTAATCTGTGACCCAGTCGTGACCAACCTTTCAACATGGTCATGGACTAAAGTTGTGACCCATGCATGACCAACCTTTCAACATGGATAGGAACCATAACTATAACCATCACTTAAACATTATGTAACACGGTCACAGACCATAGCCGTGACCTAATTTGACACATGCTTCACTTTGGTCACAGACCAAATTCATGACCAAAGATTTATCATGAAAAAGATATAAAATATGGCCACGATTCAAGTCCGTAAACATATTTAAATGAAAAAAATATGGGATGTTTTGGGTCTTATTCTCAAATCGGCAGTCCCGTGACTATGCGAACGGTTGCTACGAGTTATGTTGGTCATGTACAAGGTATTCATGTCCCTTGAGGGGCTGTTCGGGGTTTCAGCGCATTCATAACATGTTTTCAAGCCTAAGTGTGCCCATTTTGGAATTCAGATCCTAATCTTAAATCGATATTACTGCAACTATGCGATCGATTGCTATGAGTTATGTTGATTATACGCGAGGTGTTCATGCCCCTTACGGGGCCATTTGGGGGTTCTTCGAGGATTTGGCGCATTGCTAGCACGTTTTCAAGCGTATATGCACTTATTTTCAAATTTGGATCCTATTCTCAAATGGGGAATCTCGTGACTATGCAATCAGTTGCTATGAGTTATGTTGGTCACGTGTGAGGTGTTCGTGCACCTTGCGAGGACATTTGGGGGCTATTTAAGATTTTGGCCCATTCGTAGCATGTTTTCAAGCCTAAGTGTGCCTATTTTTAAATTCGGGTCCTATTCTCAAATCGGGAGTCCCGCCATTACACTGTCTATTTTTACGAGTTACGTTGGTCACGTGCAAGGTGTTCGAGCCCCTTACGAGGCCATTTAGGGGATGTTCGGAGTTTTGGCTCATTTGCGGCACTTTTTAAAGCCCGTGTTCCTATTTTTAAATTTGGGTCCTATTCTCAAACCGAGAATCTCACAATTACACAATTGATTTTTATGAGTTACTTTGGTAACATATAAGGTTCTCGTGTCCCTTGCTTGGTCATTTGTGGGTTGTTCAGGGTTTTGGCCCATTCGCGGCACATTTTCAAGCCTAAGTGTTCCTATTTTCAAGTTCGGGTCCTATTCACAAACCGGGAGTCCCGCAACTACGCGATCGATTGCTATGAGTTAGTGGTCTCGTATGAGGTGTTCGTTCCCCTTGCAGGGCTGTTTGAGGGATGTTCAGAATTTTAGCCCACTAGTGGCACGTTGTCCAGTCTAAGTGTGCTTATTTTCAAATTTGGGTCCTATTCTCAAAATGAGATTCCCACGACTACGCGATCAATTTCTATGAGTTACGTTGGTCATGTGCGAGGTGTTTGTGCCCCTTGTGGAACTGATTGGGGATTGTTCGGGGTGTTGGTGTATTCGCGACACATTTTCAAGCCTATGTGTCCCTATTTTCAAATTCGGGTCCTATTCTCAAATTAGGAGTTCCACGACTACGGAGTCGATTACTATGAGTTTTTGATGATTGATGTATAGATATCCGTGAAATGAACTCGAAATCCCATGTTCTTTAACTTATTGGCAAGATTCAACTTAATGTGATTATGTCGCAAGACATGACAGTCTATGTCAATTCTCTCTATACGTAGTTGTATCCATAATGGGTGACTTTTTTTCAACCTTCTTTAATAGCGTAAGTAGGGTCAGAGCTACATCGGGATTATGTACGCAAAATATATTCTCTATAACGTCATCCCAGCTTTTTGGTAGGGAAAATTGTATACGACCGAACATGTACTCTTGTTGGAGATCAACTTTATAATTTTTAAAGTAGTCAAATTGTTCGATCTTCTTATTCCCATACCTATAAATAGGAGTACCCACTAAATGACGTACACTCATAAAAGAGGTATATGTGCAGTTGCGAGTGATTATATCTGTGCCTCATTTTTCCTGAGAAAAATATACGAGGGCATGAAAATGAGTCCTACAAATAAGGGATCTAGCTAATCAATAACTATTTATTCTTTTTCAACCAATCCGATTTAAGTTTGTCTTATTTTAACATATCAGGTATAAGGGTATATTAGTTTGATTAAGGTTTTAATACATCACAACCCTTATCTTAATCCCGCGCGTGTCGGATCTCGTCGAGGTGAAATACAAACAAGAAACCGCTGTAAGTGTTAAGACACATTTTGTTAGGGTTTATTAAGAGAGAGTTTGAAAGTATATATGTATTATCAATCCAAGTAATCCAAATCACTATCCAATAACCAAACCAACAATTAATAAATATCCCCTACTCCTTTTATCATCTACATGATAAAACACATACTAATAATCATAATATCTCACTAAAGTAGGGTCATTTCTCATTAAATTAGGATCTATGTCAAATTTTCCACTAATTAGGGTTTATAATTGAAAATTTTAAATAAATTTTAAGAACTGAAAATTACGGTTTAAGAATTGAAAATTTTAAATAGAGTTTAAATATGGACAATTTTTTCTCTAATTAGGGTTTAAGAATTGAAAATTTTAAATAGAGTTTAAGAATTTAAAATTAGGGTTTAAGAATTGAAAATTAGGGTTTCAATTTTAATTAGGATTAAAATAAACGCACATAAACATATACATGAAAATTAAGATTTCAATTTTAATTAGGGCTAAAATAAACACACATAAACATACACACACACACACACACACACACACACACACACAGAGTATATATACACACAGACTGCATATATACCCATAGATATACACACTCACACACACAAACATATATATATATATATATATATATATATATATATATATATATATATATATATATATATATATATATATATATATATATAGACACACATAGTATATACATACACATATATACACATATATATATTTAGAGAGAAAATGTTACCTAAGAGGGTGAGAGAGAGGAAGCTAGAGAGAGAGAGAGAAACAAAAAAGGGTTGGGGTTTGAGAGAGAGAGAGAGATAGAGAGAGAGAGAGAGAGAACCTGCATGAAAATGGCTAAAAGGGTTTGGGGTTTATAAATAAAGAGCTTGGTCACGGCTTCAGCCCTGACCAATAACTGTAATCCCCCTTTTTTCCATGTCATCATCCATGAACATCCCAATGTAATAGGACTGGTCACGGCCCTGAACCATGACCACGTTGTGTGACCAATTCAAAATGGTCACGATCCAAAGCCATGACCCCATTGGATGGAATTTTGGCCATAGTCATGGACGGGTCAAAGCCATAATTTGTGACTACAGTTGGAGGGAAATTTGACATAATTTTTCCGCTATGATGGTCACGCCTTGGTCATGGATTATGGTCATGACCCACTATGGTCATAGCTCATGGCTATGACTAGCTCTTGTTAAGGTCACGACATTGTATGGTCATGGAACTGGTCTTTTAGTTTTTCGTTATGGTCACAGCTTTGGGCCATGACTAACTAGTCATGGACCAAGACCATGACTAGGCTACTGCGACTATTCGCTAATTTTGGTGTAGTGGTTTGAGAATTATTTAACCACAGTATTGCTATGCAAAATGTACTAAAATTGGTACACATGAGTAATGGCAACTGAATTTGTATTTTAACCAGTTAGTAAACTTCTACTGTTTATATAATAACTGAATAACGATTACCAAAGGTAAATTACTACTATGTAGTATATATTATTGTGTGTATTAAGTAGATGTTATGAGTAGTGTATGCAAAACAATACAACAAACATAAGGCTATTGTATGAAGTTAGATTGATTAGTGACAATCAACACAATATACATTAAAGTCATATAAAGTGAATAAGATTTTAAACAAACAGTAAAATTTACTTTGCGTATTATAACCCAGTGAATAAAATGATAATTACTACTAGTTGTAAAGTAACTAATACATGATGTCGTTATTGCTCCATGCTTTTAGCATTTGAAGTGTTGACTCACAAATATATATCGCGACACCACCTTGCCGCATCAATATTTTCCGCTTCAACTTCATTTTTTAAATCATGGGTGTCGACCTTTCATCCTCATTATCGACATCTACAACATCTAACTTTTTTCCTTCTTCTTTACTGGGATTTTTTTTACAAGGTCTGGATGCTCGCCTCTTTAGCCTACCCCTAACCAATGGTTCATACACAAATTCATTCTCCTTTCGATCATCCTTACCCTTTATCCATCGCACCATTGAATTCACTAGTTGTTCAAGATGAGTTGGTATGACGTCGGATACATCTATCCTCTACTCAGTTAACTTACTTGTGCACTCACGCCCATGAGACGACATAGTGTGCGAAATGACTTTTTCAGCTTGTCATACAACATTTTTGGATTGGGGAAAAGTACGAACACTTGCAATGGGTTTGAAGTTGTGCAATGTAGTAGTTGTTTTAGTGCAATATTTGTGGAAAAACCTCGCCTTAACTCGTTGCATGATAAATTTTTTTGATGTATTAGTTTTCCCTTGCCAGTTCGTCCCTCGAACTACTTAACCCATCTCTCTCTTTCTCTGCCATATCTTTTACTTGCTTTTGAAGTAATTAAATCTCATTCCTCATCTTCGTGATCTGCTCATCCTTATCCGCTTCCATTTCATGTTTCATCTTTTTCATATCTGATTTTTCATCGAATAAATCCATGTCCATAGCATCCTTCTTTTTACACAAGATTTGCAGATGTTGAATTTCCATTATCATCTCTTTGATCTTTTTTAAATTGTAATAATTTTATTTTGTAGGTGATGCTACCCGAGAAGTCCCCTCACTATCCACATTAGTGCTACTGGATGGGATGTCATCATGTGTATAACCTGCATCATAGACATCGTCAAGAAATAATCTATCTTCAAAATCAGAATGAATGTCCTCACCTAACTCTTCCTCTTCCACTTCTGTTTTGTGCAGCCTTCCACTATTCATCTATGCATAGAAAAAATTGAATTGTATCACGAGTATTATATGTAACAAATATCATATGCCAATTTATTTAACAAACATTCTTACATACGAAAAATATTCCTATTTTTGCACAATATATTTGAACTAATAAGCATATTCAAAATTCAAATAATGAAAGAGATGAAAGACTAATAATGAACACTACTAATGAGTCTATAAGATTTTAAAACAAAGTCAATTTAAATTTGATCTAATATATGAGTTAAGATTTCAACAATAACAGGTAGACACTAGATACTAAATTGCAAATATGCATTAAAACTTTAGGCTATACAGTAAATATATAATGTATCTACTATTGTATACCGTATGAACAAAAAACAATGGTCATTAAGTGAATGTGTAACATAATTGAACCCATAGCTATATCAATTTAGAATTTGTTAATTACATGGGAAAATGGTTCGCATGAAATCAAGTACATGGATCTTTTGATAATAGATAATGTATGAAGTGGACTTTACTGCATGGATATCTATTACATATGATATTTTGTAATTAAAGCTTCAACCAAACAATAACAATAACAATTTCTATTTCATAATAGTAAAAAATTGTAACTATTGGTTTTTAAATATATTCTATTATCAACTAATAACCAATTCATATCGTTCCAATGCAATATTAACCAAAATTCTTCAAACATCTTGTATAACCTCAAACTAATTTACATGCCTTAGAAACAATAACACCCGGTATTTTTGAATAATTAAAAATTAATTAATTCGATGATTTTTGAAATTTAACGTGTGCCGTAATTTAGTGGAATTTATTTATTAGGGGTTGATTAAAATATTAATTGGGAGAGGTGATGATTAATGTTTATGGAATATAATTACTAAGTTAATAGTGATATGTCATTTTACGTCATTAAGTTTTGTTTTGTTCATTTTCTTGCTTTGTAACTTAGATTTATTGCTTTATTTTACTTGCTTTCATTTATTGCTTTCTAGGGTAGATTTAATTCTTTCTTTTTACCATGCTTTGTAGCTAGGTTAGATTAGGGTGTGATTAATGGAACTCACCTTGTTTTAATGTGTTCCTTTGCTATGGTGATGGTGTTTATGTATTTAATTCGATTGGGTTGTTCTAGTTATTGTGCCTAGGAGATTTGACGGGGTATATCATGTATGCTCCGTGCTTACGACCTTTCGTGCTCAATTACCGGGATATTTGTTGACGCCAAAATCATATTAGGCATTTATGCGAATTTAGGGAGTGACAACTCTAGATTTAATTAATTGTCGAAACGAGATTCAATCTTAGTAAATCTGTAGTCCCATGTAACCATTTTTACGTGTTAACTCGATATGAGGGATATTAGTCGCATCCTATAGTTTATATTCCTTTGTTAATTTTAGTTTAAATACACTCATGCCTACTTTATCTTTTATTTCTTTTTAGTTAGAAAAAAATATCTTTTACACTTTTATCTAGAAGTAATAAACCATTTAAATTTTAGCAACTTGTCTTTGTGGATTCGATACCCGAACTAGCCTCTATACTTCCTTAAAATAGTGTAGTCATACTTAGGTTTTTGTATAGAGTGGTGAGCCGAATATAACAAATGACCGACGTCGGTGACGCGACATCGCGGTGAAACCCTACATATCAAATGGCGCCGTTGCCAAGGATGAGTTTATTTTAGAATTTATTTGATTTAGTATTTCGTCGTATTTTCTTTCTAATTGTATTTTTTGCCTACCATTTTTGTAGGACTTCTACATTTGAGCGTCAAGAACCGCTAGAATTTTTCACGCACGCATCTCATTTTTGGAATTCGTCACTTCGAGCCATTTTTGGGGTAATCATGTCTTATTCCAATCCTTTCTGTAATCATTATAATAATTCTCAAAATCCTCGCAAACCTTTGACTTTTGGTCAATACTTAGAGTCCCAAAAAATTGCAAATTTAAAAATGTCGTTGGGCGAGTATTACAAAAGTCAAGCGTTGGAGTGCGTGTATTTTGAGGAGGATGATAACGATTTTGGGCCTCTAATTCCTTATAATAAAAATTTTGAAACAAATTGCAATATCTTTCAAAATTCTTATAATAATGAGTTTAAGTATAGTTTCGATAATAATTTCCAAACTTCTCATTTCCAAGAATCCGCGCCTCGATCTATGACTTTCGGTGAGGGTTTGCGCATGCTTGAAAATCATTATCGGGAAGAAAATCGTTTGTGGGAGCATGAATTGGATTTATTATTTGAATCCGACGATGATTTTTCTTTCGAGACCTTTGAAGTAGAGGAATGTTTTGAACCAAATGAGGACTTTGTGCTTACTTTGGAATAAACCATTGTTGACTTTGCCCATAGCATAATAGATATTGAAAGTGAGGATAAAATGGAAGTAATATCCATTTTCAATGAAATGATTTCTTCTTTGGCCCCCAAAGAAGAACATTTCATTAAAAATGATCTTATTTTCTTCAAAACTCAATCTTCAAGCGATGATGACTCATCTCTTGAGTTTGAATTTCTTTCCTCCCCATTTTATTCTCTTTTATCACACCGTCACAAGTACATGATGAATCGGTTCCGAACTTTAATTTGTTAAACCTTTTCATCGATGCGGAGTACTTGCTCAAGTCGCCTTCCATGATCGCATCTTTGCCTTCATGTGCGCCCCCTCCCATTCCAATTTTAAAATATTTGGGAGATGATTCATTTTTTCTTGGCCCCCATGTGTATTTGTCATCCGTCTTATCCAAATCCCCCATCCTCCCTCCAAACTTTTTATTGGGGATGGTTCATTTCTTCCGCCTTATGCATGCCTTCCGTTGTTCAAACGAAATTCTTATTTTCAGGGAGGCATGCATGAGAGTGAGGGTACATCGGTTATCCTGCAAAGTCAAATCATGGTTTGGGTGGACCCTAAATTTTTTTTAACTTCTAGTGTATAGTTAGTTAGAAGTTAAAATTGTAGGTTGTAAATAGTTAGTTTTATTTTTTCTTATTTTACTTTATTCTTACTTATAGTCTAGTGTAATTAGTTAAAAATTTTATTCTTTCTTTTTGTTATGCTTTGGTACTAACATGTTTTGTAGAATCATTGGGCTCTTACTTTTTGGAGATTGCTCCATTGTGAGTAATATCGCTCTTTTCCTCTCTTTAACTTGGTTCTTAATTCACATTGAGGACAATGTCAGGTTTTAAGTTAGGGGGTGTGGGATATTCTATCCATCCATTGGTAGTTTCTTTGATTTGATTATATGCTCTTCCCAAGCATACTTTTCTTGTAAAAATTAAAAATTTCAAAAAGATTTCTTTCTTTTGTCTTCTTTATTGGGCATTTGCCCTTATTTTCGATGATAAATTTTAATAATTGTCCGATCCATTAGACAATTCAACGATGCATGTTCTCGATTTTAGAAGTTATTAGAATTCAATCCTTAATTATTTATATTATGAATAACTTCATGAATTAAACTTTAATCTCATGAGCACATGCGTTTTTCTTATTTTATTGATTTGGTTTAAAATTTTTATAACTCGGTAATCTTTTGTTGCATTGTATATACTTACAGCGAGTAAGCTTGGTACCTTTCGTCGTTTGCGAGTGTATACACTATTCTTTTCTCATTGAAAATTCTAAAGTCGTCGGTAATCTCTCCATTCCTTCATTTGGTCGTTCATTATTTGAGTTCATTCTTGAAATATGTTATTTGAGCATGATTTTTAAAGTTTATTTTGACTCGAGAATTGCCTATACTTTAGAAAAGGATCATAGGCCCTCTTTGCTATATCACCCATATTGGCCTTGGACTCACCTTATATGTTTTCCCTTGTCAGCCCGTTTGAGCCTAAATATTAGCCTTTCATTTCATAACCCCAAAATCCCAAAACCAACTCCACGTTGGAGTTATACACCATTATTGTTACCTTCCATACCTTTGATTGGAATATTACTTGGGATTGAATGATGTTGCATTGCGGTTGCAATTTAGGCATGTGAGAGTGAGAAAAGAAAGAAAGTGTAGTGAAAAAGAAAAAGAAAAAGCAGAAAACAAAAGAAAACAAAAGCAAAAAGTGAGAAAAAGAAGAAAAGAAAAGAAAAAGAAATTTGTATATGTTGTGTATAGTGTTCAATAAGCTTTGATTACTCTCTCCATTTGTATATCTAATGCCTTTTATGGATTGTATTTTCCAATTTTGATATTTCCTGAATTTTCCCATTATCCCGAGTTTTCATCTCCGAACACTTTGAATCCGTACATACATATCCTTCATTTTGTACCTTATCCTAGCCTACATTATAACCCTATACAAGTCCTATGTGATCTTAGGGTGCATTTAATTTAAAAGGTGAAATAGTTTTGATAATCTATGAAAATGCATTTCTCCTCCTTTAATGAGCGATATCTTTCATTGAGATTACAATTTTTCATTTTATATATAGCATTTTACATGTGTGAGATGTGTGCGGCCTCGTTTCCATTTACATTTACTCTTTATGCCCGCATGTCCCGTGTATTACCTCCATTTTCATAATGATTTCATTTATTGAGTGTAATGCCCGGTGAGGATTTGAATATATGCACGCGTTAATGTTTATTATTCGATTTATTTAAGTTTTTGCCAAATCATTCTTTCTATGTGCTCGCTCCCCTCCCACATTTTAAGGTTTCAATTTAACGAAGTTCATTCTATAATGTTAATAATACGAACTTTTGTGTGAATTCATTCCACTTTCTAATAATGTGTATGGAATATTTTTCGCTATTATTGAGTTTGTTGCATGTGATTGGGAATATTTTGAGGAATCTTTATGATGTTTGTGGGTTTCATCCCTGAAAACTCTCACGAGACAGCACTCGTCCACTAGGGTAACCTAGGAGTTTAACGGCTTATTGTATACGCTAAATGCAATCGAATCACCCGCAAAAGTGGCCTTTATCTGTTTTTTCCATTTTTTACTATCTCTTGTCTTTGGTTTACTTGTAGTTCTTATTGCATCTTATTTCATGGCTAGGGACTAGCAATGTGTAAGTTAGGGGGTGTGATAATATGCAAATATTGCGTATGTCATCCGTTAACATACGCGTTATTAGCCCCCTCGGGTATCTTATTCTCTAAATTTATGCTCGTTAACCATACAACCTCGGATTTCTATGTTAACATGATTTTCAAGGGTTAATTGAGCTTTTATAGGTATTTGGATGCTTAGTATGAAGTTCAGACGCATTCTGGTGAAGTTTCGTACAATTTCGCACGTTCAAGGGCAATTTAGTCTTTTCAAATTTTAGGCACCTGGCCCAACATATACACGGAATTTGTATCCCTATGAGCGAGCTTCGCGTGGCCATAAACGGTGAGCAAATCCAATCCCTAACGAAGAAGTTATGAGACTTTTGGCGAAAGAGAAAAATAAAGAAACCAAAGCAGATGAGAAGGAAAAAGATTACAGTGTGCTGAGACCTGACTAGTTAATCGATCGACCAAAAGGGTCGATCGACCAACCCTTCAATTTTCACTCTTCAAACAAAGACAGTGGGATCATATCTGACTGGTCGATCGATCGACCAAAGGGGTCGATCGATCGATCCCCTATTTTCCACGATATTTTGCTCTACATTTTCTTTTTCCTTTTCTTTTCTATCCTTTTTCCAACTTACTATTTAAGAGATTTTTGCTGTAATATCAGATATTATTCATTTTAGTTAGTTTAGAATTGGGATTGGAATTGGAGATCTCATCTTCTTCTCTCTTTGGGTGCGCCCCATTTGTGGGTTGTAAGTGTACTATTCATCTTCCTCTCTATTTATATTATGTGTATTTCTTTGTTTAAGTTTTGTTTTGTTCATTTCCTTGCTTTGTAACTTAGATTTATTGCTTTCTTTTACTTGCTTTCATTTATTTCTTTCTAGGGTAGATTTAATTCTTTCTTTTTACCATGCTTTGTAGCCAAGTTAGATTAGTGTGTGATTAATGGAACTCACCTTGGTTTAATGTGTTGCTTTGCTATGGTGATGATGCTTATGTATTTAATTCGATTGGGTTGTTCTAGCTATTGCGCCTAGAAGATTTGACGGGGTATATCATGTATGCTCCGTGCTTACTGCCTTTTGTCCACAATTCCTGGGATATTTGTTGACCCCAAAATCATATTAGGCATTTATACGAATTTAGGGGGTGATAACTCTAGATTTTATTAATTATCGAAACGAGATTCAATCTTAGTAAATATGTAGTCCCATGTAACCATTTATATGCGTTAACTCGATTTGAGGGATATTAGTTACATCCTATAGTTTTTATTCCTTTTTTCCATTTTAGTTTAAATACACTCATGCCTAGTTTATACTTTATTTCTTTTCAGTTAGAAAAGAATATCTTTTACACTTTTATTTAGAAGTAATAAACCATTTAAATTCTAGCAGCTTGTCTTTGTGGATTCGATACCACTGGCCGCTATACTCCCTTAAAAAAGTATAGTCATAGTTTTGGTTTTTGTATAGAGTGGTGAGCCGAATATAACAAACGACCGACGTCGGTGACACGACATCGCGGTGAAACCCTGCCTATCAAAAGGTTATGTGAATACCTATGATGTGGTTTACTATGTGTGTGAACATACCTACGCTGCTTGCTATCAGGAGGTTTCCACGTAGAGGTAGATGCCACCTTTACGATTCCAATGATGTCTGGATGTGAGCCCCAGAACATGGAACATAGGGCAGCTCACTATGTGTGTGTATTTATGGGACCGACGTGTCATTTGGGTACGTTAGGTATGTGCGTATCCCAAAGGCTTAGAACCATGTTGGCTTCCATTGTGCGTTATTTGATTGAGGGTTTTAGTAGACATTCTGAACCGATAGTCCTTAATTTGTATGAGAGGTACATAGACTTGATAATAAAGTATGACAACATCGCGAGGGGCCATTCTGGGTATGCTATAGTTGTATATATGATATGTGTGATAAATATATACAAGTGTGACTTATCAACTTATGTATGGTAGTAGAACTGATTGTTAGTGTAGATCTAAAGGTAACATAAGAGTGATGAACCTTAAATTAATGTTATTATAATAATGGGTGATTATCCTACTTGTGTGATAGTAGGTAGATAGATAAAGCATGTCTAAAAGTGATTTGAGTATGAAAACTCAATTAAAGTGATTTAATAATAAAATGCGGGATATATTAGTTATTGGTAGTACGGTAGCGTATTATATGGGAAGTACGGGAGAGATGAAACTTTTGTTATTAGTTAGATACGAATGTCTTTTTAGGATGGGTAGAATATCTAGGTAGGACGCATCAGGCATGCACATTAGATAAGAGGCGAGGAACTCAAGGGAGTGTACACGAAACTAACATATGTATCTAATTGTTGTATTTAAATTGTGATTCAAATACTTGCTAATATTTTCAAAAAGGTTTTTCTCAAACTATAACCCGTGTCAATTCTATTTTTTTTTATTTTTGCAAAAATATTTTAGGTGTCCAGCCACAGGGACACCAAGCTTAATGACTTATTACAGGGATGCATAGCTGCAGCAGTGTGGAGGCTTGCGGGACTTTGTGTAGATGCTTCAGTTATTCATTCCTAGATAGGATTTCATTTCAGTATTGTCCTTTGGGCATGTTGCCCCTTCAGACTATTCAACATTTCAATTCAGCATTTATTAGACTTGGTTTTATTTTCTTTAAATTTGAAGTTGGATTTTATTTTGGGAATCAATGGTTTATTCGGTATTATTTTATTCAATTATTTATCATGTGATGTTTTAGATTCTACTATTGTGTGGATGGTTTAGATTATTTTATTTCGCTTACTGCTATGAGATTAATCAAAGATAAACTTTTGACACCAACTTAATTTAACATTAGTGGATAGTAATTTAAAAAGTTATCGACAATGATGTTAAGAATGAACCAGATGAGATTCCTGTTTGTTTTAATGAAGAACTGATCATCCATGTTTAAAATAAATGGGATGTCATAGATGGTATCAGAGTGTCAGGTTCTAGTGTCCGTAGGATCTGTATGGCTTACTATGATTTCAACGTAGCGTTCTTTGATATAGAGTCTTATGATAGGATTGTTGTATTCCTTTACGTATTTGCACTTATGTTCTTTTACTGATTACTTTGTATTTGATTATTGATGATGTTGAAATCTAGCACCACCAGATAAGTGATGATGAGCTCAAACAGTAGTAACCATGGAAGCCATAGAGATGTATATGTATAAGTGTGTAAGTGTATGGAAGGAGATGAGTATAATAGGAACAAAAGAATGATGTATAGTGGTTCAGCCAATTTGGCCTACATCCACTGTGAGTGTGTGATCCACTAAGTATAGGCACTAATGGCCTTGGATACAATGCACATAAGCTCACTTTCTCTCTCTACTGTGTATAAGCAGAGTTTTTGCTAGGGTTACAATTATCGATCCCCCTTCTATAGGGTTGTAGGTGAAAAGTATATATAGGTATTGGGGGGTGTAGTGTGCCCCCCAAGTATGCATGGTGCATGTGAATGATGATCTAGACAATCTCCTGTTGACACCTGTAGATGCCAAATGATGACATAATATTCCCTCACGCGAGGGGGTGATATTGTTATAACGGTCTTCCACGTGCCACGTGAGCCTCACGCACTGTTCTATGCATTTCCCAAACCACGCATTATGATGATGTCACCCTCAACCTATGATATGAGGCCGAGGTCAAACTTTCTTCTGGTAGTGAGTCTGGCCTAATTTAGGCCTCGTACTGTCGTACCCTCGGAGGGTCGTTTGAGCCTGATGAGGGGTCAGCCCCTTGAAGGGTCGTTTGGGCCTGATGAGGGGTCGGCCCCTTGAAGTGTCAATTGGGCCCGATGAAGGGTCGACCCCTTGAAGGGTCGTTTGGGCCTGATGAGGGGTCAGCCCCTTGAGGGGTCGTCTGGACCATGATGAGGGGTTGACCCCTTATCGGGTCATCTGGGCTTGATGAAGGGTCGGCCGAGCCTAATGAGGGGTCGGCCCCTTGAAGGGTCGTCTGGTCCTGATGAAGGGTCGGCCCCTTGAAGGGTCATTTGGGCCTGATGAGGGGTCGGCCCCTTGAAGGGTCACGAGACCATCTTGGGCTCGTCTTGGTGGTGGGCGCCCTCGGCCTGGCCGAGGGTATATATGGGTATATCAATCACCCCCCAGCCCTTAGCCATAGATGTTGTTGAGATGGTTGAGGGATAGTGTTGCAGATGAGATGAGTGTATGGTCAGTTAGATGAATGACACCTGTCAAGATGATGTGACACCTAGGCAGATATCCACTGTCGTTCCATTTCCCAAGGCGTGGCGGCTGCACACTTGGCCTGGGACTTTGTGCCCTAATGATGCCCTCCTCGTGGGTTGTGTTCTGCCTTGGTTAATGGGCCCACTCATTACTAAGGTATTTAAACAATTTTTAAAGTTTTATTCCCCTTCTTCTTTCTTTTCTTCGCACCTAAACTCTCTCTCTCTTACTTCTCACCAGCTTTCTAGCCATTTCTGCAACTTCAACATTTCGAGTTTGGCAGTCTCGCTATTCCTTCTCAGGTAATTCCTCTACCCTAGTGCCCTCTTTATCTTCATTTCTGTTTTGTTTCTTGTTTTAGGCTCTTAGGGTTGGATTTTCCTTAGGCTGTTTCATAACTTTTTTGGCGTCTTCTCCGGCGACTGGTTCTTGATTAAAACCCTTGATTTCTTTTGTTTCAATCCAAAAGTTTAGTTTGGTCAACTGCAAACTTATTTGTGATTAGCTTAGCCAACTTTTTCTAAGTGTAGGGTCTTCCGCTTAATGCTTAGGAGGCTTTACAATTTATCAGAGGAATTCCCATCCTTGAGAGAGAAACTCTTTGTAGACGAATAGAGGAAGAGGAGGAGAGGAGACGAGGGGCCGACCCTAATTGGGTACGACCCATTTTTCCCATTCCTCTAGCCATAATAAAACCATCTGAGTCTTGTGGGTCGTCCTGTCGTCCAGTCGAGAGTCATTTAGGAGAGATGGATGAGACAGCTTCGTCACTAACTGGAGCTGGGCCTTCGGGAAGGAGAGAGATGTCTGATCAAAGCCCAAGCCGACAGGACGAGGGATTGTTCCCTTCCAAAGATGTCCCTGTGACAACTTTATCCCCTCATGCCTTCCAGATAGCCTTTCCTTTTGGACCTCTGACAGGTGATGAGGCCGAGGGAGAGGGGACTGAGGATGACGGTGAGGACTCAGATGCTGACCCAGTTGACACCTCCCATGCCTCAGCCTATATTTCCTCAGTCAGGGATCATGACCTCTTATTGTGGAGGCATACATTTGGTGTGCCTCCCAACATAAGTATGAGGGTCCCCTCTAAGTCTGAGAGAGTCTTTGAAGGGGACGAGGGGGAGATAATAGTGTATGAACAGATGTTTAAGGTCAGCGTTAGATTCCCTCTGCACCCTGCCATAGTCAATATACTGTCCGCCCTCGGCGTTACCCCCTCTCAGCTTCCTCCCAACTCCTGGAGGACTATCCTCGGTTACGTCTCCTTGTGGAAGAATACCTTTACTGACGAGCCTTCAGCCGATCTGTTCTTGGCTTGTTATAATATCACTTCCTCGTCCAAATAGCCTGGGTACTATCACCTGGGGGTGAGGAGGTCTGATAAAAAACTTCTCCACGTGGCACAAACCTCCAATCACGACTGGAAGAAGAGATTTTTCTTCATTTCTGGAGAGTGGGAGTTTTCCGTCGAGATTCAAATTTTGGACGATGGTCCCAAGGAGATGGTTTAACCCCTCGATGAAAGCTAGGTCAGACCCTGGACTTAGTCTAGATGAGAAGGACATAGTCGAGTATCTGAGAGAACGAGGGAAAGAGGGCGGACTCGCAAAGTTTGAAGATCTGATGACCCTTCGGTTCCTCAAAGAAGTTGGTCTGAGGGTCGGCTCCCTGACAGAGCTATGTGAGTTACTATTATTTTTTGCTCAATCTTTGATTTTTTCCAAGTGTTTCATCTTTTGCCTCTGTATTTTTCTGATGTGTTGTCTCCTTTTTAGGTCGTCCTACAGGTATCTCTGATTATCTTTAGGAAATGACTGCCTTGAGCTTACTGTCTGGTCTGGGCAAGAAGAAAGGCAAGGAGGCTCAGCAGGCTCCGAGGAAGTCAAAGGCCGTGGGGTCGACGCATATTGAGCCGACCATTGATAGGCAAAAGTGGAAAGATCCAGAAGTCCCTGTTGACCCTCGAGCAGATTCTAGGATGAGGGCAAGGGTGGAGGCATCTGAGGGGACCGCTTCCTCTTCCAGTATGGGGGCCTTCTGGTCCCAAAACTTAGCATTTTTAAAGGACGAGCTGTCTTATCTGATTGCCAACCTGAGGGCGGCTAAGGCGTCTATGTTTTCTGCCCCCTCGGCTGCCGACTATAAATTCTTGTCCAAGACGCCCCCGGCGAAGGTGTATGACTATGGTCTGCACACTCTGGCTCAGGTACTTATTCTTACTTCATTTCATTGAGTGTTAATTTTTCACTAACTGTTTCCTCGGCCTCTTAATGAGTTTCTTTTTCTATGCAGTCTGTTTGTGCCTTTACGTCTGCTACCAAGTGGATGGATGAGAACCAACATAAGTTCCAGGAAGTCGAGAGGGCCATTCAGCACGAGGCTGACCTGCAGACCGAACTTGAGACTTCTAGGGCCGAGTTGGAGAGTGTGAGTACTGAACATGCAAGGGTCCTGGATGAGCTGACGAAGCAGCACGATGCAGACCTGAAGGCCAAGGACTTGCTTATTAAAGAGAAAGATGAGGCCTTGATCAACCTGGGGTCTCAATTCAAGACTGACCTATTTGAGGCCGTGAAGAAGGCAGAGGCCGATGCTGTAGAGGCCTACAAACTCTCAGACGAGTTTCAAGGCTTCGGTATTGAATACTTGGACGGCCTGTCGGTGGGTCATCCTCAAGTTTGGTGATGCCGTCTCTTCAGTCCGTCCCTCTCTTGAGGCAGTTCAATTGGACGACCCATTGATTGCTGAGGCCTTAACCCACGTGAAGTCCCAAGTGCATGTCGAGGGTATCGGCACGTCTGAGGATCAGCCTGTCTTGGTCGTTGAGGAGACTCCTCTTATCGATGTTGAGGCCTTGCCCTCTGATGCTGCTCAATAGGGTGGATGTTTGTAGCCAATACCCTCTTTATGTACCCCATTTTTGTACCTTATTTTTATAGAACAAACATCATTTTGTAATATAATGCCTCTTTCTGTCTTCCATACTTGTCTTTTGTATGATTTGCATTGTGATGTTTTAAATTAATAATCTCACCAACTCCCCCCTCGCCTTTCTTGAGGGCAAAGGAGGGGTCGTCCCGACCATTGACCCTCATTATAGCCGAGGGTGGTTTTTACTAACCTAATGGTTTTTAATCAAGTCCCCGCTCGTCTTTCTTGAGGGTGAATGAGGGGTCGTCCCCACCATTGACCCTTATATAGCCGAGGGTGGTTTTTGCCAATTTAATGGCTTTTCAACCAAGTCCCCCTCGTCTTTCTTGAGGGTGAATGAGGGGTCGTCCCCACCATTGACCCTCATTATAGCCGAGGGTGGTTTTTACCAATTTAATGGTTTTTCAACCAATTCCCCTCTCGTCTTTCTTGAGGGTGAATGAGGGGTCGTCCCCACCATTGACCCTCATTATAGCCGAGGGTGGTTTTTACCAATTTAATGGTTTTTAATCAAGTCCCCCCTCATCTTTCTTGAGTGTGAATGAGGGGTCGTCCCCACCATTGACCCTCATTATAGCCGAGGGTGGTTTTTACCAATTTAATGGTTTTTCAACCAAGTCCCCCCTCGTCTTTCTTGAGGGTGAATGAAGGGTCATCCCCACCATTGACCCTCATTATAGCCAAGGGTGGTTTTTACCAATTTAATGGTTTTTCAACCAAGTCCCCCCTCGTCTTTGTTGAGGGCAAATGAGGGGTCGTCCCCACCATTGACCCTCTTTATAGCCGAGGGTGGTTTTTACCAATTTAATAGTTTTTCAACCAAGTCGCTCCTCGTCTTTCTTGAGGGCAAAAGAGGGGTCGTCCCCACAATTGACCCTCATTATAGCCGAGGGTGGTTTTTACTAATTTAATGGTTTTTCAACCAAGTCCCCCCTCTTCTTTCTTGAGGGCAAAGGAGGGGTCATCCCCACCATTGACCCTCATTATAGCCGAGGGGGGTTTCTCGAAGATGAGCCTAGTCATACTAGAACTGACAAACCCAAGATGAGGGAAAACAATGATACTTCTCATTAACATTCCAAGTGTTCTGTAGGAGCAACACTCATTACAATTGTGGTCCAATGGAACATTACAACACTACTGATAGTATTTCTTCAAACGATCTGCGTTCCAGGGGTTTGAAAAGGGTTCTCCTTTTAGGTTTTCTAGTCTATAGGTCCCAGGGACAACTTCATCGATGACCCTATATGGGCCATGCCAATTTGGGTGGAGCTTGTTGGGCTTTCGCCAAGTCTTTTTGAGGACTAAGTCCCCCACTGCAATTGGCCTATGCTTCACCCTCTGGTTGTAAAACCTTGCAGTCCTCTGCTGGTAGGCAGCCTGACTTATCTCGGCGTCTTCCCCCTTTTCCTCAATTAGGTCTAAGTCAAGTCTCCTCTCTTCCATATTTCTCTGGGGGTCATACATTTGGACCCTGTGAGTAGGAAACGCAATCTCGATGGGGATGACGGGCTTCTGAGCGATAAGCCAGCATGAACGGGGTTTCTCCGATAGAGGTCTTTGCCGTCGTCATCTAGGCCCATAATACAACATATAACTCCTCAACCCATCTTCCTTTTTCCTCCTCAAGTCTCTTCTTGATCCCATCTAGGATTGTCCTATTTGTAACTTTCGTTTGACCATTGGCTTGAGGTCGGCCTGGGGTGGAGAAGAATTATTTGATACTCACCCTTTCACAGTACTTCTCTAGAGATGTATTCTTGAACTGAGTCCCGTTATCCGAGATGAGGGTGTTAGGGAGACCATATTTGCATATAATATTCTTCCAGATGAACTGGAAGGTCTTCTGCTCTGTTATCGTTACCATCGGCTCCGCCTCCACCCATTTTGAAAAATAGTCAATGGCTGCGATGAGGAACCGATTGTTATTGAAGGGTCTAAAGTCGCCCTTGGGGCCTCCGATTTTAAAATAAACTAAGACTTTATAATTTAAAATCAATTTCCTTGTTGAGATGCGGAAGCGTAAAAGGTGATGGTTCAACTTAAATACCAAGTTTTAATTTCTATCTAAATTAAAATTAAACACAAGTGAAATATGATGAACACACACTAATTTAAATTTCACTTAAAACGCCAGTAATCCAAGTCCTAGAATTTGCCTAATTCATATTTATCAATATTATCAAATTAGGCAAAACCAATTTTAACACATTAAATTAGTGACTTGAATTAACTACATTTACCTTCAGATAATTATGTAGCACCAAATTAAACATGAGTAGTGATTAAAACCCAATTTTATCTTGAATTACCTAAGCATGCGTTCTAGGTGAGTATAGCAAGATAAAATAAATAAGGAAATCACTACGCCGCGATGTAAGAGGAAAAACCCACAACGGGTAACAACCTCAGACGACCCTAGCCTCAAATCCACTAAGAATGGAATTTAAAATTACAAGACAAAAGACTTACATCACACGAATCGATCCCTCTCAAGCCTCAACACTCCTTCTTGTAAACACCTCCACTTAGTAAATAACCCCGGAGCTCCACCGCGGTCTCGGAATCCACCGATCGGACTTTATGTGGTCACCATCACCCGAACTAGGAGCCTTTCTCCACGTGGGTAAATCACGAAAACGTCTTCTTCTTTGTGGGATTTAGAAGCAAACCCAAACTTCTCTTCAAACTAATGTAGAGATAAAACACGGTGCCAAACTCCAAGCAAGATGTATATATATGAACTTGGATATACAAAACAATGGGTGTAAACTAGAGTGATAAATGATTTTCTCCTTGAAAATTAACATTCAAAACCAATAAACTTTTTCTAAAACACTTTTGCTCTCAAACACTCTCTAGAGGTTGGTAGGATATGAAAAAGTTAGATTAGAAAAATGGTTTCCCGCACATTGATATTCAGCAAAAAGTAGTGGGGTAAAACCAAGTGGGAAAGTGGGCAAAACTGCTTAAAACTGCCAAAAATCTGTTCCCGCCAAATCTCGTTCAAACGAGTCTTCTAACGAAGTTCCAGTATGAACTCGTTAGAAGCTCGTTAGAACGAACATATCGTTCGAACGACATTTTGAACGAAGTTCCAGTATGCCATAATGGGAAGTCATTGGCAATCTTGTTCGAACGACTTGTGGTCCGAACGACAATCTCGTTCGAACGACACTTCGAACGAACTCACAGAATGTTCAAAAAATTCTTTTTAAGCCCAACAACATTATATACTTTATATATAAGTTTTAATAGAGAACATCTGAAAACAAAACATAGTTTTGTAAACCTAGCACCCAATATAAACCGTTTCAAGCTCCTATATATATATATATATATGTAATGCATTCATATCTTGGGAGCATGGAACCTCTATTGATGACGTAGAAACGAGGCACTTAAACTCGGCATTTTGATGAAGCTTTATACACTTGGCCGCTACGTCTTCAACAAACACATCATAGGCTTGAAAGATGATCAATATACTCTATCCTATGACTCAAATGTTTTTGTCCGAAATTGAGCCAAAACAACAAAGGACTAAATTGGAAATTTGTGTCCTTACAAATCTCCCTCTTTGGCTATTCCGGGACAAAAACTATAAAAAAAATCCTAAAGGGACATCAAGCTCACTAGACTAAAAAACAATGTCCCACCCATAATAAAATTACAATGCTTGACTCAAACAACCCAAGGATCAATATCTTTGCCGATGTTGAAAGTTTCCATTTTTAAGTATTCCTGCACACTAAAGCAAACTATCCAACGCATAGGGAATATCAAAATATTAAATGCAATTAAAGAATTACTCCCCCTAAATTAATTCTTCCCTTTATCAAACAAATGACCTACTTAGAAAGACGTCTCCTCCTAAGATAAATCTCCCAAACTAAGATACGATAATAATAGGATTAGATACCATTTCTCCCCCTATCATTCTCCTATTTTTTTTCAGGAATAGACAAAGGTAAAAAATTAAACATTAACTTATCTCCCCCAAATAAAGCATATACAACCTCTAGTAATTGTGCATATAGTGATGAGAACGTTAAAGTATATGGGCAAGAAAAATTCAACTAATCCAACAAATAACAACTTAGACCAACTAGGATGCAATAAAATGATACCAATATGATATATATAAATTATGGAGCATATGATATCAGCAAAGAATGCAATAAGATGGATACCAAGTATGAATTAAATTATATATGGAATAGAAATCAAGGCAAAGACTAAACAAAAATATCAAATATATGTAGAAATAATATATATCAAAGAGACTCAAGAACACATATATAAATATAAACACTAATGACACACATAAATTATAATAGGAGTCTTTCACACTTGTATGGCAAAAATGTGTCATATGGAAACGAAAGTGTTGGGGTGTGAACTATTAACGATTAAATTTAGACCCAATCACTTAAAACATGTTCACGGAGTTCTCAATTGATTGCAAACTTCATCACATTTGAATATATCCTCATGTGATAATATAAATTGAACTCAATGAACAAACATACACAATGCATACAAGCCTAGCATATTGATGATTCTACAAACCAATAGAGTCATGACATCAAATACGCAACTAGGATAAACGGACATTGTGCAAACCATTGATATTCCATTCAATCTCCCTCAATATGCATTTATATTAAATTTGAATGAACATATCAATCAAACATAGGCCTTGACAATTATTTTTCTTTTAGTGCCATTTTTCTGTTTTTAGGTCTTTGGACCACGTATTTCTTTTAGGTCCATTCAAAATGGTGGCTTACAATCGCAAAGGATTACTAAGTCCTTTCAGAGCCCTTTCCCGTGCACATTTGTATTTATCATGTTTTATGTTTCACACAAATCTCACGTGCAACGGATTTTGACATGTACTAGTCCTCCTAGGTCACAAATATATAGATGACAAGATTGGTAGGAGAACACCTCACAAAGCTCAAATATAACATGTGACATTAAAATTTCAAAAGAGCTCGTGCATGTGTGAATAGAGGCATATAAAAATAGAATCCATTTAAACAACACAAAATCCAACTACTCCATGTAAGCATGGTAAAGAACATAATAAGGATTGATAATCTAAACCAAAAGTTCTAGCCACATGAGAGAGTTAAAGGAAGGATTCAAACACAAGTATATGCCACTTAAAGTGTGTCAAACCAAAATACACACAAAATAAAATCTTTTTGAGTTTTTTTGTTGATTTATAACCAAAAATAAAAATATATACTCAAAAGACAAACAAAAATCATTTGAATTTTTCATTAAGCTTAAATTATCAAGAGATAAAAACTTCAAATGATTAAACAAGCATACATTTATCATGTGAATATAGCATGAAGTACAAAAGCTAAAGTATGCAAGCACTAACACATTCATCCTTTAGATTTAGCAATGGAGGAAGCATGTGAAAGTAAATGAGAATCAAAAATCCTATTTTGAAAGGCAACTAAGTCAGATTTCCTAACCCAAATTAATGAAGAATGACTATCTTGGGGTGTAGGAATTTTAACTACCTTGGTTGCTTTACGTTGGGATTTTCTAGAAATTCGTTTAAGATCAAAACAAAATTTCCTAAGATGACCTTTTCGACCACAAAATGTACAAGTAAACACATGTCGAAAAGATTTACCTAAGGAGTGATTTCTAAAAACATTCCTAGTAGATTCTCCTAAAACATTGGTTTTGGCATTATGAGTAAATTCATTACAAGTATTGAAGCCTAAACCACAAGTGTCATTTTTAATTTGGACGGTTCCTAATATTTTATCTAATTTTTCCGAACAACACTCCAAATCAAATTTGACATTACTAGAGTCTTTGAATTTATTTTGCAATTCTAAAATGTTAGACTCTAATAAAACATTTCCATCTTCAAAAGCAAGAAGCTCCTTTTTTAAGGATTCCATTAAACCCCTAAGGCTATCTCTCTCGCCTTCTATATATTCAAGCTTCTCTAGAAGAGATTTCTCTCGTGTCCTAAGGTCTTCAACCAACATATTATTATCAACGACCTTGACACGTTCTTTCAAACTAGCTTCTAACTTCAAATTAGACTTTTTTAATTTAATAGATTCTTTATAAAGTTCTTGAAAATCATTTTGAAGTTCACTCACATTAACCTCTTCTTCATTTTCACTCTCTCTTTCTTCTCCACTCTCACTATCATCAAAATTAAGAGAATCATAAACTGTGACCTTGGAAGTGTCATATGTTAAAGTTTCATCAATCGATGAGTTCTCACTATTACTCACATGACTAGCCATAAAAGCCACAAAATTAGGCTTAGTGGGAGAATCAGGTCCCTCTTCCTTATCACTATCACTAAGGGTCGCATTGTATGAAATGGGTCGTTTACCCTCTTTCCTTAGTTTAGTGGGGCACTCAGAAACCCTATGGCCATAACCCTCACAACCAAAACACCTATTTGACTCGTCCCTATTTAAATTTTTATTAATAGGTTTAGGAATTTTCTCGGCTTTGTCATGCTTAGAAGTTTCAAATTTCCTAAATTCATTTTTAAATTTATCTTTGTTAATTTTAAGAATTTTTTTAAATTTATGAGAAAACAAAGCCATGTCTTCTGAGTCACTATCACTCTCTACTACTTGTTTGACCTCTTTTCGGGCTTTTAAAGCATCACCCTTTTCAATTTTATTTTCAGTTTTAGAGGGAAACATGTCTAGTTCATAGGTTTGTAAATCACCTACAAGCTCTTCTAATTTCGTAGAGGCTAAAGTTGGTAAAGAATTTAAAACGGTCACTTTTGGAATAAATATATCGGGAAGGGACCTTAAAATTTTCTTTACAACTCAGTTGTCAGGTATTTTCTCTCCCAAGTTAAAAGATGAATTGACAATATCAGACAGTCTAGCATAAAATTCATCAAAAGTTTCATTATCGTTCATTTTGATAGTTTCAAATTGAGTGGTGAGGTTTTGGAGTTTCGAAGCTTTAACGACACTTGTACCTTCATGAGTGAGTTGTAATATATCCCAAGCTTCTTTAGCAGTCTCACACGTCATAATGCGTCAGAATTCATTCGGTGTGACATCGCTAAACAAGGCATTTAAACCTCGGGAATTAAAATTAGAAAGTTTAAACTCATTCTCATCTATCGACCGGTTTTAGAACACGTTTATTTTCAACTAAGTGAGTTGGTGGGGACCACCCATTAACAACAAATATCTAAACTCTCTCGTCGATAGATTTTAGTGCCGATTTCATTCTCGCTTTCCAATACGCGTAGTTAGAAGCATCGAAAATAAGAAATTTAGAAAACGGGAAAAATTCCATTTTAGCCAAAAATTATATAAAAAATCTTTAACGAAATAATTAATCGCTTTGGATCTGATACCAATTTGAAGTCGCCCTTGGGGCCTCCAATTTTAAAATAAAATAAGTCTTTATACTTTAAAATCAATTTTCTTGTTGAGATGCGGAAGCGTAAAAGGTGATGGTTCAACTTAAATACCAAATTTTAATTTCTATCTAAATTAAAATTAAACACAAGTGAAATATGATGAGCACACACTAATTTAAATTTCACTTAAAACGCCATTAATCCAAGTCCTAGAATTTGCCTAATTCATATTTATCAATATTATCAAATTAGACCAAACCAATTTTAACACATTAAATTAGTGACTTGAATTAACTACATTTACCCTCACATAATTATGTAGCACCAAATTAAACATGAGTAGTGATTAAAACCCAATTTTATCTTGAATGAACTAAGCATGCGTTCTAGGTGAGTATATCAAGATAAAATAAATAATGAAATCACTACGCCGCGATGTACGAGGAAAAACCCACAACGGGAAACAACCTCGGACGACCCTAGCCTCAAATCCACTAAGTATGGAATTTAAAATTACAAGACAAAAGACTTACATCACACGAATCGATCCCTCTCAAGCCTCAACGCTCCTTCTTGTAAACACCTCCACTTAGTAAATAACCCCGGAGCTCTACCGCGGTCTCGAAATCCACCGACCGGACTTTATGTGGTCACCGTCACCCGAACTAGGAGCCTTTCTCCACGTGGGTAAATCACGAAAACGTCTTCTTCTTTGTGGGATTTAGAAGAAAACCCAAACTTCCCTTCAAACTAATGTATAGATAAAACACGGTGCCAAACTCCAAGCAAGATGTATATATATGAACTTGGATAAACAAAACAATGGGTGTAAACTGGAGTGATAAATGATTTTCTCCTTGAAAATTAACACTCAAAACCAATAAACTTTTTCTAAAACACTTTTGCTCTCAAACACTCTCTAGAGGTTGGTAGGATATGAAAAAGTTAGATTAGAAAAATGGTTTCCCGCACATTGATATTCAACAAAAAGTAGTGGGGTAAAACCAAGTGGGAAAGTGGGCAAAACTGCTTAAAACTGCCAAAAACCAGTTCCCACCAAATCTCGTTCGAACGACATTCTCGTTCGAACGACATTCTCGTTCGAACGAGTCTTCTAACAAAGTTCCAGTATGAACTCGTTAGAAGCTCATTAGAAATCTCGTTAGAATGACCATATCGTTAGAACGACATTTCAAACGAAGTTCCAGTATGCCATAATGGGTAGTTGTTGGCAATCTCGTTCGAACGACTTGGGGTTCGAACGATAATCTCGTTCGAAAGACACTTCGAAGGAACCCTCAGAATGTTCAAAAAATTCTTTTTAAGCCCAGCAAAATTATATACTTTATATATAAGTTTTAATAGAGAACATCTGAAAACAAAACACATTTTTATAAATCTAACACCCAATATAAACCGTTCCAAGCTTCTATATATATATGTAATGCACTCGTACCTTGGGAGCATGAAACCACTATTGATGACGTAGAAACGAGGCACTTAAACTCGACATTTTGATGAAGCTTTATATACTTGGCCGCTACATCTTCAACAAACACATCATAGGCTTGAAGATGATCAATATACTCTATCCTATGACTCAAACGTTTTTGTCCGAAATTGAGCCATAACAACAAAGGACTCAATTGTAAATTTGTGTCCTTACAGGGTCCTACTAGGTCAATCCCCCACACTGCAAATGGCCACGGGGATGTAATGGAAGTAAGAGGCTGATGGGGTTGGTGAGGGATGGTGGCAAATCTTTGACATTTGTCACACTTTTTTTACATATGCCGTGGCATCTTTCCCCAAGGTTGGCCACCAGTACCCCATCTTCGACTCTGACGATTGTTGCGCTAATGCCTGACTTTGAGATAACTAGATACACATAGAGTCGTTCACCCTGCACCGGTCGTGACAACAGCAAGGGAGACCCTAGGTATGACTTTAGCTCCCTGAGAGCCTCATCGCACTCCTTAATCCATTCGAAGGCCTTTCTGAGAATTTTGAAGAATGGTAAGCACCTGTTAGTGGCTCTGGACACAAACCTATTCAAAGCAGCAACTCGCCCCGTGAGCCTCTGAACGTCTTTAATGGTCTTGGGGGTATTCATTTCTATAAGGGCCTTTATCTTTTCAGGTTTGGCCTCGATGCCTCTTTGGTTGACAATGAACCTCAAAATTTCCCTGCTCTACCCCCGAAGACACACTTGGTCGGGTTGAGCTTTATCTGGTACTTGTCTATCGTATTAAAGGTCCTCTCCAGATCAGCCACATGATCCTCTGCCTTCAAGCTCTTAGTTAGCATGTCATCTACATAGACCTCCATAGACTTCCTAATTTGGTCTTCGAACATTTTATTTACGAGGCGTTGATACGTTACCCCCGTATTTTTTAGGCCAAAGGGCATGACCCTATAACAGTATGTCCCCTTATCGGTAATGAATGCTGTCTTCTCCAAGTCTTTAGGGTCCATGAAGATCTGGTTGTACCCTGAATAGGCATCCATGAATCTCATGGACCGCGATAGCGTCTACCATCTGATCAATGCGGGGGAGAGGGAAGTTGTATTTGGGACAATATTTATTGAGGTCTGTGAAGTCTACACACATCCTCCACTTCCCGTTGGCTTTTAGGACAATGACTACATTGGACAACCATTCGGGATAGATGACCTCCCTGATAAACTCTCCATCTTCCAGCATCTTGACCTCATTCCTAATGACCTCATATTTTTCTCGAGAGTAAATTCTCCTCTTCTGCTTTACTGGCTTTGCACCCTCTACCACGTTGAGCTTGTGGCACATGATTTCGGGGTCGATTCCTGGCATATTTATATAACTCCATGCAAAGACACTCTGTCTTCTTCTCAACAGCTTGATGAGGTCTTCCTTGATGTTTGGCTTCAGAGTCTTGCCGACTTGGACAGTTTTTTTCGGCTCATCCTCATTGAGGATGAATGATTCTACCTCTTCCGCGGCTTCTCCTTTCTTCATCTTTTTCTCATCCCTGGGGTCTAGGGTGTCAATGTTGTAGGTGGCTGTTGCCTTCTTGTGGGCCTCTTTTTCTTCGACGGAGTTAAAATAACATTCTCGTGCGGTCGTATGGTCTCCCTGGACTTCCCCAACCCCATAAGGGGTTGGAAATTTAATCATCTGATAGACCGTAGACGACACAGCTTCAAACCCCTTGAGGAATACCCGCCCCAGTATGATGTGTAGGCCTAAAAGACATATTCATCCTTCACAAAGAAGCTAACCTTCTTGGTAAGCCATCTCAGCCACTCGTCCCCCATCCTGACATCAGCCTCATACACTCCAAGGGGATGGACCTTTTCCCCACTGAACCCAATCAATGGATGATGGTATCGGACGAGTCTAGCACGGCTAAGTCCTAAGGCTTTGAAGCATGGCCAAAACATCACATTTGTAGATCTACCCCCGTCGACCAGGATCCTCGGCACCTCACACCCGTACACCCTGGTAGTGATGACGAGAGGGTCATTATGTGGGGCTAAGAGGCCTTTGAAGTTCATTCTTGAGAATCCCACTATGAGAGTATCCATATCGACTTTTTTCCTCTTTTCTAACTTTTCTTTTAGGGAGGTTGAGTGTACAACTTTGGTCAATGCCTTGGCTTCATCTACATGGGCCTTCTTGTCGGCGACCTCTGACCCTCCTCCTGCTAGACCCCGGAGATCATTCCCACACCAAGCGAGATCATATTAAGTCTCTTGACAGGGCCGTGGTCGTCTCTCGATGGGAGGTCAGGGTCATCCTCATCGCTAGAAGGGTCGTCTCCTCTTTTTTGAGGACCTTCTCTACATGCATCACCTCGCTTCTTTCTGGGGTCATCCCCTAGGCCCCTCTTGAAGGCACCTTTGTCAACGTACTTCCTGAGTTTCCCTTCTTTCAGCATCTTCTAAATCTCATCTTTCAGAGCAAAGCATTTTTCTATCATGTGGCCATGGTCTTGGTGAAATTCACACCACAGGTTTTTGTTCCTCTTGTTGGGGGCTGCCCTCAACTTCTCAGGCCACTTCAGGGATCGGTCACTCTTTATCTCATTGAGAATATGTTCACAGCTGACAGTCAGGGGTGTAATCAGTGAACTTATCATCCGTAGACCTTTTCTTTCCCTCTTTGTTCTTCTTAGGGTACTTACCCCCTGAAGTGCCTCCTCTTTTTTCTTCATATTTTGCGGCAATCGCCTCTTCGACGTTCATCACCTTTCCTGCTGTCAATAGCAATTCAGCCATCATCCTCAGAGGGTCTTCAGCAAGCTTCCATAATAGCTTCCTCTTTTGGAGTCCTCCAATCAGGGCTGTCATAGCTATGCTCTCCTCATAGTCTTCCACCTCTAACTTTTCTTTATTGAATCTGGCTATGTAGTCTCTTAGACTCTCATTCTTCCCCTGCTTAACATAGAGCAGGTGTGTGGTCTTTTTCTGTGGCCTCACCCCAAAGCAAAAGTTGTGGATAAACCGGTCTGCCAACTGCCTAAAGCTTTCAATGGAATTTTTTGGAAGAGACATATATCAGACATGTGCAGCCCCAGTCAGAGTGCTAGAAAAGGCAAGACACCTCATCTCATCTGAGATAAAGTATATGTCTACCATCGATTGATACATCTCAATATGATGGACAGGGTTTGTACTCCCGTCATATCTTGGGGTTACCACAGGTGGATTAAACTTTGATGGCGTAGGAAAGTTGACTATCTTCGCCACAAAGGGAGAGCCTATCGAGTATCCTCTCTGAAGAGGGTCCCGTCTCTTCAGAATATCACCGATCTTGTCCTCCAATCGTTGGATTGAGTCATTCCAAGGACTCGTAGGGTCGTCCTGGCCGATGTTATCCCCTGCCGCCTCTTTGAGGTGGACGGAGGGTTCTATGGTGGCAGGCCTATGTCGACTATTTACTTCCCCCTGACCATAGTCTTGTCCTAGGGGTCGGCCCCCTTGGGGTTGGCCATCTGCTTCCTCCCTTCTAGACCTCGCATCACACCTTGATCTGGATAATTTTTCCCGCAGGTCATTTACTGGGCCAGCCTCTCAAAGGCCACCCCCTGCTTAAGCGATAAAAAGCAGAGCCTCTCGGGCGGTCATCAGGATTTTGACTTTCACACTTCCCTCTGCTCTCCTGGAGAGGTCGCACAGTATTGTTGGAGACCTCATACGGCTCCCAGCACTCTATGGGGGCCTCTTCTCCCTCCAGATCATCATACCTGTCCTCAGGGCAAGGCTTTCCTTGCCTCCCCAGGCATAGACGCTGGGGGTCAGCAACATCCCTCCGCCGGTGAGGGGGTGGCAATCTTTGCGTGGTGCCTAGGGTGGTCCCCTAAGCCTCATGCTGCCCTGGAGCCGCTGCTGGAGTAATCATCTCAGGTGATACCCCTGGTGGTCTTAGTATGTTTTGGCTTAGAGCTGTGAACTACTCTTGCATGATCCGCTGGCTTGCTGCCAGAGACTTCAAGGCTGCCGCCACATCAGCCATCTCAGCCTGAGGTGGTGGCTGACTAGAACTGGGTCCTACTCCACTATCTGGTGGAGGAAGTGGTAGTGGTGGCATCTCCTGTGCCATGTGTTTAAGCTGTGAAGAGCTGAACTGAAGAAAAGACTGGTGAGCTTGAGAACCTTAATGGGTCTCTTTCAATGGTGAAACATCTCCTCACAGGGGGAGAACTGGCTCACCACCAGAGCGCCCAGTGAGGTCAAGCTGTACAAAGGAAGAGATGTCTTCTCATTCCAACAGACGACACCAAACTGATGATGCTGAAATCTAGCACCACCAGATAAGTGATGATGAGCTCAAACAGTAGTAACCATGGCAGCCATAGAGATGTATGTGTATAAGTGTGTAAGTGTATGGAATGAGATGATTATAAGAGGAAAAAGATAATGATGTATAGTGGTTCAGCCAATTTGGCCTACAACCACTGTGAGTGTGTGATCCACTAAGTATGGGTACTCATGGCCTTGGATACAATGCACATAAGCTCACTTTCTCTCTCTACTATGTATAAGCAGAGTTTTTGCTAGGGTTACAATTATCGATACACCTTCTATAGGGTTGTAGGTGACAAGTATATATAGGTCTTGGGGGGTGTAGTGTACCCCCTAAGTATGCATGGTGCATGTGAATGATGATCTAGCCAATCTCCTGTTGACACCTGTAGATGCCAAATGATGACATAATATTCCCTCACGTGAGGGGGTGATATTATTATAACGGTCTTCCACGTGTCATGTGAGACTCACGCGCACTGTTCCACCCGTCTCCCAAACCACGCGCTGTGATGATGTCACCATCGGCCTATGATATGAGGTCGAGGGAAAAGTTTCTTCTGGTAGTGAGTCTGGCCTAATTTAGGCCTTGTACTGTCGGCCCCTTAAAGGGTCGTCTGGGCCTGATGAGGGGTCGGCCCCTTGAAGGGTCGTCTGGGCTCGATGAGGGGTCGGCCCCTTGAAGGGTCGTTTGGTCCTGATGAGGGGTCGGCCCCTTGAGGGGTTATCTGGACCATGATCGTCTGGGCCTGATGAAGGGTCAGGCCCTTGAAGGGTCTTTCGGGCCTGATGAGGGGTCGACCCCTTGAAGGGTCGTCTGGGCCTGATGAGGGGTCGTCTGGTCCTGATGAAGGGTCGTCCAGGCCTAATGAGGGGTCGGCCCCTTGAAGGGTCACGAGACCATCTGTGGAGGGCTCCCTCGGCCTGGTCGAGGGTATATATGGGTATATACCCATATATATGGACTTATACAAACTTCAATTTAGTTTTGGATGCCATTAAAGGGACTCGTTGGACGAGAGCGAACACTTGGAAGGGAGCCCCATAGGGAAACATTTCAGGAACAGAGGTGGCCAAAATAGTAGCACATGCAGTTAACGCGATGATAACTGCAATGGAATAATAGTTTCTGTAGATTCATCCATAATCGCCAGTGGAACCAATTATTTTTTCCCACCTAGGGCCATTCGATTAGAAAAGAGTGAGGGAGACATTTCACAAGGGGAACCCACCAGAGTTTCAAGATAGCTCAGATGTAGTCGTGGCCAGTTAATGGAAGAAAGACGTGTAGCACCACCTTCGTATTGTTGATTGCAGTGAGACTCATAAATAGTTCTTGGCAACAATTAAGTTGATGGGCACAACTTTATAGTGGTGGGAGTCTGTGACCACAATAAAGGAGAGAAATGTAATGATCATTCAGGATTTTTGGGCACGGTTTGACCGTAAGTATTTTCCATTTGATATTCTGACAGAGATGCAGTGGAAATTTCTTGATGTCGCTCAAGGAGATCAGACTATAGCGGTGTACGAGGAGGACTTCACTTATTTAGCAAATTTTGTGAAGGATGAAGTGAACCCCGAAGAGAAAAAGAGGCAAAAATTCATGGACAGACTCAACTGGAAAATTCGATAACACTTGTTGGGTAATCCGGCATTGGATGCATACAGGGAGGTTATTAATGCTTACCTACTTCATTATCAGGATTGTCGCTTCCACATAAAGAGGATCTAGTGAGTAGGGGAGACTAGTCACACTGGGAAAATAGGTGGGAACAATGCTAGTGGGGAATCACAGCAGGAGCGAGATTTTCGACAAGGGGATCGGGATAAAAGATTTAGATTTGGAGGTTATCGATCCAAGAGTGGTGGATTCGATCAGAGCCAGTATGGTCCTTAGGAGAGACAACAACAATATTCCTTTCCTCAGGGTCGCTAGGGCCAAGGGAATAGTGGGGGAGGCCAGTTGGCCCAGTGCAAGAGATAAGGAGGTTTTTCTGATAGTTGCTTCAGTTGTGGAAAGACGAGCCACAGGAAGAGGGATTGCCTAAAGTGAGATAGGGGCAACTACAGGATAAGGTACTGGATGTAAAACCACTACAACAAATCTTGGGTTAGTTCTGACGAGAGAATTACATTCAGAAACCCATCGACCAGGCAGGGTAAATAGAAAATGAAGGTAAATTTTTATTTTTTTTATCCTTACGAGTATGGGGTGAGTTTTGGGTGACGTAGGTGCGTCACAATATAAATAATAACAATAAAATTCGTGGGTGAGCCGGGTTTAGTGGGTGCATAGGCGGTATCCACCTTATATATAAATGTATTAACCGTTGGGTAGCGGGGATCTTTGATGAATATGTTATGTGGAAGTTGTTGCTCCTTTTTAGAGTTAGGATAGTAGAGCATGCTATTTTCTTATGTAATGGATGGATATCAAGGGGGTTGAGCAGTAGTGGAGTGTATGGTAAGGCTATCGTGCTTATTATTCCGGTGCCTAGGGACTTTTACTGATGTGATTCAGGGTATATCGAATTTACAATTGAGTGAAGAGATTTAGCTTTTTATTAATTTAGCACTAAGGACTTAGTGACAGTGATGTCACAGTGATGTATTACCCCTTGAGTGATGGGGAGTTGACAATTTGACTGATGTGACGGGGACAGGATTTGGGGTATCTTTGTTAAGTGCTATGGACCCACGGATCTTGATGATCGACAATGCTAGGAGGTAGTGTATTCGGGGGGGGGGGGGGGATTCCTTATTTTAATTTCGCTTGCGACACATCCCACGCATGAACCTTAGAGAATTTCTAAAGTTTGGAGATGTGTGGTCTGTGGGAGGTGGACCGAGTACACTAGTGGTTGCACGAATATGTAGTAAAAAAATCGTTAGTTGAGAGTATTTTCTGATATAAGGTTAGTAGGAGTCGAGTAGTATTTGTAAAGTTATGCTCATTATATAGGATGTATAGAGCCCTAGTTGGTTGGATTGCTAGTATCGTCTGCAGTCAAAAGATGTGCAAATGTATGAGTTTAACATAAGAGTAAATAGATAAGAGAGTTTACTCATGGGGATGTTGGAGCCTTCCCCAGTAGAGAGAATACTTGAGCCGTTACTACATAGGCTCACCATAGTGGAAAATGTTTGGGAGAAATTTTTATGTATTGAGTAGTAGCTGAGAGAATATGGTAAGTAATAATGGGAAAATATTGATGTAATGTGACTAGAATGGGTGGTCCACTTGTATTGAATGATAAGGTATAGAGCGTCGAACTGAGGAGTACCTTTAATAGAAGTATAGTGAGAAACAACATAAAAAGATTCAATTTTGGTAGAGATGGATGTTGTGTGAAGAGATATCCGAAGCTTTTAGCACCAGACTCATTCTAATTTCGAGGACAAAATTCCTTTGAAAAGGGGAAATATGCAACACCCCGTATTTTTTAATAATAGAAAAATTAATTAATTCAATGTTTTTTAGAATTTCACGTGTGCCGTAATTTAGTGGAATTTATTTATTAAGCGTTGATTAAAATATTAATTGGGATAGGTGATGATTAATGTTTATGGAGTATAATTACTAAGTGAATAGTGATTTGTTATTTTACGTCATAACGAGTAATAGTGACCTGACTGTGTTAGATCTCAATCGAGAGTCGAGTGTAGACTATATGAGGTTGAGATGAGAAATCATAGAAGGGTTACTCGAATGACGATTTTGAGGTCATAGTTGATTCCGAATGGTCGAAATAGTCAAAATAGTTTACCTGGGTGTCCTAATTGGGTCTCGGGACGATTTTAGACCAAATCGGCACCAAATAAAGGCATTTCAGTCATTCAGGAGTTTGTGGTAGATGAAACTCCGAAAATTGAATAAGTATATCAACCCATTGGAGTGGGAGACTAGGTTTATAACACCTTAGATAGAGAGGAGTCCATAGTAGAGGAAGAAGAGAGAAAACTAAGCCTTCCCACACCGTTTTGCGCCACGGACATCGTCGGAATAGAGATCGGATCAAAGTAAGAGAAAATCCATCATCAATTAACGAAAATCAGACCTTTTGGACCAAGGCAAGTATTGATCTTGCGATTTATTTGAGCATGTTATAGTACCCATGTAGTGTAGGGTTTAAATTACACGTTTTGGAAGAATTATTGGCATTTGGGTGGGTGTAATCCCTGATTTGAAGTACAAATGCATGTAGAAATAATTCCTTTAGAATGATATGGAGAAATCATAGATGTATGAGGAATAACCTTGAAGAGATCTAGAAATCTTATGGTATATGCATGAAGAAATTTATAAACTAGGGTTTTGATAATTATTGGATTTAATCGGTTCTTGAATATATTTCTTATGGATTTAATGGATATTTTACTTTTAAATTTTCCCCTATACCTATAATTGATGTTTAGTTATGATGATTGGAGTTTGGGAGCTTTGTATATAGGTTTGAGGAATTGGATATGTAGAAAAATGGTAACACCAAAGTGGAGAAGAAGACCTGCTACGAACGAATCAATTCGGGCCAAGGACGAATCGATTTTCCGAAATTTCACTAAATTCTTTATTTTATGCCTAAAATTTGCAAATAACTTATGGGCAAAATTTTGGGATATTATTAAACTATAGTAACGGATATAGTGGATTTCAGTGGGCCTATGGTAGGGTTGAGGGTTACCCAAATAAGAAGAATTAAATCTAGGAATTATCGGGCGTGTTTTGATATTTGAGGAATTCATGAGACTTAGAACGGGTTATGGAAAATTGGAGTGAACCAATGATTTAGACCAGTAGTGTATGAGTGTATTATATACTGATATTAATTAAGGGGCAACTAGGAGCCTTCGTGTAGTGAGCCTAGACCAGTAGTTTATGAGTGTATTATCTACTGATATTAATTAAGGGGCAACTAGGACCCTTCGTGTAGTGAGCGATACTTCGATATATATAGATATGAGAGGTTATAATGGAAAATTGATAATACATTAAGTATTCGAGAGATATATACTATGTACACGATATACTTATAGGTTATGTGTATATATATACTGACTATATTATGGGTTGTGCGTATGCTTATGCTGGACATGTTTATTGGTTGTGTGAATACCTATTATGTGGTTTACTATGTGTGTGAACATACCTACGCTGCCTGCTATCAGGAGGTTTCCACGTAGAGGGCGATCCCACCTTGACGACTTCAGTGAGGTATGGATGTGTGCCCCAGAACATGGAACTTGGGGAGACTCACTCTGTGTGTGTATTAGTGGGATCGGTGTGTCATTTGGGTATGTTAGGTATGTGTGTAGCCGAAAGTCTTAGAAACATGTACGCCTCCACTATGTGTTGTTTAATTGAGGGTTCGAGGAGACATTTCGAACCGATAGTCCTTGATTTGTACGATAGGTACATGGACTTGATAATAGAGTATGCCAATATCGCGAGGGCCATTCCAGGGATGCTATAGTTGTATATTTGATATGTGAGATAAATATATACAAGTGTGACTTATCTACTTATGTGTGATAGAAGAACTGATAGAATGTGTATATCTAAAAGTAACGTAATAATGATGAACCTTAAATTAATGGAATTACAATAATGGGTGATTATTCATCTTGTGTGACAGTAGGTAGATAGATAAAGCATGTCTAAAAGTGACTTGAGTGTGAAAACTTAACCAAAGTGATTCAATAATAAAATGCGGGAGATATTAGTTATTAGTAGTATAATAGCGTATTATATGGGGAGATTTAATACGTTCATCAGCCTCATGAGCAATGACTAAAGTGTCCCATGCCTCTTTAGAAGTAGAACAAATGGATATTCTTTTGAATTCATGTTCATTAATGGACATAAAGATGGAATTTTTTCCTTTGTTATTATCAAGAGATGCTTTTTTCTCTTCTCTAATAAATTCACTAAGAATTTTCTTAATCCTTGTTGGATAAATGTCAGAGGTAGGTTTAGTAGGATGTACAAACCCTGCTTCAATCATTTCTCAGACATCATCACCTAGGGTTCCTTGAATGAGAGAAGTCATTCGCGTTTTCCAATTTCAAAAATTATTTCCATCAAAGAGTGGTGGTCTTGATAGGTTACCTAACTTCTCAAAATTTTCTTCCATACTCAGAGATTTTCAGAAATAAATTTCGAAAATAATTTCTCAAGTTTAAGGATCACAAAAGGGGTTCCTGCTCTGATACCAATTGAAAAACAACCTTAATACTAAAAGCTTTTTGTTCACTAGATTAATAACAAATAGTTATAAGTTGAGCAAACTACGAACAAACTTTTTGGGCAAAACTCTTTTTCGAAAAACACAAGATGTGTTGTGAGATCTTTTTCTGAGTTTATGGATTAAATTCGATAGTTGATTACCTTGAATTTAATTTTTAATAAACATCTACTATCTCTACCATGTATTACAAGTCACAATAACAATTATGAACATTCACAGAAATAAACACAGTATTTTTAACATAGTAAAACCCTTAAACAAGGGAAACATCCACGGTGTCCTTTACGACACAAAACAAAAAAAAGTCCACTAGAATAAAATCAGGTTACAACACACAAGCAAGCCACAAAGATCCTAACCTAAGTACAAAATGTACCTACACGAGATTCTCCACTCCAAAAGGTATTCTGACTTGGAACTTTATCCTTTCTTGCTGTTTCTTTGTCTTTTCCTTGATTTCCTTCTCTTTGAATTAAATTTCCAGCGACTCTTTCAAGTGCATGATTATCAAATAGAACCACAATATAAGTGTTCATGTGATGTAGTGTTTGTGATGTGTGACTACATGCAAACATGCAACTCACCCTCTCAAGATTTATATAAACTTTCCTAACAAATTACAAACACTTCTAATATGAAAGTTATTTCTGAATCTTGATTTTTCAAGCAAAGACTTCTTGATCTTTTATATAACCATAGATATCAAGGATACCTTGCTCAGAATATGGTTCAAGGTCTTATACAATTTCTGGATTTTGAAAATATTTTTGAAATTGCAAACCTCCAATTGTAGATCCAACTAGACTAGAAGTCTACTTTAACAAATCAGTTTCAAACTTAACATGCAAGTACTGGTTCAACAAGTTTTGATATAAAACTTTATATTTTTCAGATCTGAATGCTTTTAAAACTTTAGCAGAAGTTTGTGTCTTCTTGCTATTTTTGTACACTAGTATTTCATAAAATATGAAATTAAAACTTGGAAACATACACAACTCACTATATCTGAAACTTTCTTTTTGAAACTAGAAATTTTATTTCAAAACTTATTGAAACAGTTTAGATCTAAGAAATCATATCTAAAAGAAAACATAAAATATAAGTGATATATTCTCTTTTACAAAGAGTCAGTTTCAATAGTGAAACTTAAATCTTCCTTAGAGATGAGTTCTAGAGAGAATCAACGTATTTGAAGAGGTCTTCAAATAAAGAACACAAAATATACCACACAGAAATCCTATTTAGATCTAACTCTGAAAAGGTGGGTTTTCTGATGTAGGGACTTCTAGGTTTTGGTGTTTGGTTAGGGAGAAACCTCACTAGGTTTTGGATCCTACAAAGAAATTAAGGTTTCCTCTCTCTTTCTTTTATCTCTTCTCCCTTCTCTCTCTTCTCTCTCTTCTCTCAGTTTTTACAAATGAACAAAAGTCTCAAACTGCTGAGGGTACATCCCTTTTTATACTGAGGTAAGAAGGATCGAGAACCTTTACATCAATCTAATGGCTGAGATTGGGTCTTTATAAGTTGACTAATATCCAACGGCTTAACAAAAGCAGTTGATTAAACTAACACTGATTGGATAAGGCTTGGGTCACACGGATCATCTCTAAATGCATGCAGAGCGTTAATGAAAAAGATTCAAGGGCTGAGATGGGATAAGCTTTGTGTGTCTTCGAGAAAACACAAATCGCAACGTTGAAACCCAAACACGTTCTGCATGAAAAATGTACAAAGCTAAGTGTCACCACTAAGCTATAAAAGGAGTGGTCAACCTTTGAGTCCCACATTGAAAAAATATTAAGAATTTGTAAACTTAATAAGTACTAATGGAAGATGAAGAGTTAATTCATCTAGCATTTAAGAGGCTATTCAAGAGACCTCAATACGGTGAGAAGCACCGTACGCACATGCACACGAACACGCGCGCGCGGGCGCGCATGCGGGTGCTGGGCAGTGGGATGTAGAGGCGCTAGTGACACACTTTGCACTTCGCATGCCGCGTGTCCGCAGTGGTAGCGGGTTGCCGGGATTCGTCCGGGTCGGGCGCGGTCACTTTTTGGTTGACCCGTGGAAAATCGATTCGGTATTAATTGTACTTGTTCAGAAAAGACTTAAAACTGTTGGTAATTAACAGTCATACCATTACGTAATTGATTAAGACTGTTAATCCAACAGTCATGACTCTTGAAGACAAAGCTTTTCATTATCTATAAATAAAGGCTGCCTAAAATGAAATTGCATATAACAAAAAACCCAGTTTCAGATTTTCAAACCTTGCTATTACTCTCTTATAATTTTCAGGAGATACAAATTATCTTATTCTATTTTGTGCACAGAAATAGAATAAGAACTTGATTGAATGTTCTTCGCTGTTGCATCTAAGGGTTGTCTTCAAACATACAATTTACAGAGAGTGCAATTGCTTCATTGTATCTTGAGTACGGATTTGCTGATTCCCGTTTGTATACCGAAGTTATTCGTGTGGGGCAAATACTGTATTTAGGAAAGTGACATCACGCCTTGAAGTTTTTCTAGTATATATTCAGAAGTTACATTGTTGTATTGAAGTTGGCATTACTGTGATATATAAAGAGTTCAATGTCTATATTTGCATTCATATTATCCAACAATCTAAATACAGTAATATCAGAAATGGTTGACTCTTCCAAATCACTTCGATAAATAACAGAAGGCTTTGTCAAATTGGACCGTTTTGATGATGGTAATTTTCTGTGTTGGCAAAAAAAAGGTTCATTTTGTTCTAACAACATTGAAGATTGTATATGTCTTATCACAACCAAAACCAAATGAAGATAAAGATGAAACCATGGAACAGATTAGGCAACGCACAAAAGGGGAGACCAATGATTACTTGTGTCGTGGTCACATTCAATGCACTTGCTGACAATTTGTTCGACTTGTACCAAAATGTTGGGACTGCAAAAAACTTTGTGGGAAACATTGGAGACCAAATAACTTACGGAAGACGCTGCAAGTAAGAAGTTCCTTATCGGTAAGTTTTTAAGCTTTAAAATGCATGATAATAGGCCTGTGCTAGAACAATTTCATGACATCCAACACATCATAAATCATTGCAAACTGAAAAAATTAAATATGGATGATAATGTAATTGTTGCTGCCATAATTAAAAAACTTCCTCTTTCTTGGAAAGATTATAAGAAAGAACTCAAACACAAAAAGGAGGATCTTTCACTTGAAGAATTAGAGAATCATTTAAGAATTGAATAAGAGTCTCGAATTCTAGATGGTAAAGAGGAACACGAAAATTCTGTTTTTAAGGTCCATGTGGTGGAGGAAGGAAAGGAGCAAAAATATGGCAATCATGGAAAAAATAACAAGCGGAAGAATTTTTCAAATAATTCTAAAGAAAACAAAAAGAAGAAAGGAAATTATTTTCATTGCAAAAAATCAGGTCACTTCAAGAAGGATTTTCATGAGTTCAAGAAACTAAAGGAAAAATGAGGGACATCAGACATAAAGCAAAAATTTGCTGCTATGATATCCGAAGCTAATATTCTTGGAGAAGACAACTCTTGGTGGGTTGATTTTGGTGCCACAAGGCATGTTTGTAAGGACAAGAACTTGTTCTCTGCCTATGAAACAGTGGAAGGAGATGTTCTCTATATGAGAAATTCATCTACTGCTGCGGTTAAAGGCAAAGTGACAGTGGATCTTGAATTCACTTTCAAAAAAATCCTTAGCCTCACCAATGTTTTTCATGTTCCTGATGTTAGGAAAAATTTAGTTTCTGGAAGTCTTCTTAACAAATTTGGCTTTAAGCTTGTATTTGAGTCAGACAAATTTATTCTGACTAAGAATGGTACCTTTGTAGGCAAAGGATATTTGTATGAGGGCATGTTTAAGCTCAATATCAATGAAAAAATTCTTCTGCTTATATCATTGATTGTCTTTCATTATGGCATAGTCATTTAGGACATGTTAATACAAAGAAAATGCATTTCATGGTTAATTTAAATTTAATTCCTAAATATGAGAATGATATGAATGAAAAGTTTAAAATATGCATGCAAACAAAAACAACAAGATTGCCTTTTCCAAAAATAGAAAAAACTACATCTTTGTTGCAATTAGTACGTAGTGATGTTTGTGACTTGCATGGAACACCTACTAGAGGTGGTAGTAAATATTTTGCTACATTTATCGATGACTTTTCAAAATATTGTTACGTATATCTTTTAAACTCTAAGGATGATGTGCTTAATAGATTTGAGACATATAAAAATGAAGTTGAAAATCAATGTGATACTAAAATAAAATGTCTTAGATCTGATAGAGGTGGTGAATATCACTTTCCTCGATTTTGTGAAGATATGGGAATTATACATGAAGTTACTGCACCTTATACACCACAAAAAAATGGAGTAGCAGAAAGAAAAAATAGAACACTAACTGAAATGATTAACCCTATGCTTTCTTATTCTGATTTAAGTAAAGGGTTTTGGGGAGAAGCACTTTTAAGTGCGTGTCATATTCTGAATAGGATACATGTTAAAGATAATAAGAAAACTCCTTCCGAATTATGGAAGAAAAGAAAGCCTAATTTAGGTTATCTTAAAGTTTGGGTTGTAAGACTACCTGAAACTAAGAGAAAGAAATTAGGAAGCAAAGGTCTTGAGTGTATTTTCATAGGTTATGCACAACATAGTAAAGCTTATAGATTTTTGATTAGTGAACCTAATGATTTTGTTGAGGTAAATACTATATTTGAATCAAGAGATGAAATTTTTTATGAACAAACATTTTCTTCTATTCCTAGGATAAATAATGAAATAGAAGTAAACACTCCTTCACAGTTACCTGAAACTCCACCAGTAGAACAAGAAGAGATTAGAAAAAGTAAAAGACCTAGGAAAGAAAAAATCTTTGGTCCAGACTTTGTAGTCTATCTTGTTGAAGGAACTAGAGACACATCTTGTAATCAATATGCTTTGAATCTTAGCATTGAAACAGACCCACAAACTTATAGTGAGGCAATTAAGTCTGTAGATTCAGTATTTTGGAAAGAAGCTATAAATGATGAAATGGATTCAATCTTGGAAAATAAAACTTGAAAGTTAGTAGACTTACCTCCAGGATCTAAACCCATCAAGTGTAGATGGATTTTTAAAAAGAAAATGAAAATAGATGGAACAATTGATAAATTCAAGGCTAGGTTGGTTGCTAAAGGTTTTACACAAAAAGAAGGAATTGATTATTTTGATACCTATGCACCAGTTGCTAGAACTTCTACTATTAGAATTTTAATTCCATTAGCATCGATATATAATTTTGAGATTCATCAAATGGATGTGAAAATCGCCTTTTTAAATGGTGACTTAGAAGAAGAAATTTACATGGAAAAACCTGGAGGGTTTGTTATGCCTGGACAAGAAAATAAAGTGTGTAAACTTATTAAGTCCTTATATGGCCTAAAACAAGCACCTAAACAATGGCATGAAAAATTTGATAAAGTCATTTGTAGACACCCCATTCTATTACCCCTCAACTCTCCTTAGGTCCCTAGTACCTCCCTTCATCACTATAAACCCAGGTCATCTCCCGAGTACTGACCTGGAAGCCATCGGGCACCCCCAGCTCAGTTTGACCCAAAAGTCAAACTCCTCATCTTGATCGAGGCTCAATGAATCTTTAAAGGGCACTAAATACCATTTCCAACGGTCTGCCCCGTGTACCATACGGACGAACGCGCCATTTGCGTCCGAAACCTGACCTAGAGGCCACTGGGCGCTCCCGGGCTCTATTTGACCTATGTCAACTCTTCAGCTCGACCGAGGCTCAATGAATCTTTGAAGGGAATTGAATACCCTTTCCAAAGGTCCATCTCGTGCGCAATTCTGACTTTCCATGCGGACGAACGATCCGTTTGACCCCGGGAAGCCACCGAGTGCTTCCCGGGCCCGGTTGACTAAAGTAAACTCTCCAAACTGGGTCAAACTCTTTGGAATGTCGAAGTACATCTCCTAACCATTCCAACGGTATGCCCCGTGCGCGATCCGGACTTACCATACGGACGAACGCGCCGTTTGCGTCCGCGTAATTCCCCGTCTAATGGACCGACAAACGCTTTCGAGCCACATTTGACCCAAAGTTAACTCCCGAACTCGGGATCGGTCCAAGGGACTTTCAAAGGTCTTTGAAATACCTTTCCAACGGTATGCCCCGTGTACAATTCTGACCAACGGTTTGCCCTCGGTGGCCAATTTTCTGAAAAAGCCTGAGGCGCACTGCCAAATGGCAGATCCTAGATCCCGCCTATCGGCACCTGCCGATAGGCAGTGCCATGATAGGGCCGATCGGCAGTCCTCTGGGGTTATAAAAGGAAGCCTTGGCCTCATTTGCAAGGGGAGCCTAGATCTGATAGAAATCTCTTTGACCGAATCCCAAAAACCTCTCTTGAAGGCAACGTGATTGCAACTTCCAAATCCTCTTTTTACTTCCACTTTCCATCATCATCTTCATCAAACATGGGTAATTAACCACTCTCCATCATCATCCAAGTGCAAGGGCTTCTCTCCAACATCCAAGATCAAGCTCAAAATCTTCAAGAAGGTCCAACTTTCTCAACTTTCTCTTGAATTCTCTTAAATTTTCAATAACTTGTTTTTTTATTACTTAGCACTTTTATCATCTCATCTCACACATCCTAATATACTTTTTATTTAGTATTATTTCACATCTCTTATTTTCATATGAATAAAAACCCAAAAAGAACAAGAAAAAGAGGGTTTGCTCATAAATTCCAAGTAGGGATTCTCACACTTTTTCCACATTTTTCTCATAACTAAAACACCTTTTCTACACACACACACACACTTACAAATAAGAGATCCCACATTTGGATTTATGGGTTAAACCCCACCCCTCATTTTATTTGCGAACTACGTGGACTTTGATGCCTTTATAGGCTACGTAGGCGTCTCGGTGTAAAACCCGAGACTCGAGTCCTTTCTCTGACTTTTTCTATCATTTTCTATTTTCTCTGAATCCATTTTTTCTTATATTATACCTATATTTGTTCTTAGTGACGCATTACCTCATATGCGTTATCGTTCCCTTATAACGATCAACGTAGGGGTAACCGCTTAAATCCTATTTTTCTAATATTACTTTTATAAATCTTCCTATGGATGACTCGCTTTATCTTTTCTATGATACAAGCCGAGGATTCCTACCTCCATTCGATATATATACACATGCACACATCTCACGGGGGGAAACATAAAGGAAAATAGCAAATATCCATGAGAGACCGAAAGGGCGGAATGGGTGCCTAACACCTTCCCATTTTGTAACTAAGCCTCCGTACCCTTTTCGAATCATTTTGGTTACGCACACACCAGTATGTCTTTGGATGCCATCCTTCGGGGTGGATTCCTCTTTTTCTCTTGTCTGTTTTGAGTAAAATAGACTGGCGACTCTGAATCTCTCTACATTTTTCACACTTCTCAAAATCGACGCCGGCCGAAGCGCTCTCCCGAGAGGGGACGCGCGAGACCCTAAGGATTCCTCCTCCCTCCGCGACGGGGATCGGCGGGGATGGCCACAATGGCGACTCTGCTAGGGACACTTTTATTTATTTTGAGGGCTTGACTCTATTTACATGGATGCAATATTTGTTTATGCTTCCCCCCATATCTCCATGTTCCCTTTTCTCACATGTGTATCCCATGCTTATGCTTATGTTCACACACTTGTAGAAAATCCTCCATGTACACCTCACACCACGTACACCTAGGATCACGTATATCCCCATGTTGCACGCATCACCTATTGATACTTGGCGTACCTTTTGGGGTACTTGTACTTTGTTCCCGGTTTGGCATAATCAAAGAAAGGCATTCTCATCATAAGCTACTAATAAGAGAATCATGCATGATTCACACGACATCACCAAAGAGCATTGATATTGACCAAATCTTACCCAGTAACTGGAGGGTCACTTCTTGATGGGCACTGTTCCGGCAGGTCGCAGTTAGCCTAAGCGATATGACTCTCACCTTCCATTGGCCAAGTACCTTCGACGTATATCGAACGGTTCCCCCGCATCGTACCGCTTGACCGAAGTCATGACGGGAGGTATATCGCAGGGAATTCGTTCACGTACGCCGAGTATATCGAATTCGCTCTCATACATACCGTCCTCACGAGGTATATGGTGAGGCAATTCACGTACACTCAGGTATATCAAATGGCTTGTCCACACGTACCGATTGCCCGCAAGAGCAAGACGTATATCGTGGAAGTCACCCCAAAGGGGGGAACCCACGCCGATTCACCCAACCAACTGCATACCCGCATATTGGAGTCAAATCTAGGACACGCACTTCAGATTGTCGGTTTCGACCCGAAACTCTGCCAAAATTCCGGGTTAATCTTCCGCCTAATTTTCGCGCATTTTTAAAACGGGACTCTTTCCGTGGGCCTGGTTACAAGTCCAAACCCTAGCTTTGCATATACTAAGAACCCCACTTTTCCAGGCTCAGGTCCCGTCCGGCATTGCATTTAGGAGAATTAAATACAAGTGAGAACATAATAATCATAATAATCATGCTGAGTTCTGTCTCCAAAAACATTTCCCGCTTTTTATAAAAAATCCAAAAACATTTCCCTTTTTTTTTTATCAAAAATCCAAAAACATTTCCCCCTTTTTATCAAAAATCCAAAAACATTTCTCCCTTTTTATAAAAAATCCAAAAACATTTCTCCCTTTTCATCAAAAATCCAAAAATGGTTCCTTACCTTTTCTCAAAAATAAATCTCATCCTACGTATTCTCAGGTTGATCGCACGTCCTTGGCCTGGCTCCCTATTGGCTTAGGTCTTCAGTCAAATCACCCCGGAGTTTCGTCCGCTCCTCTACTACTTCTTCCGAATCTGGAATCCATCCATCTTCTATGGAGAATGCAGATCAAGCACCAGTCATACAACCAGATCAAGCACCAGTCATACAACCAGATCTGCCAACAGTCCTAGCTCAGCTCGTGGACAGGATTGACAACCTCCAAGCTGAGGTCCGAGAAATGCAACGAAACAAAGTCCCTATTCCTCAAGATCCCGAGGCCTTGTTCTCTCATGCTATGGGTCCACCCGAACCCATCTGGATCCCGGAAGAATATTAGCACGTTCCGCGTGCCCCTCCTGCTAATGGGCCGCCGCCTGCCCAGCTTCCAATGCCAAACATTACCCAACCTATGGCTAACCTGCCTCTGGTTGCTGATCCAAAGGAGGAGGAGTTGAACAAAGTCAAAGAGGATCTCAAGATGGTCACCAAGAAGTTTGACTAAGTCAGGATCTCTGGGAATTACATGGACTACACCCATATGTCTCCTTATCCTAAAGCAAGGTTACCTGAGAAGTTCAAAATGACAAATATCGAGAAATTTGGAGGGAGTGGTCCCCCGATTGTTCATCTTCGTAGTTATCTTCGTTCCATGACTCTACTAGGGGCTTCGAAAGAAGTGATGGCCCAATTGTGTCAACAAACTTTGAAAGACAGTGCTCTCCGTTGGTTTTTATCTCTTGAGGAATCCAGAATCCGTAGCTGGGAGGATGTAGCCCGAGAATTGATGTCGCCTTGAGGTCACCCGCCGTGATCTAGAGTTGCTCAAACAGAACTCTGGAGAATCAGTCAGTAACTTTATAGCCCGATGGAGGGAAAGAGAGGCTACCATGACCAATCGGCCATCTGAAGAAGAACAAGTCAGCATAGTGAAGAAGAATTTCTTGCCCCATGTCTGAGCAACCATGGGAGGACAGTACTACCCCCATTTTCGAGATCTCAGAGAAGCAGGAGTAGAAATCGAAGAGGGTCTTGCCAAAACAGAAGTTGAACCAAATAAGGTGTCCGGACAGTTCACCCCCAGAAAATATGACAAGCCTGTTAGTGCCGCAGTCTCAACCATCAACAACATCTCTCAACCAACCACATCATGGGCACCGGAAAGCCGCCCTGCTCCCGTCCGAAGGGAATACACTGAGCTCCATGCTCCCTTCTCCAAAGTTTACCAAGCCCTGTTAAGCCAAAATTTTATAAAGCCCCTGTATCCACGTCCATTACCCAATCCACTTTCCAGAAATTTCAAGACCGATGCTCATTGCGCCTTTCACCAAACAGCTGGCCATACCATCGACCAATGCTTCCACCTTCGAAACATAATCCAAGATCTCATTGATCGGGGTACCATCACCCCACCAGCCAATCCTAAACCAAACACTACTCATAAACCACTCCCAAATCATACCAATGCCATCTTCTTGGAAGGAACCCCAGATTTCGATCCATCAACTCAAATCACACCCTTATACCCTCCTAAACCCCTTCAACTTTGTCCATATTTCCTCCTACACCCTGCTAGCCCCGCTGATCAGGCTTTGTCACTCCTTACCAGAGCATGCATCGCTGTCCGGACCTGTTCTAAAAGTGGAGGTATGGAATTATCAGAGGTGTTAAACCAACTCCTAGAGTTCGGGCTAAAATTTCCCTCACAGATGATTATCGACTGCCAAAGGTTCATTACATTATTTTTGGAAGCACGGAAATGGGCCCGAGAATCAGATAGGTGGATGGTACCAACAGACAAAGTCTGCTTAGATGATGTTGTCCGGAAGCATTCAGGAAAACCAATAACATTTGCAGTATCACTGAGTTACTTGATGCTTTAAAGCTGCAAGGGCACCTGGTCCCTTCACCCTTACACATCCCCACAGAATGGGAATACCTATATGAAGAAGCCGTTGAGGTTATGGAATGCATTGACTTCACAAGGGAAAACATAATTGTTTCCACCGGATGGGGGAAAGAATTCGAAGACTCGAATGAAGAGCAAGCTTCAGGAGGAAATGGACCAATAGCTGACATATGTGGGATGATATCATTTGAGGAACTCCTCAGAGAAATAGATAAGGTGGCAGAACAACCTGAAATTGATGAGTAAACTGGATTTAAGTTTTTCCCCTCTTTAGTAAATCACATGACCAGATCTGGGAGACATTACCAAATTTCAAACTCACTACCAGCAAATGACAAGGGGAAGGGCGTTAAAGACCTTCCTATGCCAGAAATGACCCTCGAGGAGAGCAAGATCCTCGATCAATTAAAGAAAACTCAAGCTAACATCACTCTATGGGGGCTTTTCATGTCTTCCCAGCTACACAGAAATGGTTTGATCAAATTGCTCACTGGACCCATAGTTCCTCCCTCTACCACACCAGAAGAAGCGGTGAACCTGGTCGAATCCTTGACCTCTACCCGAATGATGTCCTTTTTTGAAGAAGAAATCCCCAAAATTGGGCCAAATCACAATCATGCACTCAACATCTCCGTCGAAATTATGGGGAAGGTTGTACCACTTTCTCTCGTTGATAACGGATGCGCTTTAAATGTCTGCCCACTCAGAACCTTCAAATGTTTAGGTCTGAAAAAAAGTGACCTCGCTCCAACATCCGCTGCCGTGCGTGCCTACTATAATACCCTCCGTGAGGTGATGGGATCCATAAAACTTGTAATAGGGGTTGGACTTGTAAACCCTGTCGTCAAATTCCAAGTCATCGATATCCCGACCTAATTTAACCTATTGCTCGGACGACTCTGGCACCACAGTATAAAGGGTGTCTCTTCCTCGTTCCATCAGAAATTGAAGTTCTTCGCCGATGGGCGAGTCATCACCATCCTGGGTGATGACAGTAATGCTGAGGGTGCAGGCATCAACAGTCCAATTCTTGAGATACAACACGGGTCAAATGATATGCTCCTATCAGGTTTCCGAGTTGAACCATCCCTACTCCCGGCAGGGGACGGTTTTAAAGAAAGGGTTTGTCCAGAATATGACCCTCATGGCAATGTCAATGTGATTCAGATGTTCTGAAACATGCACTTCATGCCCAGACTGGGGCTAGGACAAAGGCAGCAGGGGATACTTGAGCCCATCGAACTGAAGAAAGCTTTCCCTCCTTACGGCTTGGGATATCAACCATCAGAATCAGAGCTCAGAATGATCCACCAGACTAGATCAAAGAGAGGTTTAGACTTCGTTCGAACTATCTCGGGAGATTATTTAAATGGATGATTCATCAAAGAGGGCGAAGATTTCCCCTTTTGCGATTTTCCAGAACCGTGGTATGACCATACAGATAAGAAGATGAAGCCTGGAATGGAGATCTTCTTCGAAGATAGCTACCCATGGGCTAAAAGTTACCGATACCCGGTGAAACCGCTTATCAAAGGTACTGAAGAGACTGAGGAAAGTGACTCCGAAGATTCCTTCAACCTGCAGACACTAGGGCTGACACTCTGCATGGTTCATTCAGGCACTACATCAAGGGACCCATCCCGTCTGATTAAAGCTGTTGATACACCTCTCCTCAACTGGCATGTTACGCCAGTTCTACCTCTTGAAATCTCCCCTAACCCCAATGTTTACCCTGTTTTATCTACTGTTGTCCATCCTTGCTCAGATGTAATCGAGACCTCTTTTTATGAGGTTCTCAATGCTGTTTTTCCTATCAATGAAATAAATGAAGATTTTGAGTATTTTGCTGTGCCTTACATTAATTGTGTAGATTCTAATCAAACTTTTGATGAGGATGATTTTGCAAATGAACAATTCTTAACTGATCTAAATAAGGTTAATAATAAACAACATAACCGCGTTCAAGTTAATAAAGAAGATACTGTTGTTATTAATCTCGATTCTAGTAGCCAACTGCGCGAGATTAGGATAAGGGCCACCCTTGATGAGCATGAGCGTGCACAACTCGAAGAATTGCTAAAGGAGTTCGTGGATGTCTTCGCATGGTCCTACGACGACATGCCCGGTATTGATCCTAAAATAGCTCAGCATGAGATCCCCATTCTCCCAGATGCCAAGCCAGTTAATCAAAAGTTGTGAAAGCTCCGCACCGAATGGTCGCTTAAGTTCATAGAAGAGGTGATCAAACAGTTGAACGTGGGTTTCATTCGAGTAATCGAATATCCCACGTGGTTGGCCAACATTGTACTTGTACCGAAATCAGGAGGAAAGGTTCGAATGTGTGTGGATTACCGAGATTTAAACAAAGCCTCTCCGAAGGATGATTATCCGCGACCCAACATCGACATGATCGTGGATAATACAGCCAGCCATGCTCTCAAGTCATTCATCGACGGGTTTGCCAGATACAACCAAATTAAGATGCATCCCGACCACCAAGAAAAAACTACATTCATCACCCCATGGGGAACCTTTTGCTACACCGTTATGCCATTCGGTCTCAAGAATGCTGGGGCTACTTACCAAAGGGCCGCCACAACCATCCTGCACGATTTGATTCACAAAGAGGTCGAGGTTTACGTGGATGATATGATTATCAAGTCCAAAACTAGAGAAGGTCATCTTCTCTCTCTCTGGAAGTTCTTCGAACGACTGCGGCAGTATCAGATGAGACTTAATCCACAGAAGTGCATCTTCGGCGTTACGAAGGGAAAACTCTTAGGATTCATGATCAGTGAGAAGGGGATAGAAGCAGATACCGCCAAGCTGAGGGCCATACTTGAGATGCCACCTCCCCGAACAGAGAAGGAAGTTCGAGGCTTCTTGGGGAAATTACAATATATCAGCCGGTTCATCAGCCAGCTAACCTCCATCTGTGAACCAATCTTTAAGCTCCTCCGAAAGGATTCAACTAAGGTTTGGAACGAGGCCTACCAAGAAGCTTTTGATCGAATCAAACAATACCTAACCCAACCTTCAGTTCTCATGCCACCACAACCTGGTCTCCCTTTACTCTTATACCTAACCATAACAGACACTACAACCGAGGCTTTGCTAGCCCAGTACCTCGAGAACTCCCATAAAGAAAGAGCCATTTATTACGCCAGTCGTAAGTTGTCCAGATACGAGGTCAACTACACTGCTTTGGAAAAAGCATGTGTCTTACTTGTCTGGGTCACCCAAAAGTCACGACATTACATGCTCGCCTTCCCCATTAAACTAGTATCCCAAATGGATCCCATCAAATACCTGCTTGAGAAGCCCGCCTTATCTAGCCGAATGGCCTGAGGGTTGATGCTCCTAACCGAGTTTGATATCGTGTACATCACACAGAAAGTCGTTAAAGGAAGGGCCATCTCTGACTACCTCGCTGATTACCCTGTAGAAGAAACAGATGTCTGGATCTCCGAGTTCCTAGATGAAAATTTCCTCTACACCACTCAAGAATGCCTCCGATGGAAAATGTTCTTTGACGGCGCTGCCAACAAAAAGGGATATGGCATTGGGATACTTCTGGTCGCCCAAGATGACTCCCATACTCCCATCGCCATTAAATTGGATTTCACTTGCACCAACAACATGATAAAATACGAGGCATGCACAGTGGGCCTCCAGGTCGCTCTCTAGAAAGGTATTCAATACCTTGATATATACGGGGATTCTGCCCTTATCATCGGTCAAGTGCTCAGAAAGTGGAAGGTCAAAGACGAAAAGCTTCAACCCTTTCATGCCCAATTGGAAGAGTTGGCCTCCCAATTCCAAGATATCACCTTCCATTACCTACCCCGAGCTAAGAACAACCTAGTCGATGCTCTCGCTACTTTGGCTTCGATGGTCGACATGCCCGAGGGAATAACAATGACCCCCTTCCTAGTTCAAAAATAAGACAGACCGACCCATTGCTACCATATTGATCTTGTCTCCACAGAAGATCCCGAACTAGCCGATTGCTGGTACTATGATATTTGGTGCCTCCTCAAACACGGTAGGTATCCCGAGGGCTCCAATAAGAACGACCGAGCTACCTTGCGAAGGCTGGCCGCTCAGTACATCATCTGCCATAAAGTACTACTCAAGAGGAATTTCGATGGAACTTATTTGCACTGTATTGCAGGGGCTGACATTGAAAAGATAATGAAGAAAATCCACAGCGGGGAATGCGGACCTCACATGAATGGTCACATGCTTGCCAAAAAGATCATCCGACAAGGCTACTACTAGACCACCATGGCCCAGGATTGCACCGCCTATATTCGGAGGTGACTTAAATGCCAACAGTTCTCCAATATCCAACATTTACCTTCGTGAGAATTATACAACATGACTTCTCCCTGGCCGTTCTCCGCCTGTGGTATCGACATCATAGGAAAAGTTACACCAAAAGCGTCAAACGGGCATGAGTTCATCCTGGTCGCCATCAATTACTTCACCAAATGGGTCGAAGCTGAGTCATACGCAATATTAAATGCCAAGAAGGTGGCCAAATTCATCAAGAAGAATATCATCTGCTGATATGGGGTCTCGCACGAGCTAGTGTCGAATAATGGTTTGCACTTTGAGGCAGAAGTCACAGAAATAGTCAACGAATACGGGATTCAGAGACACAAATCTTCTCCCTACCGACCTCAGACCAATGGTGCAGTTGAGGTCGCAAACAAAAACCTCAAAGCCATCATCAGCAAGATGACCGAAAGTTGTAGGGATTGGGCCGACCGGATCCCCTACGCCCTTTGGGGTTATCGAACCTCAATTCGAACCTCTACTGGGGCTACCCCTTACTCCCTGGTCTACGTCATGGAGGCAGTCCTACCTTTGGAGCTAGAAATACCCTCATTACGTGTCATGCTCGAAAGCAAGGTTAGCGAAGAAGACTGGTGCCAAGGCCGTCTTGATGAGCTGACCCCCCTAGATGAACGGAGATTAAAATCTCTTTACCACATACAAGGATACCATCGCCGAATAGCCGATCATTCAACAAGAGAGTCAAGGACCGCGGTGTTCGAGAGGGGGATTTAGCCCTCAAAGAGATAATCGAACCCATCTGGGACCCCAGAGGAAAGTTCAAACCCAATTGGAGCGGCCCTTACATTGTGAGGAAGATCTTGTTTGGCGGTGCCGCCATGCTCACTGACCTGGATGGATAAGAGATGGCTCATCCAGTCAATCTGGACCATCTCAAGAAGTTCTACCTCTAGTCCAAAATCTCGGCGCGCTACGACTCTTCTCATCCCCCTTCTATTCTAAAAAAATACTCTCTCCATTTCCCTCTACCCGGAACTACGTGGGCCTGATCCTCTGCAAAAACTATTTTCAAACAGACAAGAACTTTTTTCAAAAAAACCCAGAGGTACGTAGGCAGCTCATACTCCTCACATGAGCACGGCCCCTTCTTTTTCACAAAATACGATTCTTTTCTTACCTCCGAGAACGACAGTTCATTCTAAACATCTACTTGAACAAAAGGATTATGTATGCCTTAGCGATTAGTATAGATAATTCAAAATGTAAAATTCATCGAAAGGCACAGCTGGATGTTCAGAAACTTGTTTATTTCATTAAATAAGAAACTACAGTATATATTTCATAAGAAAAAGGAACGGATAACTCCCTTCCCCCTACTACCATAAAAACCAGACAAAATCCCCCACATATGTTACATAAATAAACTCCCCAGAAGTCCTACCCACAGCTACCCTAAGAGCCTGCACCCTCATCATCCTCGTCCTAAGGACCCCAATTTTCTCCCGCCTGAATGGAGTGCTGCAAACACTCCATGGATCGATGAGCCTTAACCATCTTCGAAAAGACCACAACACCTCCTTCCATGGAGTCAGATAAAATAAACCACCTCCGACCGGTCTCTACTGCCAATATTTTGCTGACTACTTCCCTCCACAACCACTTCATATAATCTTTGGGGACATGACAAACCTTCCCAACAGACTTAGAGGGACGGGTCGACGAACGCCAATTTTCCCACAGAGATCCTAGCAACAGACGCAAGCGCTCAGTCAAATCTTCTACCGAAAAGAAATTTGAGGTCAGAGGGGGCACGACCTGCGCCCAGCCAAATTGGCGCAAAAGCCGCCAAGGGAAATAAAAAGAGGTCTGTCTGAGACCAACCAGCCGCACATATGAATATTCTCCTAGCTCCAGAACAGGCTGCAACTGTCCCCACCAAGGCACGGATCGATACAGTCCACGAGCCCCGTACTCCACAAGCCAATTCTCCCAGTTCTCAACATACAGGCCCATGCGGATGAAGTAGCGCGGAAAGAAGTTGGGTACAACCGACAAAGGATATTCTGGAGAAGTCGACAAGCGGAATCTTTCAGAAAACCACATGAACAGCATCACAGGGCTACCACTCAAAAAGTTTGAACGACCTTATCTCCAAGCATCCAGGCCATTCAGAGTCTCCGCCAATATCACCGCCGCAGGATTGCGACGGTATGACATCCATAAGGTAATGGCTGCAAGTTGTGGGTCCACGCGCACCTCCCCAGTCACCAATAGCAATTTTGAAACAAGGCCCAAAACAACGGCTCCAGCACAACCAGTATCACTTACTTCCCGCGAACGCACGAACTGCAACACCACCGGGAGGGAGATCATTCCTCCGGCAACCAATGACCTGGCCACCGAAGGAGAAATATGGAGAAGCCCGGCCAATAGATCCCTAGGAGAATGGGAGAATTCGGGTAAAGCCACGGCAACACTAGGATTCACGCCCAGTATGGCAGAAAACTCCTCGTAGGCAGGACAAACTTCTTCCAATCCAAAGCGGAATACATGGTCTTCGGGGTACCAAAATTGTACTGCCACCATCAGCATATTCCACTCAAAAGGTCGATTACGCCACAAGGAGACTCGACGCATGTTGAAAGCATCATAGTCGACATTATAAGAGCTCATGGCTTCCAAGGCTTTGAGGTAGTTGACAAACTCAATGCTACCAGGGAGAGCCATCTCGCAAGACTAAAAGATGGGTGGGTATGTAAGGATGCAAAAGGTGTGAGGAAACACTCCACCCTTCTCCCTTTTTATACTTAAAAATCCTCACAAGAGACATAATCCCTGCAAAAATCGGAGGGTATCCTACCCCACAAGGTACTAAAGGCTGAAGAGGGTACCAATCAAAGCCTTCAAATGATGGGACTGGACTGAACTGTCGATAGGCAGGCCAGGGTGCTTGCCGATCGGCAACCCCCCATTTTTGGAAATTTCCTCCTTTCCTCTTTTGTCAAATCAGAAAACTCCATAAAAATAAATTGATATTCTCAAAAGAATTTCAAGAATCTTATTTTCTCCTTATGGGATTCCTCTTTAAAAAAAAAAAATTCCTTCAAAAAATTCCAAAAATTTTCGTCTTTATGGTCTCGGTAACAAATTAAAGGGTGCATGCATTCATTCATCATTAAAATAAAAGATAGCCAAAAAACTACATTGCATTGCATATATGTATGTTTTCTGTGTTACATCATTTTGCAGGAAATAAAGAAAAGCTAAAAACAACGGGACTCAGCCTGAACCCACATTTCACTCCCCCCCCTCTCTCTCTCCCTCTCTCTCTCTCTCTCTCAAGAGCTTCCACCCCTGCGACGTGCTCTCTTCCCCCTACGGCGAGACGACGCTCCCCCACTACCCGAGCCAGAGTCTCCCCCGGACGAGGCTGACGGTACCAAGCAAGAAGGAACAGGGACAACCTCCCGAATGTGGGTAGTCACCGATGATATCCAATCCCTGATGTCCCTAAGCCAAGTGGTCGATACCCGGATTTGCTGCAAAGTATCAAGCAAAAGAAATTAAAAAAAAGAGAGAAAAAGGACCGAAAGGTTTACCGCAGGACGAAGGACGTCCTCTGTCAAGCCCAGCTCCTCCGGATCCATCGCAAGAGGACGGTGTAGCATCGGCACTGTCCCTCCATCATCCCGCCGAATGTTGTACGAAGGAGTGTGCAGCCGAACAAAAGGGACCTCTGAGGTCGCCGCCGCCGCATGTGCCTATGGACCACCACCACTGTGGGAGGACCCCACCGCCCGACTCGAACAAGCAGGAGGGAAAGGCAAAGCATCATGTATACTGGGCGCCATCAACCAGCTCATCACAAAGTCCATATAGTCACACGGCGCAACCGTATCAGTATACAACGCGTAGGACTCGCCAATCATCGCCGCGATCCTTTCATCCTCCAACAATTATCTCTCCCACCTCATAGAAGTAGGAGGCTGCGCGGGAGGCACCACCACCTCCTCCTCAGCAATCTGACGGATCACCCTCTCCCCGAGGTACCAAGAATGGCCGAACTCATGCGCCAACATACGCCTCATCTGCGCGTTCACCCCAGTCACCCCCGTATCCTGAATGGCGGTCCCCCAAGGATAAAAGTCACCTGAAAATCCCCAAGCAGGCATAAGTCAATACAAAATCAGAAGGTGCAAAAACTAAGGCTGAAATGGAAAGAGCCTTACCCTACCACTGGTCAGGTCATTTAAGACCTGACGCACCGCCTCTAGGGAGAGAGATCCCTTCGACTTCCGGTTGGCCTTACGCCATCGATACAAGCGACCGAAGTCCCTGACGGTGTCGTCCTTCAGAGCAATCAGCGGGGTGTTGCACCCAATCACCTTATAAAACCACGTCTGAATTCACAAGCAATAAGAGACGCATAAGGAAAATGCGAATGCATGAAATGAAAATGAGCAAGGTAAAGAATACCTCAAGAAGATACGTGGCTCCAGTAAAAGTCTGCCGGCAGCACCGGCTGAACGCATCCAGAGAAGAGTAAAGGGTCGCCAAGGTCAGACTCCCCCAATCATAAAAAGGGATGTTCGAAAACATCCTCAAGTATGGCAGAAACCACAAATGGACGACGTCGCCGCTCTACGCCACCATGAAACCTCCCAGCACCAACAAAATGAACAACCGGGCCATCTGCCTCACTTACAGTCCGTCCTCCACATCAACCACCCTGCTCAGCAAAACATCCTTCAGCAAGGAAAACCAAATAGAATTTCCAGAGACTATCCTCCTCACATCACCGAGTGCAGCATACATCACCTCCGGCCTCACTCGCAAAGAAAGATCCACCTCTATCTGCTCCCCGTCACAATCCATCCCCAGCAGTTGCTGCACATCTATGGGAGTCACCGTCATCTCCCCGATACCAAAATGAAAAGTGTGGGTAGTGTCCCACCACCTCTCCCAAGGCACACAAAACTGCTGTCGAACGAGGCATCTCATTCAGCACATCCGCCAACCTCCCAAAACCCGCTGATGATACCATCCAGCATACCACGGGTAGGAGATGCTCCCAAACATCCCTAAGCCCTATCGTCCCACGGGCACGCATGTTCTTCAAAGAAATATCCGACTGACGAAAGGAAAAATTTAGTCAAAGGTCAAGAAAAGGAAAAATCACCCAAAAAGGAAAAAATGCCAGGTTACTTACATAACCACCGGGAATCACTCTCGAAGAGCGATGAAGCGACGGCTCCCGCAACAAGGTCCGCTCATCCGCAACCGGCTCGAATGCATCAAAGGCATTCTCATTCCCCAAATCAAGGGGCACCCTGTCCCTCCAATCCACATTCGCCCAGTCGTCAACGGGCAAACACTCCCGGTGGACAGCGGTGCTCACAAAAGGGGCCATTTTTTGAAGATCGAAATGCTAGAACGATTCACAGAGAGAAATCTCAAAAAGAGAGAAGGCAGGAAGCTGTGAAAAATGAGGGGAATTCGCCCCCTTTATATAAGAGGCCAAACGCCATGCCAATCGGCAACCCACCTCACCATACCGATCGGCACTATCTCCTCACCTTCCCGAGGCAACCCAAAAGTCCATGCCACTGCCGAATGGCACCTCTCAGTCTATGCCGACCGGCACCCCCCTTAAAATTTCATACAAAAATTCCCAGAAAATACCAGAAAGCCTAAAAAAATCCCCAAAAAATTCCTAAAAATCCCAGGAAGGATTTAGAACATTTTCATTAAGAAAATTTTGCACTCCTTTGGGCGACACACCATTTTCCCCAACGGAGCCCTCAAAATCCGAGCGATTGACCTCTTGGGCAAGGCGCCCGGACCACCTAATCACCTCCTCGTCAGACTTTACAACCATCGGCTATCAGATGCGGTACAATATCACATGGTATTTTTCCCAGTAGAAATCAGAAGAACCACTGGCCCTGAGCAATCTCTCCCAAAGGACAATCCAAATTTTCCCCGGTCCATTCATCATTCCCCGGCGGAATCTCAGATCCAAATTCTTATTCCCAGCGGAATCCCTCTTCCTCAGCGGAATCCTCAAAAACTAAGTGAAATCTCCTCCCGATAAAACTCCGGAGGATATCTAAGGATCATCTGATCACTTCCCCAGCGAAATTCTCTCACAACGCCCAAAATAGGTTATTCCCCCTGCAAGGCCTCCTATAAAGCTTCCCCCAGCTAGCAGCTCCCCAGCTCAAATCAGAATCACAACGCTCTTTCTCCAGTAGAATCAAAATACAATCTTTATCTACTCTTGGGTCAGAATTGGCCCCGGTCTTGGATCGTCACCTTAGTTAGGTCAGAATTGACCTCGGTCCTCGGTCGTCACCACTCTTGGGTCGAAATTGGCCCCGATCTTGGATCGTTACCTTAGTTAGGTCAGAATTGACCTCGGTCCTCGATCGTCACCACTCTTGGGTCAAAATTGGCCTCGATCTTGGATCGTCACCTTAGTTAGATCAGAATTGACCTCGGTCTTCAGTCGTCACCACTCTTGGGTCAGCATTGGCCCCGATCTTGGATCATCACCTTAGTTAGGTCAGAATTGACCTCGGTCCTCGGTCGTCACCACTCTTGGGTCAGAATTGGTCCCGGTCTTGGATCGTCACCTTAGTTAGGGCAGAATTGACCTCGGTCCTCGGTCGTCACCACTCTTGGGTCAAAATTGGCCTTGATCTTGGATTGTCACCTTAGTTAGGTCAGAATTGACCTCGGTCCTCGATCGTAACCACTCTTGGGTCAGAATTGGCCCCGATCTTGGATCGTCACCTTAATTAGGTTAGAATTGACCTTGGTCCTCGGTCGTCACCACTCTTGGGTCAGCATTGGCCCCGATCTTGGATCGTCACCTTAGTTAGGTCAGAATTGACCTCGGTCCTCGGTCGTCACCACTCTTGGGTCAGAATTGACGCCGGTCTTGGATCGTCACCTTAGTTAGGTCAGAATGGACCTCGATCCTCGGTCGTCACCACTCTTGGGTCAGAATTGGCCCCAGTCTTGGATCGTCACCTTAGTTAGGTTAGAATTGACCTCGGTCCTCGATCGTCACCACTCTTGGGTCAGAATTGGCCCCGGTCTTGGATCCTCACCTTAGTTAGGTCAGAATTGACCTCGGTCCTCGATCGTCACTACTCTTGAGTCAGAATTAGCCCCGTCCTTCGATCGTCACCTTAGTTAGGTCAGAATTGACCTCGGTCCTCAGTCGTCACCATTCTTGGGTCAGAATTGGCCTCGGTCTTGGATCCTCACCTTAGTTAGGTCAGAATTGACCTCGGTCCTCGGTCGTCACCACCCTTGGGTCAGAATTGACCCCGGTCTTGGATCGTCACCTGAATTAGGTCAGAACTGACCTTGACCCTCTGAATTGGTCATCCTCATCTCCTTAGGTCCTCAGAATTGACCTCGATCCTCCGAATTGATCCTCCCCAGCATACTTCTTAGGTCCTCAGAATCGACCTCAACCCTCTGAATCGGTCATACTCCCTCAAAAGCATCATGCGGTGTCTAATCGATGGCTATCATTTGTTCCAAACTCACCCATCGAGGGGCTCTGTAGACACCCCATTCTATTACCCCTCAACTCTCCTTAGGTCCCTAGTACCTCCCTTCATCACTATAAACCCAGGTCACGTCCCGAGTACTGACCTGGAAGCCATCGGGCACCCCCTGACTCAGTTTGACCCAAAAGTCAAACTCCTTGTCTCGACCGAGGCTCAATGAATCTTCAAAGGGAACTGAATACCCTTTCCAATGGTTTGCCCCGTGCACGATTCTGACTTACTATACGGACGAACGCACCATTTGCATCCGAAACCTGACCTAGAGGCCACCGGGCGCTCCTGGGCTCTATTTGACCTATGTCAATTCTTCAGCTCGACCGAGGCTCAATGAATATTCGAAGGTCACGGAATACCCTTTCCAAAGGTCCGTCCCGTGCACAATTCTGACTTTCCATGCGGACGAACGATCCGTTTGACTCCGGGAAGCCACTGAGCGCTTCCCGGGCCGGTTGACCAAAGTCAACTCTCCAAACCGGGTCAAACTCTTCGGAATTTCGAAGTACATCTCCTAACCTTTCCAACGGTATGCCCCGTGCGCGATTCGGACTTACCATGCGGAAGAACGCGCCGTTTGCGTCCGCGTAATTCCCCGTCCAATGGACCGACAAACGCTTTCGAACCACATTTGACCCAAAGTCAACTCCCGAACTCGGGAGCGGTCCAAGGGACTTTCTAAGGTCTCTGAAATACCTTTCCAATGGTATGCCTCGTGCGCGATTCTGACCAACGGTTTGCCCTCGGTGGCCAATTTTTCGAAAAATCCTGAGGCGCACTGCCAAATGGCAGATCCTAGATCCTGCCTGTCGGCACCTGCCGATAGGTAGTGCCATGATAGGGCCGATCGGCAGTCCCTTGAGGTTATAAAAGGAGGCCTTGGCCTCATTTGCTAGGGGAGCCCAGATCTGATAGAAATCTCTCTGAACGAATCCCAAAAACCTCTCTCGAAGGCAGCGTGATTGCAACTTCCAAATCCTCTTTTTACTTCCACTTTCCATCATCCTCTTCATCAAACATGGGTAATTAACCACTCTCCATCATCATCCAAGTGAAAGGGTTTCTCTCCAACATCCAAGATCAAGCTCAAAATCTTCAAGAAGGTCCAACTTTCTCAACTTTCTCTTGAATTCTCTTAAATTTTCAATAACTTGTTTTTTTATTACTTAGCACTTTTATCATCTCATCTCACACATCCTAATATACTTTTTATTTAGTATTATTTCACATATCTTATTTTCATATAAATAAAAACCGAAAAAAATAAGAAAAAGAGGGTTTGCTCATAAATTCCAAGTAGGGATTCTCACACTTTTTCCACATTTTTCTCACAACTAAAACACCTTTTCTACACACACACACACACACACACTTACAAATAAGAAATCCCACATTTGGATTTGTGGGTTAAACCCCACCCCTCTCTTTATTTGCGAACTACGTGGACTTTGATGCCTTTATAGGTTACGTAGGCGTCTCGGTATAAAACCCGAGACTCGAGTCATTTCTCTCACTTTTTCTCTCATTTCCTATTTTCTCTAAATCCATTTTTTCTTATATTATACATATATTTTTTCTTAGTGACGCATTACCTCATATGCGTTATCGTTCCCTTATAATGATCAACGTAGGGGTAACCACGTAAATCTTATTTTTCTAATATTACTTTTATAAATCTTCCTATGGATAACTCTCTTTATCTTTTCCATGATACGAGCCGATGATTCCTACCTCCATTCTATATATATACACATGCACACATCTCACGGGGGGAAACATAAAGGAAAATAACAAATATTCATGAGATACCGAAAGGGCGGAATGGGTGCCTAACACCTTCCCATTTCGTAACTAAGCCTCTGAACCCTTTTCGAATCATTTTGGTTTCGCACGCACCAGTATGTCTTTGGATGCCATCCTTCGAGGTGGCTTCCTCTTTTTCTTTTGTCTGTTTTGAGTAAAATAGACTGGCGACTCTGAATCTCTCTACATTTTTCACACTTCTCAAAATCGACGCCGGAAGGATTCCTCCTCCCTCCGCGGCGGGGATTGGCGGGGATGGCCACATCATTATTTCTTATGGTTTTAAAATTCATGAATCTGGTAAGTGTGTTTATAGTAAATTTGCTAATGGTAAAGGTGTGATCATTTGTTTATATGTAGATGACATGTTAATTCTTGGTACTGATTTAGAAAGCATTAATAATACAAAGAGTTTTCTGTCTTCTAAATTTGATATGAAAGATATGGATATAGCTGATGTCATATTAGGAATGAGAATAATAAGGAAAGATAAAAATATAATTCTCACTCAATCTCATTATGTTGAGAAAATTTTAAAGAAATTTAATCAGTTTGATTGCACACCTGTTAGTACACCTTTTGAACCACAACTAAAGATGATCCATAATACTGGTAGAGCTATTTCACAATTAGAATATGCACGAGTAATTGGTAGTTTAATGTATGCCACGACATATACTCGACCTGATATTGCATATGCTGTTGGTAAATTAAGTAGATATACTAGTAATCCAAGTTTATTGCATTGGCATGCTGTCAATAGGATATTAAAATATTTAAAAGGAACTATGGACTATGGTATATACTATAGTGGATATCCTTCAGTATTAGAAGGGTTTTCTGATGCCAGTTGGATAACTGAGAGGGAGGATCATTCCTCAACAAGTGGATGGATTTTCACTCTTGGTGGAGGAGATGTTTCTTGGGGATCAAATAAACAAACTTGTATAACTGATTCTACTAGGACAACTGAGTTTGTAGCATTAGCTGCAACTAGTAAAGAGGCAGAATGGTTAAGGAATTTATTGATTGAAATTTCAATTTGGCCAAAACCAATGCCTCTAATATCTATACATTGTGATAGTGAGTCTACACTTTCCAAAGCTTATAGTAAAGTGTAAAATGGAAAATCTAGACATATTGGCCTGAGACATAGTTATGTCAGACAAATGATTACCAATAGTGTAATCACGGTGGATTATGTAAAATCCAGTCAAAAGTTAGCTAATCCTTTTATAAAAGGTCTTGCAAGAGGATTGATGTCTAAGACATCAATAAGGATGGGACTAAGGCCCATTAATAATAATCACCCTTGATGGAAAGTTCAATGATTAAAGTACATCATACGTCGTGGTTGTAAGCACTACAAAATCAAACATCTCGAGGATAAGTGCTTAGAACATGTAATGAATAATGAAAGAGGATGAGTTTAATCTTAATAGATTTATGGTGTTTTAGTTACATGGACACCTATGATAGTCTACATATATGAGTGTGGAAGTGGTGCCGCTTTCTATGAGAACTGGGCTTGACTCTAAAGCACTCATGAAATCAAGGTACAGACACAAGGCCTAATACATGTGTTGGCTTATATGGATAATCAGTGACTAAAAGATTTGTGTGTGAAGACAAATCCGGCTGGTCAATATGGATTGATAGTGCAAAGACAAGTCTACTATACTTTCATGGTTAGCCTTGACAAACCTTCACAAGGTATTGGTTCAAGTCGTAAGACACCAATGCTTATACACAGTCTTACAGACAATCAAAGATTTACAAAACTTATTTTGAAAATGGTGGAGGAATGTTGGAGATTTTATAAAATAAGTGAGTAAGAGTTTTGGGTGTAAGAGCTTAAAGAGCTTGTCCCACATTGGAAGTGTGTGAAAGAGGTGGAAAGCTAACCCAAATATAAAAAGGGATAGTGTTCCACATTGGAAAATGTACAAAGCTAAGTGTCACCACTAAGCTATAAAAGGAGTGGGCAACCTTTGAGTCCCACATTGAAAAAATATTAAGAATTTGTACACTTAATAAGTACAAATGGACGATGAAGAGTTAATTCATCTAGCATTTAAGAGGCTATTCAAGAGACCTCAATACGGTGCGAAGCACCGTACGCATACGCGCGCGTGCGCGCGCCCGCACGTGTGCGGGTGCGGGGCAGTGGGCTATAGAGGCGCTAGTGACGCACTTTGCACTTCGCATGCCGCGTGTCCGCAGTGGTAGCGGGTTGCCAGGATTCGTTCGTGTCGGATCGCGGTAGCTTGGGCGCGGTCACTTTTTGGTTGACCCGTGGAAAACCGATTCGGTATTAATTGTACCTATTCGAAAAAGACTTAAGACTGTTGATAATTAATAGTCATACCATTACGGAATTGATTACGACTGTTAATCCAACAGTCATGACTCTTAAAGATAAAGCATTTCATTATCTATAAATAAATGCTGCCTAAAACGAAATTGCATATAACAAAAAATCGAGTTTCAGATTTCCAAACCCTGCTATTACTCTCTTACAATTTTCAGGAGATACAAATTCTCTTATTCTGTTTTGTGCACAGAAACAGAATAAGAACTTGATTGACTGTTCTTCGCTGTTGCATTTAAGGGCTATCTTCAAACATACAATTTGCAGACAGTGCAATTGCTTCATTGTATCTTGAGTACGGATTTGCTGATTCCCGTTTGTATACCGAAGTTATTCGTGTGGGGCAAATACTGTATTTAGGAAAGTGACATCACGCTTTGAAGTTTTCTAGTATCTATTCAGAAGTTACGTTGTTGTATTGAAGTTGACATTACTGTGATATATAAAGAGTTTCATTTCTGAATTTGCATTCATATTATCCAACATTTATATGAACCAAAATAGTTAGTTCATAATTCAGCATGAAATTGTCTATTTCAAGTACATTAAGATGTTGTATTACCGGCTAAGCCTAGCATATTAGTTATAAGAGAATCAAACTCAACTAAATCTAATTTTTTTTTATTTTATTTTTTTATCGTGAGACCTTTCTCAACCGATACCACTTTGTGAACACTGTCAGGTATCTAACTCACGGTGGGCAGAGCACACCCCCAATGATGCCCACAATCAACTAAATCTAATGGTTGTCAAAGTTCTCTGAAAATTTAATCTGGACTATTCCTTGAATGGGTTTATACAATTTGATGCTTAGACTCTTGTCAATGTAATACTAGGGGGTTGTTTTTGTGGAGAAAAAATGGAAACGTGTATTATTTTAATGTTATGTGTTGAAGATTACATGAAGCAAACGAGTGTGGTGTTAGTTTACACACGTAAATGAGCAATGTCTCTTAGAAAAGTCTGCATGCAGTGAATAACCAATGCCGCCGCCGAATGATATTCATGTTTGTATAACGTGCCACTGCCATGCAACACATTGGTAGTGTCGGTGCGTGGATCACCACACAAATATCTTTCTTTATGGCAAGTGGAAGTGTACGAGTTAGGTTCGGTTTGAGATGAAAATCATCAAGTTGTTTGCCTTAGCGTGTTTCTGAAATAATGCGAAGAAAGAAAGGCAAAATAGAGGCTCTAAGACGAGACTCCTGGAGTTTTATTTTTATTTATTTTTACAATTTTTTATGATTAGGGAGGGGAGGTAATTAGGATTGACAATAACCAGGCCTCAAATGTTTGTACTTATTTTTAGGTGTGCTCATGAGAGTTTGATCGATTTCATAGTTATATCATAATACATCCAATGGTGGATTCAGAAATGTGAGTAAATGATGCCAAACAATATATATATTTTTGTGGGGGCTAAAACAACAAATATATAAAAAAAATCACAAAATTTTAAAGTTATAGGGTTAAATTGAATTTTTAACAATTTGGAGGGACCAAGGCCACCCGTCGCCCCCCTTGGATCTGCCATTGAATACATCTAATGTAGATCAATTTTATGATTATGGAATCAAAACAACCCAACTCTTTGTTTACCCCTTCTAACTATTTTTCTCATTATTCGCATTTTGGGCGTGTTTGATTTCAAAGTAAGAAAATAATTAAAAAAAATAGTTTATTTTGATGAGACAATTGAAATTGAGTGGACAAAGATAAAAGTTGTTTGGTTTATTTTTGAAGTTTTCAATGAAAATTGATTCTCCCCGAGTTGAATAAGATTTTTTTTTCCGTTGAAAATAATAAAACCATAATACACTTTTCAGATTTATAAATATTAGAAAAAGATAAAAGTTGTTTGGTTTATTTTTGAAGCTTTCAATAAAAATTGATTCTCCGCGAGTTGAATAAGAATTTTTTTCCATTGAAAATAATAAAACCATAATACATTTTTCATGTTTATAAATATTATTTTCATAGAATCTATGTGTAATCAAATGCCGTGAAATTAAAAAAATAAATTAAAATAATTATTTTTCATGAAAAATAAATTAATGCCAATCAAACGGACGCTTAGCTCTAATAAATCAATGTCAATCCAAAGGACTCTCATTTTATCATATTTTTAACCAAAAAATAGGTAAGTATTATGTTGGTTAGAATTGGTTAACAAGGATTAATATGACCACAAACTGAAGAACTGATAATTTTTAAAGTCCAAAGAAGAAACTTACGAGAGATAAAAATGTTACGTACAAACTTTAAAGTATAAAAAAAACCATTAAGAAAGTAATGTAATAAAAATGTCATATGCTGTCTACTTATAAACACTTGGAATAAAATTTTGATTTCAATACACAAAGAAAAGAGAGGCAAAAAAATACAAGCGACATAAATCACATAGATATCCAATCTAAGGGTTGAACTTTTTTTGTTCGATTCTAGCCTTAGGTTGGTTTAATTTTTGTGTTGATTCAATTCTCGTTTAATTTTTGGAACTAAAATCAAACCATCTTTTAAAAATAATACCAATAGTTGAGATTGATTTAGTTAGGTTCGTTGGGTTGACCGACCTTAATGAACATCCCAATTTAATCTTTAATGAGATGGACACTTGTTTGGAATTAAGGGTTGGGAATTAATGAAAGAAATATAGAAAAATTTAGTCCAAGTTACTATAAGACACGTTCTAGGAACGTCATCGTTTAAGCAATATTTCTTTCATTCCGGTTGAAGACCGCGAGTACACAACGGAGTTTTGAACTAGAAATCGTCTTCAAAATACAATGCAATAATGTTACTCGTTTGATGCAAACTATGTACGATTTGATTAAACCCAAAACACTCTGAATATTACCCTGATAATATCAAAAGATAGAGAGCGGAAAGAGGAGAACGCAACAATTTTAGAGTGTCCAAAAATAGATGTTTGAAACTCGTTTTATAACCATTTAGTAACTATTCATGAACGATCACATCTTTTCAGGCGCGCGACTCAGCACTCGCTACATTATGTTGGTTCAGATTTCTTTTGATGCGATGTGTCAAGTGCGCCGTCAAAGCGCTCTAAGTCACCCAATCGTCTTTTCACATGACGAGCGCCGTGTGTCGCGATTGAACCACCACAAAATACCATATCATAAGCTATTTGACTATAAAACAGATAGTCTTCTTTTGTCTTTTTGTTATATACTCTATCATTTTTGAATAACATTTATATGCCGGAATTTAGAAATTACACTCATTTCCTTTACACCCATGGGTTCTTTCTTTATAAGAAGAGCCAAAATAAAAATTGACTTACATAATATTAATACCCATTTATATTTTAAAAAATTTCAATACTAAGAACGGGTGAAGGAATCAAAACATAAAATATGGAGTATAGTGGCTATAATGATGATATCATATTATAAATCAATACAAGTTTAGTGAATCACTCTAATATGGAGAAAGTTGAGTTGAAGAATTTAAAAACTTTAAGTATTTCAAGAATTCGTATGAGTGATACTTCGTATGAGTGTGATACTACCTCATGGTTACCACTATTGCACTCAATAGTTTTTTGAGTGAAAGAAACGTATAAATAGATTTATGCCTCAATTATATTGTGTGACTCATCTATATTAACTTGTAATTAAAATTTACTAAAAATTATTTTAAAAAATAAATCAATAAAAATACTACACATCAGGGAATCGCACAGAATTAATGGAAATCTTGAATCTGCATACAATAACTCTAAACATAGAAGTTTCGAAATCATATACGACCTATTAGTCATAGGCTCTATCAGCTGGCTAATTGCATTTATGCGATTACCAGGGTTGAAATGACTTAGTATTGCAACGTCATGTTCACATAGAACATGTTGTTCCGCATGGTTTATCAAAGGAGAGTGGATCCCCTGCTGTAGTATTCTGCGATAGACACAAGTTTTAAGGGTAATGTTGTCAATGCAATTTTTTAACAAGTATATAATTATTAAAACACGTGTAATCTAAAATTGTGTCTTTACAGCACGATGTCATTACAGGAGGTAGTGTTAAAAATTTTATCAAAATTTATACTCATTATCACTACACTATTTTTTGGCGATGACTTTATCAAAGACTTACACCTCATGCGTTTTTTTTTGGTAATGCTACAAATATCAACTTCCACTACCAATTTAGTATCGATTGTACTTTAAATGCAGTACCAATCTAGGAGTAGGTATATGTATCATTATTCCATTTTTTTTGGTTACTTTCTTGCCCAGAATGAGTCGAGAAAATAAAGTCCTTCGTACGCTTGCCCGTTCGGGGTACCTGTAATATTCAAATGCATTTATGCGTTTTCTTCATGCATTAAAAATTGAACTTGTGCAGGGTCTTGTATTAATGAGATATTTGTGATTTTCTAATTAATTATATTTGCCGCTTCATTTAAATAGTTTTTTTACTTTAGCCCCGTATCTTAAGATTTGTTAGGGTACCATTCGATGTATTTTTAAAATTGTATTAAGTTTCATAATCACCATAAGTTGTTCATAACTACTCTGTAATCCCCCATCTTCCTCCTTACGAAGAATAACACATGTTCCATAGTAATTTCAATAGAACCAACAACTAAAAAATAAATACATTATAGTGAATAGAAATAAAATTTAAAAAATAAAACTAAATACTTAAAATTCCTCATTTAAAACTCTAAATGTCATCCACTTATTTCTTGTGTTAAGGAGATATTTTGTGATGTACTCCATAGTTGTCCTTTCATTTTAAAATCTCATTCGCATCCACTACATATTTTGTGATGTACTCTATAGTTGTCCTTTCACTTAAAAATCTCATTCTCATCCACTACTTTCTATGACCTCTCTCCCCACACGGTCTCCCGTTTTATAAAAAACGAATAAATAAACTTACTTAGGATTATCACCATGCCCTAAAGATTTGCGAAGACATTTTCCCTTTAATAATTCAACAATAATAACATATGTCTGCACTGCATGTAGTGGACTGCATTTACTCACATATATTTGTTTGTGTACGTTCATACCAGATCTAGTGCAATGTTGCAAATGTCTATATAAAAGAAATGAATTGGACAACATCAGATCCGATCTCTCTCTTGCTCTCTATATATAGTCCTAAACAATCTAGGGTTAGGGTTGGGATAATGCCAAGCTACTCCAATGAATTCTCTTATAACTGGAAATCGAATTAATATTAAGAAACTAAAAGAAGAAGAATATTTCATAATGAAATAAAAAAATTAAAAATATATAAATATATAATAATGTAGTATAGTAATCCATTTGATGGGTCAAATAATCCATGGTTCACATAACTTGTTTTGCATCATTCCTCCACTTAAAGGGAAAAAAATAGGATGAATAAAAAAATTCCTACTCGAATTTTGCAGTGAAAAGTTCTAATTTCTTATTTCTAGCATAGATAAGGCTTGTGGTAATAGTTATGCTCTTGATCAAGTCAGTACATTTCATGCTCAAGTGCTTAAGTTCAAACCTGATCAAGATCCTTTTGTTTCTTCAGCCTTTGGTGATATGTAATTATGTGTGAAAAATGATATATACACCAAGAATAAGATACTGAACCACAAGACACCATCCTTCACAGCAATTTATCAATCTAGATAATCTTTAGACAATTCTCATAAATGTATTTTCTCTAATATCAACGTTAACATCAACATACGATGTTATTATTACTCATGTTTAACTACTGAAAACAAATATAACCTCGAATCAAAGATAGAGATTCAACACCTGTTCTCTATTCCGAACATCCGAGAATTTGTTGTTCTCACTTCTTTAACCAAAGCTGCGCGAGCTGTCACTATGTTATTGTTCACTAATGAAGCATCAAATGCATTGCAATCTATCCAATCCTTGAGCATCTCCTCTTGACCCCATATATCCGGGATCCAAACGTGACCCGCTACCTCGACTCGGTGCCTCTTCAATCTCTCACGTCCACTCTCCTCTCTCGACGCCTCGGTTTGATCATGCTCGAGCACACGGGTCTTTAAAAATGGCGTTTCCGAGTCGACTCGGTGGGTTTTCTTCATTTCTAGGGGATGGGTTGATACAATTTGGCGCTTTGGCTCGATAGAATTGTTATGGGCTGTCATCCTAGCAGGCCTTTTTTTTTTCTATCCCTCAGAAAAGAATTGAATAGTGAAATTGTGTTATGTTATGATGTTATTTCTCTTATGCTTTCATATGCTTGTGCTGTAGACTATATAAATAATGTGATGAGTGGGGCGTTGGTTTACACACGTAGCCAATCAAAGTTTCTGTTTTCTATGGCAAGTGGGAAGAGTACGTGTTCATTTTGTGATGGATTTCCACGTTCTGTGGTTTAGGTCAAGTGAGAGCAAGAAAGTGAGGCTCTAAAGGAAGCGGTGTCCTTGGTTTGGGAGGATTTTTTTAAAGGATTCCGAGGTTGACATTGATTTAGGGAGCCGCGGGATTTTTCTAACCTGTTGGCCAGTGAGGACAGAGGATTTGATTGGGGAGGGTATTGCTGAGATTGTATGTAAGAAGAGGAGAAATGCGTGGAATAGTTTTAAAACATAATTCTTTTTTTTTTTTGTTCATCACCTTTTGTTGGTTGGATTTTGAAAACACTAATGTTAGCGAGATTCATTTTGTAAATTCTTTTTTTAAATTTAGTGATGTGTAAAGCCCATGTTGTGAGTGGTGTTTCACTTCACATGGATCATTAAACACCACTCAACATGAGCGTTACATATCACTGAATTTGAAGAAAGAACCCATAAAACGAGTATCTATAATATTACTCTTTTGAAAAACTCTCTACCGTGAATTTGTGGTTAAAAACAAGACTTCTGTGGCGACTCTCCCATTAGGACAGAAAAAAGCGCATATTATTTGGTTTAAAGTTTTTACACCAAATTTTGTGTATCAAGTATATTAATGTGTTGTACTCTTGATGCATATACAATACTTTAATATATTTTGTACACAAACTTGGTACGTATGACAATACTCACATTATTAATGTCACACAATGCCTAATTTGAATGGGCTTGGTGAATCACTTTGCACTCTTCTTAAAATAAGGTTACCATTAAATTCTTGGGAGAGTTACATTAAAGGGGTAAATAGTACAAAGTTCCATTGACTTGGTCAATGATGCAAAATATCATTTGAGTGGGTCAATAGCGTAAAAGTTCATGTTTAGCCAACTCAACACATTAAACTGACCAATATACTCATAAAATATTTTTGATAACTAACTATCTCGGTTTTCACAAAATATCTATAAAAAAATCTTAAACGTTCATAACTTCAAATCTACCAATTCAAAATTCACAAAAATTTTATATTCAGAATTTACTCGTCAAGATGTATCAAGATACGCCCATATTCTTTATTTTTTGACGAAAAGATCGAAATTGATAAATTTAATGTTTCTATAAAACCTCAATTTTTTCCAGGAAAAAAACCTTATTCTCCAGCTCCAGCAATGGTGCCACTGGCACGGACCAGAAAAAGGAAATAAATAGACAACGACAAAGAGAAAAACGAGGAGAAAGAGAGACGAGGATAGAGAAACTCTCTGACAAGGATTTTCGGCGGCGGCCGATAAGCTTCTCCGGTGGATTATTTCGATCAGTCTCCGATGGGTTACGTTGGGTGGGTTCGAGGTTGTTAGAGAGAGATAGAGTATGGTTATGTGTTTATTTTTAGAGAGAGAGAGTAAGTGGCTTTAAAATGGATATGAGTGAGGGGTACATTTATCTAAATATATTTGCTCTATAATGAAAAAGGACTCATTGTATAAAAGAAAAGTCAATGAAATTTTATACATCTTTGACCCAATAAATGAGACTAGCCCATAATAATACCTACACTAAATCCCCTTGTATTATCTCAAATTTTAGGATGAGTATCATATACTTTTTCATCTGACAACCCACCTCTCTTTAGTTTTAACCCGTTTCAAAAGGGCCTAATGCTGTTAACAAACATGATTTTCAAAAAGACAATAATTCCCTTAATATTAATGTTAAATCTAACTTTATTCCAATAGTCTGCTACCTTTATCTAATACCAAAGCACACATATATTAGTCCTATTTTTATAGTCAAACCTTATTTTAGTCATATTGAATTTTATTTCAACTTTTTAGTCCCATTATTAATATACCATAAGTTATGCATCTAAACTACCCATACAAACCCTAACTCCCTACACCTACCATTGTCACCTCCTCTCTCTCTCTCTCTCTCTCTCTCTCTCTCTCTCTCTCTCTCTCTCTCTCTCCATAAGATTCAAAATTATAATCATTACTCCATCTCTTCTTGTTTGGATCAATCACTCTCTTTCGATCTCAATCTTGATCTCCCAATTTGGTGTATATGTATGTATGCAAGTGTGTTTATACGTATATATGTGTGCGAATTGTGTGAATAAAAGTTTATGAATGTGTGTATATGCTTATATGTGTGTACATGAGTGTGTGTATATATGTATATGTTCGTGCTAGTGTATGTATCTGTGTATATTTTTTTTTTTTGTGTGTGTGTCTATATATGTGTGAGCGGGTATATATGTCTTAGTGTGTGTATATATGTATATATGTCTATGAGTGTATGTAAATATATGTGTATATTTGTATGTGCGAGTGTGTGTGTATATATGTTGGTGTGTATGTGTGTGTGTGTTTATATGTGTGTACGATTATGGGTGCTTGTATGTGTGTGGTAAAGAGAAAAAAAGATCCATGGAGAGATACTAATGAGTTTTGTGGCTACTGATGTTTTTTCTAGTATGAGATTGATATTAACTTTATGTAAATATATACTCATACTCTGAAAATTTACCTTTGAACTGAAAGAGGAAATATATACACTCGAACTAAATATTTACTAAAAAAGATAAGAAAATAAAGAGCAAAATGGAGAATAAGAACCTTTCCAAGTATGTAGTTAGTGTTAGTTTGTTGTGAATGTACATATTAACACTAACAATAAATTCTACATGTCAGGTGGCCAACTTGTATGCCGAAGAGGGGATGCGAAAAAATTTATACCATTCTAGGAATCAACGACAAATATTAAAACCTAAAAAAACATCCACAACAGTATATAAAATATGCGAATAAAACGAGATGATAAATAAGACTCTCAAAACATAGTCAATAAAATTGAATAAGTCTCCACAATAATATCTCAAAAACCTAATGAGACAACAACTTTGGTACACATCATGGGATGAAAAAATGTATGAATTATACACTAGAGAGTTTAGCTGTAATAAATAAACATCTTACATCTAAGGATAGATAAATTGAACAATCGAAACACTGCAAGCCGTCCTGATCAATCCCGTTTCTCTGACTTTGGAACATCAGAATTTTTTTTTGAAAAACATTGCGGGTTAAATCCCACACTTTCAAGATATAGCTTGCTTTACTAAACAACATAAATACGACTCATTTATGCCTCGTGTCATCCCGTCCGTTACTCACTTCCAAGATACCTCACCTTACCTCACCTCTTTCAATGAATACCCTAGCTAAATGTCGATTTAATACCAAACAACGCAAGTACTCAAGTGCTAAGACTAACTGTGTACTTAGCATAAATTTTACCTTAAACCACCAAGTAATATCACCATCCATAATTATGTATACTGTAACACCCACTATTTTCACGTATCGGGTGGCCAAATCTCAATGCTGAAGAGAGGATATCTAAAACAATTTATATCATGGTAAGTATTAATGAATAACTTAAGAAAACTAAAACCATCCACGATAATATATAAACATATGGGAATAAAACGACATAACATATATGATTCTCAAATATCTGAATCAATAAAATCAAATAAATCTCCATAACACAAATATCTCAACTGATCCAAGACCAAAACAAATACGTAAATAACTCTGAAACCCATCGCGAGCCCATAAAAATATGTGAACAATAAACTGAATTAATAAAGTCTAACTAAATTAAATATAGTAGGAGGTAATTCTACATCTTTTACTCTGATAATTGAATGAGGCTAACCCTACAATTGGTCTACTCATCATTTCTCCTGCAACTGTCGAATACTTAAAAAAGTTTTTTTAATAAAAACAACGCGGGTTAGATCCCGTATTTTGCAAGAATTAGATTACTTTACTTATATAAAATTTAATGGCGACTCCTTTACATGTCACGTCATCCCCGCTGGTACTCACCCCTAAGGACATATTGTCCATGTGAAGTTGATCAGGTTGACATGATGGAGATAGGTCACACTAATCAATTCATATCGTTCTTAGCATCGAAGATAACTAAAAATGACCGTACATAAAAAACATACACAATATAATAATAAGAGATAGCAACATAAATAACTAATTTGAATAAAATAAACCTCCAATAAAACTAAAATTCACTATAATGAGTTTCCATAATACAAAAGTCTATTAATAAATGTAAATGAACTTCTGAATAAAAAATACTACTAGAATAACCACTAAAATGAACTCAACTCCCGCGCTAAGGACGATGAAGTGAATCTTCAACGTTTACAACTCTAACTGTTCAGCCTAACTCTAACTGCTCAGTCCTACTGCTCTTGAATAACAATAATAATACTCGGGGGAAGTTTTTATAGATTTGTGTCATCTCCCTAAAGTTGCAAAAAATATTGTGTTGCTTAAAAGTATTAAATGTGACCCATTTATGCCCCATGTCGTTACCCGCTACACTCATGTAATATATACCTCACCTCTCTTACAACTTAATACGGTTCTAACTAATCTTACCCAATTCATAACTTACCATAATAAGGTTATCTATCCACATAAGTAACACACAAAGTAATAAACCAAAATTCCTAGTGCCTAACCGTCTCTTAACTCCTAACCCTTACTAAGTTTTGTGCGCGGAATGTCTCGCAAGTAAAGTCCAAATAAGGAACCCCCCGATATACTAGTACTTAGCTTAGTCAGTCGTTAAGATTCATTGGACTCAAGACTCAACACATACAACCACAATGTTTTCAAAAGCCAAAAATCCATAATAAGGTAAGTCCCACGGATCCCATACCCAAAGCTCCTAAACTCCTGATCGAACTAGACTACATGTGTCGGATGTCTAGCAAGCGAAATCTAAACAAGGAACCCCCGATACACTTATGTCTATCTAGATCATTCATTCAAGGCAGTGTGGTAAGAGACTCCGTAAGAAAATACCAAAATCTAATATATGTTTATACAATCTATTACACATATATTCCGTCACCCCAACGAAATGCACCATCCTAGACCGACGCCATAATCATACAAACAAATAGGCCACACACAATTGTCCAATGATCGAGCAATATCCCAAATCAGCCCCCAAATAATTCATACAAAGAGTCAATACTATAAATATATCCAACATGAAGGATATACCATAACCATAAATTTTAACCATTATTTACTCATTATGATCAACCCATTCTTGGTGTATTCTAACATTTTTACTAGTTATTTATACCTCTATTAATTACATTTTATATATACTAATGCATTTCTAAATTAGCCTCATATCTATAATCAAGTCCCAGATACACCAATATGCGTATACAAATAAATATACCAAATATCCATAACTACTGAAGCACATAATTCCCAATGTGAAACTATCCACAACTTCAATGCATAGGTATTTAATATCCATACATTGTCTCATAACAAGACTAAATATGTACACACACACACACACACACACACACACACACACACACATATATATATATATATATATATATATATATAGAGAGAGAGAGAGAGAGAGAGAGAGAGAGAGAGAGGAAGGCTCCCCTACATCGCACCTAGTTCTAGGTCCTAACAAACTTTTTTCTTCCAAAAAAATTATTTTTTTATTGAAATTAACTTTTAATCAACACATGTGTAAAACGTATGACAGTGTGATAATTGATTAACTTCACGAATTTCTAATTTGGCGCACTTATTTAATTATAGTCTATTTTTAAACCAACTCAATTCAGCCTCTAAACATGCAACTACGTTTGTGCGTGTGTCAACCCATAAATAAATAAAGCACGTGACACAAATTTCAGAAAAAATCCCCGCAGGACAAAACCTTTTATTTCTAGAACTTTGAAAAGTTTACAAGACCATTGTCTTACTTACCATTTTGCTTTCGCCCACAAAAGTAATGCGCTGTGCCTTCATCAAACCTTCAAAGTAACGGTTAGAAATCAACAGTGGTTCACACGCAGCTATACCACAAGGACGCACAGTCCAGACACGCAGTCTAAAGTCTTCACAAGAACTCCCTCCACAATAGCACGTAACTTTCCGGTTGTAGATTTCTCCCCACAAAGAATGAACAAAAGCAAAGTTTGTTCTTAAACACAAAAAAAATTCACCAAAGCATATGGTATTTTTGTGAATTGAAAATAAAAAGGGATTAAACCCTAAAAGAAGAAGTCAAAAGGATTCTGCAGTTTCGCAGTTTTCTGTCTTTCAAAATGCTGGAACTTCTTAATGAAAACAAAACCATTTAATGAGTATTTATAGAAAAACGCGTCGCCTCAGTCGCTCAAACAAAATAGGGATCTTGCTCGAACGACATCGCGCAACATCACATGTTGCTCGAACGAGATGGTGTCTCAGTTGAACGACCTGGCATAAAAAACGAGGTACGCTACAGGACTTAGAAAAATTACTCATTCTCAAAATTTTGACGAAAAAGTCTGCTCCAACACTTAGGAAATATTTTGAAAAAAAATATCCCAAAGCTCTAGGTGCAAAGTTAAGATATTTAAAACATAACCTTACCAAAGTAAACTTTGCGGAGTCTTTTTGATGAAGAACCTTGATATATTCGGATCCGTCTTGATATAGATTTCTCTTGAACTTCTTCGACAATTGTAACTGTATATGACATAATTAATTGATAACAGACTTATAAAATAATGTCCTTACAAATCTCCTCCTATGTCTATGCCGGTACATACATAAAAATATCTGAATTATCAAATACCAAAATGCCTATACAAATCTACCCTCCCATGAATGAATTTGCAAGAGCTCAAACTGTTCTTCAAAAATCTTCATCAAATATCAAAGTTTTTCTCATCAGGGTGTGCAACATAATGATCTTCAATCTTTGTACCTACACACATGAGTAGGGCTGTATTTTTTTTTCCGAACTTTTTGATTTTTTCGATTTTCAATCCGATTTTTTTCGAATTTGGAATGAAATTTTAGTTTGCCGATTTTCGATTTTCTCGAAAAAAATCGGATCAGAAATCGAAAATAATTATGAATTTCCGATTTTCTGATTTTTTCGATCCGATTTTTCCGAAATTATGTCGATCCGATTTTTTCGATTTTTTCGGAATTATTTTTCGATTTCTTTTTCGATTTTTTAAAAGTTTCCCATATCCCACATCGTCTGGGAGAGGGCTCCAAAATATGCTCTATAAAAGGAGGGTATCCTCCTAGCTTCTACACATATGAAAAAATAAGCCAAATCCTCATGTGTTTACATGTTGGGTTAAGACATTTTCATTATTTCTTTAAAATGAGAATTTCGAGTAATCGAAAATCCATAATTTAGTTTTTTGAAATTTTGGAATTTTCGAAATTTCTGGATTTTTAATATATTTTGTGAATTTTTGATTTTTTCCGATTTTTCGATTTTTCTGAATTCGGAATTTTTTTTAATTTTCCGAAAAAATCAGAATTTTTTTCGAATAGGCATTTTCCGATCCGATCCGGTCGAAACACAACCCTACACATGAGATAAAGCAAAATACCTTCATAACACATCGAGTTTGAAATGATATAAGAATAAATCATTAATAAATCAAATCTCCTCCATAATGCAAAAACTCCCCCATAACATGATAATTCTTTCTCACATTTTTTATGATGTTCCCAAATAGACAGATAAGAAGAAACAATCAACACATGGAGTGTCACGACAAAATGCATAGCAAACCTGAATCAAACTACGCACATGCAAAGGAATATCTCAAAGAAAATATCCACAAACTATTTTTTATTTTTCAAATTTTTCGTACAAAAATAAGATACCGAAAATCACACCATGGATTCAAACTAAAACAACCAAGTCATGGAAATGGAATGAATGGGTGTGAACACATTCGATAGGTAAATCAACTCAATTAAGCATATGTGCACGATGAATATGTGTACCCCTAACGAATGAACATCAAAATCATCCTTAGGTGTAAAAATTGTTGAATTTAGATGACATCGTCTTATACAAATCAACAAATCAAAGTCAAACTGATTTCCACACCAATAACATCCAAAACTATTTAACGCTTTTTCAAGACTTTCAAGGACGTGCAAACCCGTTTTAAATTCCATTCAAACTCCTTCATGCATATTTTCTTTTAGAGGTAATCTAAATTCTCAAACACTGGAGAATTGGTGCAAAAACCTAATCGCCCCTTTTTGGCATGAATTTATTTTTATTGCCTTTAAATTTTTTTGGGCTCTTTTAAACCTCTTTGGACCCCAGAAAATAAAATTCCTCAATTTTTTTGGTCCAATTTAAATAGTGGCTTAGTATTCGCAAAGGCCAAATGAACCTTTCGCAGCCCTTCCCCGTTTGCAATTAAAGCACACAACCTCACAAACGGCTCTTACATGTACAACTTTCTTATCAAGTTTTATCGCGCTTGGTTCGTTTTAAGGACAGGATTGAAGTGAAAACACCCAACTAATATGTGATAAGACAAGCACAATAATCAAACAAATTCGTGCATGTGTGCAATAAAGGAAATCATCAGTCAAACATGTAGGAAGTAACAGTTAATTTCATCTTAATGACTCCAAATATTATAAAGCACCAAGATGACATGATATATTGTCTCAAAACACTATCAAAGAGTCACATGAATAAATGGAATGAAATTGTGACTCGGTCATCCTAAGTGTTCATCCATAAACAGTGCAAACAAAATACAAAACTCTTTTTGGATTTTTCAAAATTTTTATCAAAATAAAATCTTTTTGTATTTTTCAAAATTTTTCTAAACAAAAATAGAAAACATACAAAAATGATACATACTAGCAATAGGCAAATATTGTCATCATAGAAAACATCCTATGATAGTAAACAAGTCAAACCTCAATCGTTAGGTGCAGAGGGGTTTTCCAAAGGTGGTGCCAACTTATGAAAAACCTCCATCAAATTTTGTGAAGTTTTGAACCAAAACTTAACTTGCTCACCTAAATGTGAAAACTCTCTCATGTAGTCTCCAGGAGCATGTAAAGTATCATGAGTGGGTGCATGTGTAGAGAAACTCGTGTAGTAGCAAAACGTGACACATAACCCAACTTAAAATAAAATTCCTTAACGTGTCCTCTCCTCTTGCAATGGGAACAAACATAAATAGGCCTGGGAACACCTCTATCACAAACTCTAGGACGTGCTCTCCTAATGGGAAACGGACGCCTATGGGGTTTAATTTTTGGGCCATGTGAATCTGTCACTAAAGTGGGAATCAGCTTGGGTGAGACAAAAGAAGTGGAAGCACCCTCATGAACTTTACATAGCCCGTCAACTCTACCCTTATCTGGATTAAGAACCACCTTTTCAACCTTCTTAGGTGCGTTCTCAAAATTGACTCTGACCTCCCTTGCACGTTTGAGATCACTCTCGAGTTGTGATACATGTGTTGTCAGACTAGACACCGTGTCGGTCAAATCACATTTTTCCTTTCTTAAAACCTCCTTCTCTTTATCCATATTTAACACTCGATGACCTAAATCCCTATTTTACTTCTTTATTTTTAAGGTCTCGGTGTACAAATCTCTAAATGCTTTTTGGAGCTCACTTTCATCTCCACGTTCACACTTACTTTCTCCCTCACTTGAAGCACTCAAATCATCACTATCGCATTCGTGTGAACTATTGTGTGAAAAAGTGGGTGTGCTCAAACAACTAGCTAAAAAAATAATAAACTTCTCACCATTAGTCTCATCACCCTCACCTTCACTACTATCACTAAGTGTGGCGGGAATGTCTACTTTCTTTCCTTTCTTTCTAAGCCATGTAGGACACTCAAACGACTTATGCCCCTTATCGCCGCATTCAAAACAAGTCACGTTCTCAAAATCCTCCTCATACTCCTCATCTGAGTCATTCTATTTTCCCCCCTCACCGCTTTCTTTGGCCTTTCCTTTCTTTTTATTTTTCTCAAAAAATATCTTTTTATTGGAAGAATTTTCTTTAGAAATTTTGAGAAACTTTTTAATTTTTTTTGCAAATAAGGCCATATCATTAAAATCAAAATCTCCCTCAAAATCTGGCGCACAAGCTTTTTCTTTCTTTTTCTTAAAATGAGTCTTTAAAGAAACGCCTTTATCCTTAGCCTTAATGGTTTGGGGAAACCTGTCAATCTCATAGGTTTGAAGATCTCCTACAAGTTCTTCCAACTTAAGTGATTTCAAATTTCCCAAAGAGTTCAAAACAGTGACTTTAGGAATAAAGCGTTTTGGGAGAGATCTCAAAATCTTTTTAACGACACGCGTGTTATCAATCGCCTCACCCAAATTAAAACTAGTATTGACAATGTCTGACAAACGTGCATAAAATTCATTAAAAGTTTCGGACTCTAACATAGTAATTGTCTCAAATTGGGTGGTAAGATTTTGCAATTTTGATTCTTTAACCGCGGTTGTACCCTCATGTGTCAATTGGAGTACATCCCATGCCTTTTTAGACGTGGTACACGTCATAATTCGGCAAAACTCACCGGGAGTGATGGCTCCAGAAATAGCACTCAAACCACGTGAATTAAAATTAGACATTTTAAAATCATCTTCAGTCCAGGCCGACACGGGTTTTAAAGAGGTGATATTTTCAACAGTATAAATTAGACAAAATTGATTTTTAAAAAAAAATCCATATCACACAAATTTTGCGAAAAATAGGAATACGTGATAAATTAGCGCAACTTACTCTGATACCAATTTGTAAAACGTATGACTGTGTGATAATTGATTAACTTCACAAATTTCTAATTTGGCACAGTTATTTAATTAGAGTATATTTTTAAACCAACTCAATTCGACCCCTAAACATGCAACTACGTGTGTGCGTGTGTCAACCCATAAATAAATAAAGCATGTGACACAAATTTCAAGAAAATGCCCCGTAGGGCAAAACCTTTTATTTCTAGAACTTTGAAAATTTTACAAGACCATTGACTTACATACCATCTTGCTTTCGCCCACAAGAGTAACGCACGGTGCCTTCGTTAAACCTTCAAACTAACGGCTAGAAATCAACAGTGGTTCACATGCAGCTATATGACAAGGACGCGTAGTCCAGACACGCAGTCTAAAGTCTTCACAAGGACTCTCTCCATAATAGCACACAGCTCTCTGGTTGTAGAGTTCTTCCCACAAAAAATGAACAAAAGCAAAGTGTGTTCTTCAACAACAAAATAATTCACCAAAACATATGGGATTTTTGTGAATTGAAAACTAAAGGAAATTAAACCCTAAAAGAAGAAGTCAAAAGGATTCTGCAGTTTCGCAGTTTTCTATCTTTCAAAACGCTGGGACTTTTTAATGAAAACGAAACCATTTAATGAGTATTTATAGAAAAACGTGTCGTCTCAGTCACTCGAACGAAATAGGGATCTCGCTCGAACGACGTACACGTGTCGTGCGACATCACATATCGCTCGAACGACATCGTGCGACATCACATATCGGTCGAACGAGATGACATCTCGCTTGAACGACCTGGCGTAAAAAATGACGTATGCTACAGGACTTAGAAAAATTACTCATTCTCAAAATTTTAACGAAACACTAAGAAAATATTTTGAAAAAAATATATCCCAAAGCTCTAAGTGCAAAGTTAAGGTATTTAAAATATAACCTCACCAAAGTAAACTTTGCGGAGTCTTTTTGATGAATACCTTTGATATATTCGGATCCGTCTTGATATAGATTGCTCTTGAACTTCTTCGATGGTTGTAACGATATGCAATATAATTAATTGACGACGGACTTATAAAATAATGTCCTTACAACATGTTCAAAAAATTAGGTCAAATTAAATTTTCTAGCTATTTTTAAAAAAGTTCACAAAATTCTGCTGGCACAGACCCTTATAAATAAGGGATTTCTAGTATTTTTTGTTGGATTATTAAAAATAGCTAGAAACTGTAATTTGACCTAATTTTTTGAACATATATTGATAGGAAGGTTAACCCAATGGATAAAATAAGAAATTGCTAAAAACACTTTTTAGGACTTAGAACTAGGTGTGATGTATGGGTGATATAGGAAGCATAATGTATAGGAGCCTTGCTCTCTGTCTCTGTCTATTTGTCTGTCTGTCTGTCTCTCTCTCTCTCTCTCTCTCTATATATATATATATATATATATATACACACACACAGCCAGGCTCTAATGCAGACGCAACTTGCGGACGGATTTTTGTGTGATTTTTTAAAAATAGAAAAAATCAAATTTCGACTTGATTTTTTTTCTGTGGTATTTAAACATTTCAAGGGACCCCTGTAAAAAAAATTAGCTCAAACTGAATTGTTTTACTATTTATAAAAAACGGTCAAACATATGTCAGTTTTTAAGAGCTTTAAAAACTAACATATGTTTGATCGATTTTTTAAAAATAGCAAAACAATTCATTTTGAGCGGATTCTGTTTATAGGGGTTACCTGAAATGTTTAAATACTACAGAAAAAAATCAAGTCGAAAAAAGTTTTTTTCTATTTTTAAAAAATACGAAAAAATCCGTCCGCATGTTAAATTCGCAAGTTGCGTCCGCATTAGAGCCAACCTTTATATAAATATATACCTAAGACTAAACTCTATAGTCTAATAATTATACCCCAATATATATCCATACAAATATAAACCAAAGTGTAAGGTACTACACCCCAATACACTAATCGCACTTAAAGTACCTCACCTCAATTGTGTAGTCCCGATGAGTAACTGTGATGTTATGGGACACGAGCATTGGTTGGATGCACCTAGGGGGAAACTGCACGGGGACGCAAACAGTGCTTGTCTCTCGAATTGCTGCTTTCCCCCTGAGGTTGGGTTATCGATTGGAAGTTGAACTCGATGACTTGCCCTTGGAAGATGTTTGATGCCATGTCCAGTTTGAGTCGCACATCCCTGGTTTTAGGCCCAGGACTAAGTGTGTTTTGGTTAATAAGGAAATCAATTGGTTTATTAAGAGTCGCCAGTTTATTTCATACAAAGACAAATAAAAAATGCGGGTTAGACATTTTGGACTAATCCTAAGGTAGGTTTAAGTCTGCGATTGGTCCAATGATTCTTATTTTACGGGTTCTGGTCCGAGTTACGAGTGAGGAAGATATTAGGAATCCGACTCGTTCTGTTTGCTTCCTTAATTATATGCTTATTACCGCTCTTAACATTAATCGATTGGTTTTTAATTATTCTTAGAATTGATTTATAGACCTTAGGCTGTGAATCCCTTAAATGTTAATAGGTTCTGAAATGGGAAAATGATATTCAGTGAAAGGTGTATAAATATCACTTCAATCGGTATAAGTACACAAGGGTGCTTGTATAACAAGTGGAAGCTAGTGTGTATGTAAATGTGCGAGAGAGAAGGTCTTTGAGATAGTTTGATATATCTTTCCAAGTTAAGGATATATAGAATGTTAATAGGAGAGATGGGTGTATCTCTATTGTGATAACATATCAGGCGATATATTGTCAAGGCTCATGCCCATGAGAAGGACTTGGTATTATACCTGCGTACCCAAGAAAACTTGGGATCAAAGCCTACATAGTTCAATTTTGTATACGAGTTTGAGTGCTTGTGTATGGTTTATCGTCATTTTACACTTGAGTTTAGGAAGATCATAATTGTTTCAATGGTTACACTCGCACTTTAGGTAAGTAATAATCATGCAAGGTATAAGCCTTACATAACTAGTGTACCACTTAATCATGAGAGTGTTAACACTATGAATATACTTATTTTTCTTCTGACATATCAATGGATAATACTATTTTCAAGCGGGTGGATGGATAATCCATAGTTCCAATGATTAGTAGGGTGTAAGATAGGTGAGATATGATTGCATCTCTATAGAGACATTATATCATGAGACATGTTATCTAATCTCGAGCTCACGAGAAGGAATCGATATTGCACCTACTTACTCATGTAGCTACGATATTAAAGCCTATTTAGTTCGGGTTTGTATGTGAATTTGAGCATTTATATGGATGTGTGAGAGATTACGGCTTTGAGATAGTTTGATATCGAGTTCGTAGTAAAGGGTCATGGGATGGGAGATAAGACACGAGTGCATATATACGAGGGATAATATATCAAGGACAATATTATTAAGGTTCGAGCTCAAGAGAAAGACTCAGTATTGCACCTACTTACTCGTGTGGCCACGAGATCAAAGTCTACGTAGTTAGAGTGTGGTTAGTATATATATTTTTTCACGCTTGTTTATAGGGAGAGATCCCTCCTTGAGATAGTTTAATATCTCGTTTGGTGTTATTTAGATGTAATGGATGAAAGTTAAAAGATGGTAACATATATATGGGGACAACACATCATGAGACATGTTATCTAGTCTCGAGCTCATGATAAGGACTCGGTAATGTGCCTTTGTACCTAAGAGAACTTGGGATCAAAGCCTACATAGTTCAATTTTGGTTAGTATATACATGTTTACAAGATTGTGTGTGGGGTATATTTGGGATATCTCACCTTGAGATAGTTTAATATCTCGTTTGGTGATATTTAGATGTAAAATATGAAAGTTATGGGATTAAAGAATCTTTATAGGGACACAACACATCATGAGACATGTTATCGAGGCTCGAGCTCATAAGAAGGACTCGGTATTGCGCCTACGTACCCAAAAGGACTTTGGATAAAAGCTTATGTAGTTCAGTTTTACACGTGTTCAATTGTGACGTGGGTGTTAGTTTAGGACTTAGCTTGAGAGGCGGAGAATATATATGTGGTCTAGAGGCTAGCTTCGGTAGAGTTTCAGAATGGGAGTCGACCTGAAGTCACCGATAAAGATATCTATCACCCCTGGGGGGATCAATAACTCAAAGGTGTTGTTGAACCTTTGAGATAGTTTGGAGGTGTAACACTAAGGATGTTATAATCTAGACATCTTTGGCTAAGGAGGAAGAGGTAGAAGTTAGGGGAGTTTGGAATGGGGTCAGATGCATCCCTAAGAAATAATATTTCGTGAGATGTTATGAGGCGTGGGATTCATGAATTTAGTTATGTATAACACCTACGTACCCAAGGAGACTTGGGATCAAATCCAACCTAGTTCCAATAAATGGAACATATCTACAAGTGTAGGTGGCGGGAAAATGGGTATATAATATATAACATTATGCTATTTATGGTTCCTAGTCCTTAATATAGCATTTTCATTGTATTGGATTGATATATTTATATCTTAAAAGTATGTCTAATCAGAGTCAAACATTTGACGAGTATTTGATGTGAAAACACATATTTGGGGTACCACTACAGGGATAGAATTTATTCGTTTAGAGAAGCGATGGGAGTAGTCAGATTTTTAGACTTTGACTTAGTGCAATGTTTTGGACTGACTCGACTCAAGGACAATTTCCTCATAACGATTTTGAAAAGTATGTTTTCATGTTTTGTAATGGTCGTTGTGGCCTTTTATTAATATTATTTTGACATATGAGCATGTCAAGTCAATTAGTAGAGGTATTGGGTTAAAAACCAAGCTTTAAAATATAAATGTTATAGTGTGCATACCTGGTCCCCTATATGGGGGTCAGGGTAAACGTGATAAATATATATGGCCTGTTTATCACAATATATATGGGGCATTTGACCTGAAATGTGGATATATGTTCTTTAATATATATGGGTGTTGACCTAAAATTTGGCCAAAGTTTCCTTACCCTTGTAGCATGAACCGAATATTTTCCAGGGGAATGTCCCCACTTGTGATTCCTGAGGTGGGCAGAGCTCCGTTTAGTCGTGCCAAAATTTACAAAATGTCTAATTTTCTTTCAGAGGAAAATCTTCGGAAGTACAAACCTCTTTCAGGACCAAAGTGACTTTCCATAAGTATGAACTTTCTCGGGAGAAAGATGCTAAAACTCCCATGAGTACTACTGTCAAACTGTCTAAGGACGATAATGGAAAATCCATAAATCTAACCCTTTATCGTAGTATGATTGGAACCTTACTATATCTTACTGCTTCGCGTCCTGACATTATGTACGCTATTTGTATTTATGCTCGTTACCAAAACAATCCTAAAGAGAGCCATTTAACTTGTGTTAAAATAATTATCAAATACATTAAAGTCACTCTCAATTTAGGATTATGGTACACCAATGATACTCTTAGCACTATAATAAGATACACTGATGCAGATTGGGCAGGGTGTACTGAGGATAGTAAGAGCACGTCAGGCGCATGTTACTATATTGGTAATAATTTGGTAGGTTGGAGTAGTAAGAAACAAAACTGCACTTCTTTATCCATTACTGAATCTGAATACATAGCCGCTGGCAGTTGCTGTGCTCAATTACTTTGGCTTAAGCAAATTCTAAGTGATTATGGTATTAAAGAGGAATAGTTACATCTCTATTGTGATAATCAAAGTGCTATCAATATCTCTAAAAATCCTGTTCAACACTCGCAAACAAAACACATAAAAATAAGGCATCACTTTATTCGCGAATTAGTTGAGACTAAGGAATTAGAAATCAATTATCTTCCTACTAATTTGCAACTCGCAGATATGTTCACCAAACCTTTGGATTACAATAGATTCATGTCTTTTCGTAAATAAATTGGAATGGTGTGTTCTGAATAATTTATTGGATTTACATAATTTTTCCCTTTGTCCATTTGAGACAAAATGGGGGAGAAATTTGAGTATTTTGTACATATTCTAAAGAGCTTGATCTTAGTGATTATTTACAGGATTCTGTACAGTTATCTCATGCTATGTTCAAAGTTGTAATAGGGTATTGAATTGTAATTAGTTGAGTTATGTAATTTTATCTTCTAGGAAATGGGTAGATAGAATTTTTGTATAGAAATAGGTTTTCCTTTTCTTTTTTGTTTCCCTACGAGTCCAAGATGACTCAAAGGAGATTTTGTCTCATATTTCCAAAGGGGGAGATTGAAGCACCTTATGCTCTTGACTCACTTGAGTCTACATTGTTTAAGTGCTCATCTAGTTTTGAAATAGAGACAAAATTGAGTCCCCATCCTAGATACCAAAGAGCTTCAGACACTTCAATTCAGTTCATTCCTCTTGTTTGATTGATCAAGGTATATTCACTATCACTCACACACACTTTAGAACTACATACATTATTCACACATTGTTTAAATTGTTTATATGTGTGTTAATTTCCATTAAAACAATCTTTTATAATTTTTTGGGAATTTTTAATGATTTTTAAACATTTTTTTCTTATTTAAAAAATGGAATTGAAAGTTTTGGGGTCATTATATAAATTTTGGTTATTGGTTTTTTCCCTGAAATGTTACCTTGGGTAGGAACCGAAAGCGTTAGAGAAATCAGGGTGTCTATGTAATTAAGTTTATACACGCGTTTGTTATCTGGTGTTTGCCTTACACTTGTTGCTTCCCTATTGGATGATTTTGTGTTTCTTTTAATAGAGTAAATCAGCTTGTTTTATAAGCCCTTGGATTGAGTTAATCAACGATCTGCATGCACTCCAATCCCAATCCTCGTGAACCCTTATTATCCAATCACAAGCCTTATAACCAACCGCTTACCTTTAACCGTTGGATGAAAGTCAAGATAGCTTGACTTAATCTCAGCCCTCACTTTTCCTCTACCTTCTGTATCCTTCTCAACCCCTATATAAAGAGAGTTCCTCTGAGCCATTTGGAGACTTATACTACTTCGTCATTTAGAGAGAAGAGAGAGACCTGAGTTAGAAACCCTAACCCTAATTCGTCCAAACATTTTTCAAACCCTAATCCCTTTTTATCAAAATTAGTTTTATACCAAACACAACCTTGAGTGTTTGAGAGTTTTGATAGTGGTTTCGTGCTGTAACCTCTTCATTTTAAGATCTTGTGTCCAACTTAAGCATTATGCTAGATATGCGTTTCTATTTCATAGAAATTTTAAATCTCACCATTTTTTGTTACATCACACCTAGATCTGCATGTATTGTTTCTCATCTTGAGAAATCTATTGTTGATTCCTTTTCTGTAAACTTTTTCATACTCAAAATCAACAGTATTGTTTTTTGCTTCTAGTTCTTTTAAAACAAGACCTTAGACCTAGTTGGAATCATATTTGGCGGTTTTCAATTTCAAAAATATTTTCAAAACCCTGAAATTGATTAAGATCTTGATACGTCTTCTGAGCAAGATAGCCGTGGATTCTAGGTTAATATTACAGGTCAAATAAGGTTCAAAGTTTCCTAAGAAGAGAGAAACTGAAAATCACAGCACATAGATATGATTTGTAATTTTCTAGGACTGTTTGTAAAAATAAGCGTGAGTGTGTACATGCATGTGTTAGATCACCATTACAAAAACTTACACACTACAACACTAAAAGTGTTGGTAATAAGATCTTGAAACAAGAGTCGACGTAAAGACTGGAACAAAGTGAAGCTAGCAAACTGGGAGAATAACATCAACAATCAGAACTACGGAAAAGTTATAAGGACACCAGTGGGTACATTCCTAAACTTGTATAGGTCTGATTTGTGTGCATGTGTGTTATATTATTTCTCACTGGTATATTTATTTTAGTGGATTTTTCTTTTTACTCCGTAGAGCAAGTCGTGGATGTTTCCTCGGTTGGTTGAGGTTTTACCACGTTAAAAATATCTTGTCATTAATCTTTCTACATCTCCTCATCCCTTTTCTTATTGGTGTGCTGATTTAAAACTATTTTAGTTTTGTTTTTCAAAACTAGTTAACAAATCTTGAACTGATCTTGTGCAAAGTTTTAAACACCTCTTGTGATTAAACTAATTTGATTTCTAGAAAAGAGTTTCTTCAAAAAACAGTTCGGAGTTACTTAAATAGTTTAATCTTGTATTAAACGGCTTTAGTAATAGTTTTTCATCATTTGTTCCTCCATACTTCACTGGGTATTTGTTTGTCTATTTCATGTGTGTAGGTATGCTTCAACGATTCGAGATTTCAAGTATTCATCACATTCAGACAGTTCATGCTTTCCGGTGCTACATATACTAGTCTGTGTCCTGTAATTTTTGATTTTGGGTTTATGGGATTGGATTTAGGTGTCATACGTCTTGACGGCCCGACTTAGGCATTTCACTGGTTTAGTTTTGTTCCAGAATAGTCAAAGGGGGAAATTTGTAAGGACATAAATTTCCAATTGAGTCCCTGTATTATTTTGACTTAATTCCGTGAACAAAACTGTGTCTGTAATATGTCATAGGGAGATTTTATTTTGTCACGATCCCACTTGGTCTATGACATATTGAAGAAATTGAAGACGTTGCGTCAAAGGTTCAAAGAATTGATCATGCTTAATTTTAATTGGTGCAAGTTTATTCGTCTTCAAGTTAATTGCATTTCGAGATCACACATGTATGAATGCGTATAATTAATGGTGCTCGAAATTATTTTTATAAAAGATAAGGATGTAATTTTATAAGAAAAAATATTTTAAAATTTTTAAACTACGTTTTGTTCTGATAAGCTAGAAAAAGAGTTTAAATTACTTAGATCTCTTTTGAAGAAACGTCTTAAAGAAAAAGTCAAATTGACACGCGCGTCGTTTAAACGACAAGTCAGCTCGTTCGAGCGAGATGGCTATGTCGCACGAACGATACGTCGATCTCGTTCGAGCGACATTGTTTTTTAGGCAGTCAACTTTTTGTATTTAAAGCGTGGTTTCGTCAGAATTAAGAAGTGTGTATTCTGGAAAAATAGTTTACGATCCAGAAACCTATTTGCACATGTTTTTCTATGGTTTCAAAGCTTAAACACATCCTTAGAGTTTGTAAAGATTTGAGTTATTATTATTATAAGTTTATGTGATCTTGCTGCACCAAGAATGTTTGTTCTATACTTGAACATCCGTGTTTTGCGGTGAAGAAAAGAGAATGACTTATTGTTCGACATCGTAGACGAATCAAAGCCATTCGGTGGACATCGAGACACACGTGGACGCGTGTGTGGTGTACAGGTATCGTGGACGAATGAGTTTCTACGTGGGCACTGTGAGAGGAGTGGTTGAAGATCATAAGAGCATAAAAACCCATGGGGATCAAGTCGTTGAGTGAGTCTTTTGTCTGTTCATTGTAATTCCATATTCATAGTGATTGTCTGGCTTGGGCCATCCGAGGTTTTTTCCCGTCTTGAGTTTTTTCTCGTACATCCGACGTTGTGAGTATTCTTTACTTTATTTTACTTGCTTTAATCACTAGATACATGTTTAGGATTTATCAAGATAAAATTGGTTCAAAGTAAAAAATATTTTTTCACAAATTGGTTTGGTGCTAATTAAATGTTGGATAATTTTTTGGTGAAAATTGGTTTGATTTGAAACACATGCATAAGGACCACCCCTTTTCAAAGGATAATAGTGAGAAAGTTAAGAGGGATGAGTCAGATAAGTGTTTTGGGTGCGAAGGTTATGGTCACAAGTTTGTCGAGTGTCCCACTAGACTTAAGAAGGAAGGAAGAAACCAATAACATATTGTGGTGATAATTATATTCAACACAAATAAATGAGAGAAGCACAATCACCAAGGAAAATAAAGAAGATAAAATGCCAATCACACAACGCAGTATGTACGTGGTTCAACAAGAATGCCTACGTCCACGGTGGTGCAGTCAGTATTATTTCTATATACTCCGGGGAATGTTTACCGAGAATACAGTGCATGTATTTTGCCCCAGACTTAGGGTTTATTATATACATGTCTGTCTTCGGGGAGTGGGGGTTTTGGACTCCCCCACATTTACCATCTTCTCCTGGATCATCTCTCTACGAGAACATGGGAGGAGACTAAGTTGTAATTTTATTCAGTTGAGGCAAGGGGTCCGAATTTTGGGCCGTTTTTATTAGGCTAATTGTCCGGGCCCATAATGCTAAATTCGGGTACCCACAATTGCCCCTAAAGTTATTGGGCCACAAGTTGGGCTCAATAAATTTAAATGATTTTCCATAATGACACTTTTTTTGAATCGTGTAACTCTTCCCAAAGTTGAGAACTGATCTAGGCGGTAGTTGCTTCGTGTACTGTGCGCGATTATTGGGAACATTTAAAAGCAACTTGGAGCAGCGTCCCATAGTTGTCGTTTCAAATTTCTTTGCGTTCATTCACCTTTTGCGAGTTTCAGCTGTTGTGTCTTCTCCTCCGGACCTCCATTTTCTTCGCTTTCACTCTCTCTCGTCATCTGGGCTTGTGATCTTTCATCTTGTAAGTCCTCTTTGTTCTTTCTTTGTGATTTTTCTGTTGAGTTTTCTCTGACTTGCTATTTTTAGGGTTTACAAATATCAAAGATAGGTAATAGGTCATTGTCTGAGTTTAGGAAGTTCTATAATATCCCAGAATGGGTAGAGATTGACCCCTAAGAATGTTAGAGAGATAGAGGGTGCTCATTGGATTCATGTCCTGTTACTCTCTCAAGGGGGGCTTACTTTTCCTCCAAACAATTTGTTCCTTCATTTCTTTAGTTATTTTAACATTGTCCCTGCACAGTGTTCGTCCAATGTATGGAAGATAATCAATGGTGTCCATAGAATAAATCAACTTTATGGCACTAAATTAGGGCTCGCTGAAGTTTGCTTTTGTTATTCATTTTCTCGAACTAGCTCTGGTCTCCTTTACCTCAAGGCCAAGAGTCCTGACAGGGTATTGGTAGTAAAGTTACCTGATTCCCACAAGGACTATTGGCAAGATGGCTTCCTTGCTAGGAATTGACAGTTCTCCCCCTAGACTGAGGGGTCGAGGTCTGATAGATTTACTGTTCCCTTATATGGGGAAGAGTATATAGGTAGTCTTTGCTCTACCCTTTCGATTTCTTTGCTAATGTGTGATTTTTCTAACTCTTTTCTATTTTCTTTTCAGCGAGGACAAAGAACTTGGAGCCTTCCCTTAACGAGGTTTGAACTTCCGAGATGGTTAAAGCTTAAAATATCAGAGAACCCTTGACTAACGGTGAATATCCCCGGTCTGCTACTTTCTTGCTCGAGTACAAGCACACTGGGTCCAGTTTTATCGCGAGGCCTGTGGACAATATACTTGAATTTGATACTTCTGAAGAAGCTGTTGTTGATCCCATTCAGTTGGACGAGGAAGAGAGAAGTTCTAAGGGTGACATCAGAGGAGGTGGTGAGGGTGTTTTTGGAGGGGAAAGCTCCAGTAATGACAGTTCTTCCAGCTCGGAAGAGGTTCCTGAAGACCTAAAACCTTCAAGTACATCTAGTAGATCTAGCGAGGAAATGGTTCCTTCCAGGAAAAACTTTATTCGTGATGATGATGATAATGATGATGTGCTTCTCACTCAGAGGTCGAAGAAGCAGAAGTTCAGCAGTGGGGCCATTGCCACTGGTTCTCGGTCTGCTGCTCAAGAGCAGGAGAAGAAAAGAAAGGAAGAAAAGCAGGTGAGGGAGAGAGAAAGGAAGAGGGAAGAGGAGAAGAAGAAGACTGAGGAGAGGAAGAAGGTCGAGGAGAGGAGGAGGGTAGAGAAGGAGAAGGAGAGGAGGAAGAGAGGAGAAAAATAGAGGCGAGGACAAAGGCTGGGTAGGCCTTAGTGCCTATGTCCGCGTTTCCAGAGGGGGCCTCGGTTGCCACTTCTCCTTAATTGGCCCCTGCGCTGCTTGAGAGAGCAGTCCTTCCTGCTGATGGCCAAAGGGCGATGGGGACTGACCAGTTAGCCCTGCGAGCGAGTTAGAGGCTAGCCTTGGTAAGTCTATTTCTCTTTTCTAATGTTTATCAAATTTTGTCTGTTTCCTTCTTCTAATATCTTCTTTTACTTGCAGTTTGTGACTGATTTTGCTGTGCTCTACCACTCTCGCGACGAGTTGATCAATAAGAATGGCGATTTGGATAAGCAGAACGTTGCTTTGAGAGTGAAGATTACAGAGATCGATGCTAGCTTGAAGGCTGCTGATGCTTCCCGGACGTCCTCTGACCTGGCCCTGGTCAAAGCCAACCGAGATAGGGAGGCAGTGGATAAGGAATTGAGCGACCTACGGCAGGCCTATAATTTGGTCTGCTCGAGCAAGCTAGCGATCGTGGAGGAGAATAAGGTACTGAACGAGAAGCTGAAGGAGAAGGAGTCTGAGGTAGCCACCGTTAAGTAAGATTCATATAACTCCGGGTGGGCTGCCGCATATGAAGATACTGAGGTTCAGATAGGCTATATCAGCCATTTGAACTTCAAGAAAGGCTGGAATAAAGCCCTTTTGGCAGCCCGAGTGGAGGTTGCCTCTCTCTTATTCGATGAGAACGATCTAGGCCAAAAGCTAATTGTAGATGAAGCCCCTGCCCCATCTATCGAAGGTGTTGACCCTGCCTCCCAGTCAGTTCCTGCTGATGCCCTTCCTGTTCAGGCGACAGAGGTTGTCCCTGCTGAAGGAGGTGCTCCTACTGCTGCTGACAAGGGGAAGCAACCAGGTTCTTCTGGGCAACCCGAGGTCGCCAGCTAATTTACCCTTAGGGTTCCTTATGTATTTTTTTTTGTAATCTTCCTTTCTGTTCCTCGATGTACTCTGATCCTTTTGTATATTAATGAAATGAGAAGGTTTCTTCCCCCAGTGTACTGATTTATTTTTTCCTTTATTGCTCTTTTACGGCTTGTAGTTGGTTGATGTAGATGACTATATACCAGCCACTTCTCAATTGGGAAGAATGCTTGGTCCTGATGTCAGTCCTGAAGTTCGTCATACCTTCATGAGGATTTGCAAATCGCTGTGATTGAGAAACAATCGTTTCATAGAGCAGACTGAGCTCGTTGTTAAACTGAAAGACAGGCTCTAGGAGATGGAAGAGGTTGGAGCTTTTGTTCAAGAGGAGGTGAATATTATGAGAGCAAGACTCCTCGATGCTACCGAGATCAACCAGGTTGGAGAAATTTTGTAATAGGAAAATGAGTCTTTGAGGAGGGAGGTGTTGCTCCTCAGGGAGCATGCGCTGAGCACTACGCCTCGCATTTTAAGGGGTTCCTCCTCATCGCGAGCTGGCGCAGGACCGAGCGACGTTCCTCCGGGGATACGAGGTTCTATCCCATCGATCGTTCTGCGAGATGGTATGAATGCAAGAAATCCAACTAGGGAAATGGATGAGCTTCGTGAAGATGTCCACAAAGCATACGTTATTACTGCTTGGCTCCAAAGGGACGTTACACGGCTGAGGCATCTGTTTAAGTGAGGACCTCGGTGAGTATGGGCTGATGGTTACGACCAAGGTTGGGTGGATGCTCCGACGAGGCTGATAGAATTTAAAGAGCTCGCCTTTATTAGGGGATAGTTGAGTGCCCTAAGGGAGCTACAAGTTCTAATGAACTCAATGCTCTGGTATCGTCATGAGATTTCTCCTTCCACTTTAAGGCCTAACCCCTTCAGGAGGGATGACCAGTGGATCCCCATCGATGCTATCCCCCGGTAGCTATTGGAGTCAGATGTGAATAAGGTCGATGAAGAATTAGCTCCTCACCCGGATGACGGTCGAAGAGCACAAGTAACTGATTATCTTGTTCAGAGGCCTCGGCCTCATTAAGATTTTACTAGTTGTAATTCTGTACACGTATGTAATGAAACGATGTAGTATCGATGCTTTGGGCGATCTCGCCGATTATACACGCGTTGTACATTTTTGTTTTGAAAAAATATAAAATTTATGTTTTGGGCGAATTCACCGACTAAACAAGTGTTCCATATTTTTTGCATTATTTATTCTTTGCTTGATAATCTTGGGCCTCTCTTGGCTGACTAGATTGGTAAGTTTTTATTATCGAGTAAGTGTCCCTCCAGTCAAGTATACTTATGAGATACCATTCTGCCTTACTTTACCTTTTAGGTTGTGTCGTCACACTCCCTTAGGCCTAAGTGTGACAATTGACGAGGACACACCTGGTGTTGGATACTCTATGCGATCAGGGTTTGTTGACCAAACATTATCTGGCGACCAATTTGACTTGGCCGAGTTGCCTAAGGATCTCCTGTAGGGCATTATATATTTCCAGGGGCAATGCTAAGAGGTTGTTCGCACTTTATAACGAAAACCCGAGGAGGGTATTTTCCCTGCTATCGTTACTAAGTAGTGTGCCTGTCACTTGGAAAGGGTGTGTAAGTTATAAAGTCCATATATTAACTAACACCTTATAGAATGCAACTGCCAAACAACTTTCATTGATCACAAGTAAATGAGTTGCCATTTGCATAAACTGATAAAAATAAAACAAAGAAAAAACTAGAAATATAATTTCTTAAGATTTGTCGCATTCCATGCTCGGGGTATCTCTCTGTCCTCCAGCATTTCTAAGTGATAGGCTCCTTGCAGATCATCTCTTGTTATCCTGAATGGTACCTCCCAGTTTGGGCCCAATTTGCCATCTGATGGTTTTACTGCACTGCCAAGGACTTTCCTTAGGACATAGTCACCAACTTGGAATGCCCTTGGATTGACTCTCTTGTTATAGTGTTTTACGAGCTATTACTGGTAGCTCGCTAATTTCACTAATGCAAGTTCTCTGCGTTCGTCTTCTAGATCGAGTTTAGCGAGCAATGCTGCATCATTTTAGCCCTAATCGACAAGGGTGGATCTCATAGTTGGTAGGCCTTCTTCTAATGGGATGACCGCTTCCATTCCATATGTTAGTGAAAATGGGGTTTCCCCCGTTGCCCGTCATGGGGTAGTGCGGTAAGCCCACATAATATGTGGTAGTTCATTCGCCCATGCACCTTTGGCTCACTCTAATCGTTTCTTTATCCCATCTATCACTATCTTATTGGAAGCTTCAGCTTGACCGTTTCTCTGAGGATACACCACCGAGTTGAAATAGTGCCTGATCCCGTGCTCATTGCAGAAACTCTGGAAAGGGCCACTTTTGAACTGTGTTCCGTTATTAGTAATGATGGCTTTGGGGATTCCAAAATGGGTAATTATGTTTTTCCATATGAATCTCATCATATCTTCATCTCGGATGTTGGCGAGTGGCTCTGCCTCGATCCATTTGGTGAAGTAATCCATTGCGATGAACAGATACTTGCGGTTACCGAAGGCGATAGGAAGTGGTCCTACGATGTCCATCCCCCATTGGGCGAAGGGCCAGGGGCTGGTGAGTGATCTTAGGTCGCTGGCAGGTTGATGAACCATAGAGGCGTGTAGTTGACATTTCTTGCACTTACGAGCGTATACTGCTGAATCTTTTTTCATATATGGCCACTAGTAGCCTTCCTTCATAGCTCAAAAAGCTAGTGATCTTCCTCCTATATGGCTCCCACAGATTCCTTCATGGAGCTCATATAGAATCTACTCGACATTCCTCGGGTGAACACATTGCAGGTAAGGGCCAGATAATGATCTTTTATACAGCTTGCCCTCAGGAGATAAGTGAAAGCGAGCAGCTTTGAATCTTATCTGATGAGTGATCTTCCTATCACTTGAAAGTGTGCCATCCTTCAAATATTCCTGTAAAGGGTCCATTCAACTGGGTACTGATTCAATTTGGAGAACAGGTTCCACGCCTGGCAGCTCGTCGCTCTGGTTGATGCTCGAGTGAGCGAGGAAGTCGATGGTGATCGTTCTTTTCAAGTAGGAATTGATTGACAAGCTCAGGGCTGCCAGGGCGTCAGCGTGGCTGTTCTGTCCTCTGGGAAATTACTGGACACTGACTTTCTTAAAGCTGGCCATTAGCCTTTTGGCTAAGGCAAGATAGGTCGCCATTCTTTCATCTCTTACATTATAGTCCCCACTTATCTGATTGGAGACTCATTGTGGGTCGTCGAACACCTGTAACTGCTTTGCTCCTAAAGTGTGTGCCTTCTGGAGACCGGCTATCAAAGCTTCATATTCCGCTTCATTATTGGAGGCTTCAAATCCAAGCCTAATTCCCTGTTCGAGGGTGGTATCTTCTAGAGTAACAAGCACAATTCCCACTCCTGCCCCCTTTGAGTTGGAGGATCCATCAACAAATAATTTCCGAACTCCGTCTGTTGCGTGGTTCTCTCCCTGCTTCATCGATTGAAGTTGGTCTAGAGGATGCTCGCCTGTGAATTCAGGTATGAAATTAGCAAGTACTTGTCCCTTGATTGCATTTCTTGGTTGAAATTTGATGTCGAATCGTCCGAGCTCGACTGACCATTTAGTCAGTCTTTTTGACAAAGCCGCTTTAGTGCTTCAACTTCCTCGAAGCTACTACAAGTGGAAAGGCGAGCTTCTCTAGTGGTAGGTACCGTTGCTCAGCCTCTAATAGAGTCTTGCTCGCGTAATAAATGGGGTGTTGAATTCCTGCTTTCTCGCACACCAGTGAAGAACTCACAGCGTGGTTGGAGATGGCGAGTGTAAGGACATTTTTGTCCATTAGCATTTTATATGTCGTACGCCGTTACATCGTTGAAGAAATTCAAGATCTATACGCTCATCAACGGATCTGAATATCAAAAGGAGAAGAGGAATCAGGGAGCAGACCGGACCGATCCGGCCCAGATAAAAGAACCGATCCGGTTAATCCGGACCGATCCGCCTAAAGAGACCGGACCGATCCGACTGCTAAAGTGAGGCCAGTATACCCCAGATCCATAGCGAACCGATGAAGCTAAAAAGCCGAATCGATCCGATGCCAACCGGATCGATTTGCCTTCAAAAAAGGAACCGATCCGATGTCACCGGACCGATCCGCCTAAAGAGACCGGACCGGTCCGCCGAGGATAACTTCAATCAGATCGTGTTCAGATCGTGTTCCGAAATTTATGTCCCGAGTCCTCTTATTTATACCAACTTCGGGAGAGTTATTTTTTGAAGACTTCTACGCGATTTTCTGAGTTCCAAAACTCTAAAGTCTTAATGGTATTTGAGTCCAATGATTCATACCTTTGATTCACAAAAATTCCATACCTTCGTGAATCACCTTTTGACAACCCAAGAACGCAGTTTTTGCAGTTCAACCCTTGTGGAGGAGACCGTTCTTCTTCTCCATTGCAGCCCTACTGGACAGGGATAGTTCCAGCCGCCAGCCCTACTGGAAAGGGATAATTCCAGCCGCGACTACAGAATCCGATACCTGAGGGTAATTCTTAGTCAACTTGTATTTTCATTGTAATCCGATTGTAAGCCGTTTTCTTACAAATTATAGTGGAAATAAATGGTTTTGCCCCTGTGGGGGATTTTTCCTTAATTGCATGTGTTTGAATGTTCTTGCTTAGATTATCATCTTATTCAATCACATACTGCTGCATGTTTAGGGTTTATTTGTGCTAAAAGGGTTTTATATATAATTTGATCATTTGAACGCGAGCACACACGTTCTCAAATTGGTATCAGAACAGGTTACGCTAATCTATCGCGTATTCCTTTTTCCGCAAAATTTTTCTAAGATATCAATTTTCTGAAAAAATTGATTTTTGAAAAAGTACGTGTTCAAATGGAGAAGTCATATTATAAAATGCCTATTTTTGACGGGATAAATTATGCTTATTGGAAAGCCCGTATGAGGTCGGCTTTAAAAGCCATTGATGAACGTGTCTGGATTTTGGTTGAAAGAGGGTGGACTCCTCCCTGCGTGACTGTTGATAATGCGATTAACTTGAAACCTGTCACTTCTTGAACTGAAGAAGAATTTAAATGGTCATCTTTTAATTCTAAGGGTCTAAGTGCTATTTCTGGGTCTGTCACACCTGATGAGTTCAAACGCATAATGACGTGCACCACGTCAAAGGAGGCATGGGATGTTTTGCAACTTACCCATGAGGGTACGAACGCTGTTAAAGAATCTAAATTACAAATTTTGGCCACCCAATTTGAGACTTTCACCATGTCTGAGTCCGAATGCTTGGATGATTTTTATGCACGTTTGTCGGACATTGTTAACACATGTTTTAATTTGGGTGAGGTGATTGATAACACGCGTGTCGTTAAAAATATTTTGAGATCTCTCCCAAAACGCTTTATTCCTAAAGTCACTGTTTTGAACTCTTTGGGAAATTTGAAATCACTTAAGTTGGAAGAACTTGTAGGAGATCTTCAAACCTATGAGATTGACATGTTTCCCAAAACCATTAAGGCTAAGGATAATGGCATTGCTTTAAAGACTCATTTTAAGAAAAAGAAAGAAAAAGTTTGTGAGTCCGATTCTGAGGGAGATTTCGATTTTTATGATATGGCCTTGTTTACGAAAAATTTTAAAAAATTTCTCAACATGAACAAAAATAATTCTTCCAATAAAAAGAATTTTTTTGAGAAAAATAAAAAGAAAGAGGAGGCCAAAGATAGTGACAAGGAGGATGAGATCAGGTGCTTTGAGTGTGAAGGGAATAAAGGTTTGGGACATGGGATGGTTGTCGCCTTTTCTAGTCGTGTGAGCACACCTACTTTGTCTCACAAGAGTGCACACGAGAGCGATAATAGTGATTTGTGTTCTTCGAGTGAGGGAGAAAGCGAGGAGGAGAGTGGAGACGAAAGTGATCTCCAAAAAGCTTTTAGAGATTTGTACACCGAGACCTTGAAAACAAAAAAATATAATAGGGATTTAGGTCGTCGGGTTTTAGATTTGGAGAAAGAGAAGGAGGTTTTGAGAAAGGAGAAGTGTGATTTGGCCGACACGTTGTCTAGTCTGACGACACGTGTATCCCAACTCGAGAGTGATCTCGAACGTGCCAGGTAGGTCAAAGTCAATTTTTTGAACGCACCTAAGAAGGTTGAAAAGGTGGTTCATAAGGGTAAAGGTGAGAAGTTAGGAATAAGTCATGATGGTGCTTCTTCTTCCCAATTAGCACCCGAGCCGGTTCCCACTTTAATGACAGTTTCACATGTGTCTCACCCTAACCCACCTAGGCGTCCCATTCCTATTAGGAAAGTGCGTCCTAGAGTTTTTGAGAGAGGTGTTCCTAGGCCTATTTATGTTTGTTCCCATTGCAAGAGGAGAGGACACCTTAGGGAATTTTGCTTGCACATGATTCTTCTCTTGCCATATCATATAGATGATTGTGTTTGCATGTTTGTCATACGCTAGTTATGCTTTTTGATATATTTTTGCTAGCGTTGTGACATGTACTTTTTGTATATATTTTTTTGAAAATTTTGAAAAATACAAAAAGATTTTTTTTGTTGCACCGTTTATGGTTGAACACTTTGGATGACCGAGTCACAACATCATTCCATTTTTTCATGTGACTATTTGATACTGTTTTGAGACAATAGGTCAATTCATCCATGTGCTTTATAATGTTTGGAGTCATTAAGATGTAATTAAGTGTTACTTCCTACATGTTTGACTCATATTTCCTTTATTGCACACATGCACGGATTTGTTTGATTATTGTGCTTGTCTTATCACATGTTGGTTGGGTGTTTTCACTTCAATCCTGTCCTTAAAACGAACCAAGCGCGATAAATTTTTATAAGAAAATTGTGCATATAAAAACCGTTTTGTGAGTTTGTGTGATTTGTTTGATAACGGGGAGGGGCTGCGAAAGGTAATCATCTATCCTTTGCGCAAAAGCCACCGTTGAAAAGGACCTAAAAAATTGAGGAATTTTATTATCCGAGGTCCAAAGAGGTTTAAAAGAGCCCGAAAAAATTGAAAGGCAATAAAAAGATATTCATGCCAAATATGGGCCATTTAGGTTTTTGCACCAATTCTCCAAAGTTTGAGAATTTAGATTACCTCTAAAAGAAAATATATATGAGGGAGTTTGGTTGGAGAATTTAAAACGGGTTTGCACGTCCTTGAAATGCTTGAAAAAATGCTCTACATAGTTTTGGACGTTATTGGGGTGGAAATCATTTGACTTTGATTTGTTGATTTGCATAAGACGATGTCATCTAAATTCAACAAACTTTTACACCTAAGGATACCTTTGATGTTCATTCGTTAGGAGTACACGTATGCATCATGCACATATGATTGATTGAGTTGATTTACCTATCGAATGTGTTCACACCCATTCATTCCATTTCCATGACTTGGTTGTTTGAGTCTAAATCCATGGTGTGGTTTTTGTATCATATTTGTTCACATTGGTATCTTATTTTTGTACGAAAAATTTGATTTTTTGAAAAATTCAAAAATAGTTTGTGAAGATTTGTTTGAGCATCTCCTTGAAAGAGCACGTTTACCATATTATTTGATGCCCTGTTTTGTACCATGACACCCCGATTTTGCTTGTTTTATTCATTCTTCTTATTTGTCTATTTGGGGACATCATAAAAAGGGGGAGAAAGAATTATCATTTTATGGGGGAGTTTGAATTTTAGGGGAGTTTTGAGATTTGACTTATGCTTATCATATATTGGTATCTATGTTTATCTCATTTCAAACTCGATACGTCACTTGGTATTTTGCTTTATCTCATGTGTGTAGGTACTACATAGATTATCATTGAATTGCACACCCTGATGAGAAAAGCGTTGAGATTCCTGAAGATTTGAAGATCAAACGATGCAGTCTTATTCACTTGTACTCTTTCAATTTTGGGTTCATGGAAGGGTAGATTTGTATAGGCATTTTTTTTGATAATTCGGATGTTTGTTTTTATGTTTGTACCGGTATAGACATAGGGGGAGATTTGTAAGGACATTTTTGTCCATTATCATTTTATATGTCGTACGCCGTTACACCGTTGAAGAAATTCAAGATCTATACGCTCATCAACGGATCCGAATATCAAAAGGAGAAGAGGAATCAGGGAACAGACCGGACCGATCCGGCCCAGATAAAAGAACCGATCCGGTTAATCCGGACCGATCCGACTGCTAAAGTGAGGCCAGTATACCCCGGATCCATAGCGAACCGATGAAGCTAAAAAGCCGAACCGATCCGATGCCAACCGGATCGATCCGCCTTCAAAAAAGGAACCGATCCGATGTCACCGGACCGATCCGCCTAAAGAGACCGGACCGATCCACCGAGGATAACTTCAATCAGATCGTGTTCAGATCGTGTTCCGAAATTTATGTCCCGAGTCCTCTTATTTATACCAACTTCGGGAGAGTAATTTTTTTAAGACTTCTACACGATTTTCTGAGTTCCAAAACTCTAAAGTCTTCATGGTATTTGAGTCCATTGATTCATACCTTTGATTCACACAAATTCCATACCTTCGTGAATCACCTTTTGACAACCCAAGAATGCAGTTTTTGCAGTTCAACCCTTGTGGAGGAGACCGTTCTTCTTCTCCATTGCAGCCCTACTGGACAGGGATAGTTCCAGCCGCCAGCCCTACTGGAAAGGGATAATTCCAGCCGCGACTACAGAATCCGATACCTGAGGGTAATTCTTAGTCAACTTGTATTTTCATTGTAATCCAATTGTAAGTCGTTTTCTTATAAATTATAGTGGAAATAAATGGTTTTGCCCCTGTGGGGGATTTTTCCTTAATTGCATGTGTTTGAATGTTCTTGCTTAGATTATCATCTTATTCAATCACATATTGCTGCATGTTTAGGGTTTGTTTGTGCTAAAAGGGTTTTATATATAATTTGATCATTTGAATGCGAGCACACACGTTCTCAGCGAGGTATAAGTATAAGGAATCTCTTTCTTGAGGTATGACGAGCATGGGTGGTGAGCTAAGGTAGTCCTTGAGCTCTCTCAATGCTCGCGAGCAATCTTGATTCCATTCTACTGTCTTTTTTCCCTTCAGGAGATGGAAGAATGGTTTGCATTTCTCGAAGGACTTTGAGATGAAATGGTTTAAGGAAGCAAGCATGCCGGTGAGCTTCTGTACATCTCGTATTGTGCGAGGGGGCTGTACCCTGTTGATTGCATCGATCTGGTCCAGGTTAGCCTCAATGCCTCTCTTACTGACCAAGTACCAAAGAAGTTTTCTAGACTGGACACTGAAAGAACACTTGCTCGCGTTGAGCTTCATTCGGTATTTCCTGAGGATCTCAAAGGTTCTCGATAGGTCTGATAGGTGGTCTTCTTTGTTTCTGCTTTTGACGAGCATATCGTCGATGTAGACCTCCATGGTGTCTCCCATTTGGTTTTTGAACATCTTGGTGACCAGCCGCTGGTAGGTTGCCCCTGTATTTTTTAGCCCGAAGGGCATGACTTTGTAACAGTATAATCCGATGGTGGTGATGAATGTTATCTTGTCCTGGTCTGGTGCATACAGAGGGATCTGATGATATCCCGAATATGCATCCAGAAAACTCATTCTTTCGTGAGCTACTGTAGCATCCACCAATTGGTCAATTTTTGGGAGGGGGAAACTGTCCTTAGGGCAAGCCCTATTAAGGTCAGTGAAGTCGATGCAGATTCTCCAATTCCCGTTATTCTTTGGAACTACTACTGGGTTGGATAACCATTTAGGGAATTGGACCTCCCGTATGGATCCCGCATCCAGTAATTTCTTAACTTCTTTTTCTACGGCTTTTGGCTTCTTGAGCGAAGTTCACTGTGCCTTCTGGGTGATAGGTTTGAAAGTGGGGTCGATATGCAACCGATGACAAACCACACTGGGATCAATACCAGGCAGCTCGTATGGTTCCCATGCGAAAATATCTACGTTGCTTCTCAACAAAATCATCAATTCCTTTTTTTCTTGATCTGTGAGAGAAGCTCCAATCAAGAATACCCTGTCCTTTTTGCTACCACCAGCTGTGACTTCCTCCAGGTTTTCCATGACTCGCTCAGAAGGAAGGAGCCTGGTCTCTTCCACTCCGAGTCTGCCGTACCTTAACCGCTATTTTGAAGGTATCAGACCTTATTTCTACTCGCCCTTCTCATTGGGATTCTCGGCCTTCTTCTCCGATCTAGGGCAGATGGCCGCTATGAAGAACCTTCTTTCCATCGCTTGATCGCCATGGATCTCCATTACTCCTCGTTCGGTCACATACTTGAGTTTCTGATGGTAGGTCGAGGGGACTGCCTTCATCGCATATAGACATTCTTTGTCGAGGATGGCTTGGTATAGCGAGTCAATGTTGACTACCAGAAACTCAATTATCTTGGAGATACTTCCTGCCTTTACTGGTAGCACAATCTTTCTCAGTGGGATAGTCACTTTTTCAGCGAAGCCAACTAGAGGGACAGTGGCCTCCTTTAGGTCATAGATGCTCAACTTCAATTTCCTGAACAGATCGAGATACATTACCTCGGATGAACTTACTTGGTCGACGAGCAACTTGTCGACATCATAGTCGGCAATCCTGAGCATAATGATCAAGGCGTCATGGTGTGAGGTTCTCACTCCCACCAGATCTTCATCTGTGAACACTATATGTTTGCTATAGTCGACATCATCTACTCGTCGACATTTTCCTGATTGGGTCTTTCCTGGATCGATCTGGAAAGCATGCATCACTGCTGTAAGCTTCTTTACCTCCATTGGAGATGAATTCCCCTGAATCTGCTTCACATCAGATGCCTCATAAATTACTGCAAATTCATGGCCAGCATCGTCTTCGAGTACGTTGTTAGGTCTTGCTTCTCCATTGGCAACGACTTTCTCTGCCTTCTTCTCCACAAACTCGTTTAGATGCCCAGACTGGGCCAGTTCTTCTAGGTGGGACTTAAGAGCTTTGTAATGCTCAGTCTTATGTCCTCCTTCTTTATGAAAAACGCATCTCAGCGTGTTTTTTCTCTTTGAGGGATCTCCTCCCATCTTTTCGGGCCACTTAATAAATGGCTCGTCTTTGATCTTCATGAGGATCTTATAAATTGGTTCTCTGAAGACAGTGTTAACTGCCTGAAATGCTTTCGACACATAATTCTTTCCTCCATTCTTGGAGCGATTCTTGCCCCCATTATTTCCTCCTTTCTTCTGGTTCTCAGCTTTGTCACTGCCTTTGGCAGCGAGCTTAGTTCGTCCGTTATCCCCTGTGCTAAGCCGGGTCACATCCTCCACCTTGGCGTATTTATCGATGCGAGCCATCAGGACTGGTACAGGAGGGAAGATATGGGTAGCCTAATTTTAAAGGGGGCCACTACTACTTGCTTCAAGCAGTCCTCGACCTCGTTGAATAACTCCCAGTACCTCTTCACGTAGTCTCGGAGGGTCTCTTGAGGTGCCTTTTTCATTGTTAGCAAAGCGTCCATCCTTTTGGGATGGGAGCTACTAGTAATGAAGCGGGCCGTGAAGAGCTCGGCCAGGGACTCAAAGCTCCTGATAGACCTGTTAAGGAGCCTTTCGAACCATTTCTATGCCACATCATGCAGGCTCGAGGGAAAAATTCGGCACATCAGTGCATCCCGATGGTTCCAGAGGGTCATGGCTTACCTGTACTGTCTAACGTGATCGATGGGATTAGTTTTCCCATCATAAATCTTGAATCTTGGAATAGTGAATTTCTTTGGGGCTTCTTCTTCTTCTATTTCCCTTGAAAAAGGGGATTTCATCTGAGTTTTGAGAGCTCGTCTAGCAAGCTCCCTGATCGATCTTGCACCGCGATGTGTTGGGTGTTGGTCCATCTCCCTTTGGACCAAATTTCATATGTTCTCATTACTGCGAGCTGGGCTCCTGTGACGGCGAACCGGTCACTGGTTCTCGAGTGAGTCGCTACTTGACTCGTGCCTTTCACTCCTTTGGGATCCACGCCTAGGTCTCCTTCCTCGGCTGCGAGACTTTCTCGCCTGAGGGCTAGGAGTGCGGTACGGACGTCGCCTAGTGCTGTGATGGAGCTCTCTCTCCATTCTTTCTAATTTCCTTTTGAGGCGAGCATTCTCAGCCTCCTACTTATGAGAGGACTCCCTTTTCTCTTGGAGCCTTGCCTCATAAACATCGATCAGTCTAGAGATTTGTGTGGACCTTGCTAGTCCTTGGCTTTCCTCTGAGGTTGGCCTCTCTGGGCGAGCCCTCTGATCTGAGTGCCGAACTTCAGATCTAATCCTGCGAGGAGCAGGTTGTTCTTGGATATCTCTTGCTTGAGGAGCGAAACTGCTGTGATCAGACATTTCGAACTCTTTTGTTGGTGTGGGCTTTCTCAGGGAAAACAAACACTTCCCACAGACAGCGCCAATTATGGTGACAATTATATTCAACACAAATAAATGAGAGAAGCACGATCACCAAGGAATATAAAGAAGATAAAATACCAATCACACAACGCAGTATGTACGTGGTTCAGCAAGAATGCCTATGTCCACGGTGGTGCGGTCAGTATTATTTATATATACTACGGGGAGCGTTTACAGAGAATACAGTGCGTGTCTTTTTCCCCAGACTTAGGATTTATTATATACATGTCTGTCTTCGAGCAGTGGGGGTGTTGGACTCCCCCACGTTTACCATCTTCTCCTGGATCATCTATATACGAGAACATGGGAGGAGACTAAGTCGTAGTTTTATTCAGTTAAGGCAAGGAGTCCGAATTTTGGGCCGTTTTTATTAGGCTACTCATCCTGGACCATAATGCTAAATTCGGGTACCCACACATATAACACCACCTTAAGTGATAGTGAGCCGAAAGAGGGAGGGAGTTCCCCTATCGAGCGTAACTTTGTAGCGTTCATGGCATGTCATGTGAGTGATGACGATAAATCTGACCGTGAATATTCTCATGTGCATGACACTTCCGAGGTCGTTAAATTCCAAGTGAGTGAGGGTGAAGATAGTGAGGATGAGGAGATTGATGTAGGAGAGTTTCAAGTTGCCTTTAGAGAGTTGTATGCAGAAACGATAAAGGTGAAAAAGGTAAACTTAAAATTGTAAGCTAAGTTGAATAATTGTGCCGTAGAGAATAATGATGCTTTAATTGAAGATCTTAGGGAAAGGGAGAAGACTCTTAGAGAAAATCTAGAATATGTGGAGAAAGAGAGAGATAGTCTTCGTGGTTTGATGGAGGCTTTGAAGAAGGAAATTCGATAGTTTAAGGAGTTTAGGCATTTGATTAACTCTAGGATTAATGAGTTAGAGGAGAGATTGAATGACTCAAGTAAGGTTAAGTTTGATTTGGAATCTAGGTCGGAGAAGTTATATATGATGTTAGGCACCGTTCAAATCACGGGAGATAGGCTTGGTATAGGCTTCGATGAGAGATTTGTTCTTATTCCCAATGCCAATACCAATCGTGTGAGAGAGCCCACTAGGAACGTGTGGAGAGGTCGATATTTTGGTAATCATTCCCTCAGTGTTTACACTTGCACTCATTGTGGTAGGAAAGGTCACCTAAGACATTTTTTCTATGACCTTAGGAATGCTCCTAGGAAGTTAAGGAATAAAGTCATTTTGATTCCCAAAACCCCCATGCGTAATTTCACACTTACTTGGGTTAGGAAATCGGACTTAGAGTCTTTAGGAATTAAACTTCATAGTCCTTATTTGGTTGCACTTAATTCTTCCCATGCTAAATCTAAAGGATGAATGTGTTGCCATGTTTTTCATACGCTAGTCTTTGCATCATGGTTTATATTTTACTAGTGTTATGACATGTTTATCTTTTATATTATACTTTTCCATTTATTGAGTCTTATTTGAAAAAATACAAAAAGATTTTGAATTTATTTGAGTCAAAATATTTGAAAAACCAAAAAGATTTATGGTTCATTTTGAGTTTTGAGTTTACATGTTAGATGTGACATATTGGTGTGCTTGGACTCCCTTCACTTCATTATCCATGTGGCCGGGACATTTTATCATAATTATTGATTCTTAAAATGATCTTAACCATTATATTATGGACTTTGTATATATGCCATCTTTGCACACATCCATGAGTTTATATGAATGTTTGACTTCTCTTGCATATATGAGTTTGGTGAGACGTTCTTATCTCAATCTTGTCATCTATGCGCAAGTAGACTTAAGGAAGAGGTGTTCATGTAATAATCGTTTACCATGAGGATTGTAATCGTATAAATTTAAAAATTATGAGTGTTCATAGGAATGGTCTGCGAGAGTACAAAATTAACTCGTCATGAAAGCCAATGTTCAAAAGAGCCCCAAAAGAAAATAAAGGAAATAAAAAGATTGATATGCCAAATTATGGCTAGTATGATTTTCTCTAAGTTGTGAAAGATAGAAACCTCTATAGATCTTGAAAAAGAATAAATATATATGAGGGTATTTGGTTGGAGAAAATTTAAACGGATTTGCACCACGAATCCTAACGTTGAAAATTCTGTAATAACGCTATTGTTTGTAGAATCGTCAAAATTTCGGATTTATGCACATGATGTTTGAATAGTTCAATAAGCTCAATTATTTAGTTGTCACATTTGGCTAAAATAAGTTTTGATGACATTTAGCTATCAATTAGAGCTTCTTAATCGTTTTGATGTGTTGGAATTGTGAATCAGTTGTTTTAGCTCACAACCATTCACTCCATATCCATGTTTGAGCACATTGGTACTGTATTAGCATGTAACTCACGTTGATTTTTATTTGTTTTATTTTTCTGTTTTGAGTCTGTTTTGCTATTATCTTCTCTTTTGAATTAACTTTTTTAGGAAGTTTTTTCACTACGAGAAACTTCAAGTTTTTTATTACACATCCTTATGTCACGCGAAGTACTATTCATGTGAAAGTTCAAGCGATACGGTTTTTGAGGCATCGATTTGTCAGTTTTGATCACGAGATGGTCGTGCAAAGGTCATGAGAAAGGTTACTTTGAGCGAGATGCTACTGGAATCCATTATTTTATCCCGCTTGATGTTCTAGTTTGAGCAACTTGCCCATGTCATTCAAAGACAAGGATAAGTCGTTCGAGTGACCTACCGATTTTTTTTTCCTATTTCAGTACCCTGCTTCATTTTGATATACTTATGGTACTGCTAGGTTTTTTGTTATGCAGTTCACATTAATTATTTCTCACACTACATAGGATTTCGTTTTAGTCACATCTCTACTAATTTTAATGATTTTTCACATGTGACTATTTCAGTTTGCTAGCTACGGATTTGATAATTTTTTTATCATTATTAGCTGGTTGTTTCATCTTTATCTAGATACACTTCATGTTTATCTGGTTCTAGATTTGTTTATCTTTTCACTTATTGTCTATTCGAGATAAAAGGAGGAGAGATGTATGTGATGTAGGGGGAGATGTTGTTTGATGAGCACATAGTTTTTTTTGTTTCATTATAAATTGATATCATATTTTTTCATGCTTATATGTTGGTATTAATTAGTTTGCATAAATTGGTATCCTGATTTCAATGTTTGCTTTCAAATTGGTATCAAATTTTCTCACATGTTTAACAAATGATTAGATTGTGATAGTACATATTGGTATCATAATGTTTTATATCATTTGTACCTCCATACTTCATTGGGTATTTGTCTGTTTCATGTAAGTAGGTATGCTTTAGAGATTCGATATTTCAAGTCTTCATCACATTCAGACGACTCATGCTTGTCGGAACATCATTTACAGTCTTGTCCTGTAATTTTTTATTTTGGGTTTTATGGGATGGGATTTAGGCATCATATGGCTTGATAACCCGACTTAGGCATTTCACTATTTGGATTTTATCCCGGAATAGCCAAAGGAGGAGATTTGTATGGACAAAATTTCCAATTGAGTCCATTGTAAGTATTTGACTTATTTCTGAAACAAAACATGGTTTTGAGTCGTAGATAGATTTTATTGTCACGATCCCACATAGTCTATGACATAGAGTTTATTGAAGATGTTGCGGCCATGCTTCAAACTTAAATTATGTCGAGATTATTTTGGTGCATGCTTCATGTCTTCACTGCATTCCGAGATCACTCAAGCATGAATGAGCAATGTTTATCGAACTCGAAAAAATGTTTTAGAATGTTATTTTTATTAAAAAGTGTTTTAAAATATTTAAACTTCGTATATTCTGAGATAAAGAAGGTTTAGAGTTGTGTAATTCACAAACTCACGTTTTAAGGTGTTCAATCGACTTTTTCAGTCGTTCAAGCGAGATCAACATATCGTTCGAATGACATGTGCATCTCATTCGAGCAACATGCTTATCTCGTTCGAATGATCCACCTCCTTAACGTTTTTTTTTTATATAAGGTGTGTTTCTCTCAGAATTTCAAAAAGTTACATAACTTGAAAAATATTTTACATAAAGTACCTTTTTTGCAAAAGTTATCTAAGGTTTTCAAAGTCTAAAAACATCCTTAGAGTTTAAAAGATCTGAGCTTTCATTCACATATGCTATAGTGATCTTTGTTCGCACCATTGGAGTTTGTTCATCACTTTGAACGTTGGCTTTTGTGGTAAAGAAGGGAAGGAGTTCGTTTTCAACATCGTAGACATTTTCAAGCTGTATCGGTTGACACTGAGATATATGTGGACGCGCATGTTGTGGACGAGCATCGTAGAAGGACTTCTGCATGGGAACTGTGGAGAGTGGTTGAAGGATCAGAGGAGGGTCAAGACTCATAGGGGATCGAGTCATTGAGTATTTCTATCGTCTGTACTTTGTAATACCAAATCGTAGTGATTGTCTGGCTTGGGCAGTCCAATTTTTTTTCCTTAAATGTTTCCTCGTACATTCGGCGTCGCCTTTTGTGAATTTATTTATTTTTCTTGCTTTAATCACTAGATGCATGTTTAGGATTAATCAAGATAAAATTTGTCTTAACTAAAATTGGGTGATTCACTTGGTGTGGTTTAAAATTTGGAAAAAGGTTTTTTCAAAAAGAACGTTTGGTTTGTTATCCTTAAAACACATTCGAAAGAAAAAGGGGCCTACACACGAGAAACCAAAATTTCAATAAACCTAAATCTACCCTAAACTTTCACCCTTACATGAGGAAAATCGATTAGCCCCAGGCTGAATCGTTTCGGTTCGGGCTTGGTGCCACTCTTCATCCAAAAATCATCTAGGGATGCCTCAAAATTTTCCAAACTCAACGTAGGGTTTCTTCAGCAAGTAAAATCCAATTTTTCTTATATGTAAGTCACGAGTTAAAGATTATAACAACTTTTCATTAAGATTTAACACAATCCCAATACATTTAAGGGTTCAAATTCAAATCTTGACAATCTAAACCTAAGTTTATCTTCTTTCGGTAAGTGGGCTAAATAATCACACAATTAACATCAATTCTTTCATTAGACATGTAATTACACATCAATCAATCATTTAAATATAAAACCAATTAAATTTACAACATATAATGATTTAATCCATATAAATCAATGGTTTCCCATATAATTTTAAGTTAATCACGCGTTTTAACATAAACATGGGTTTAATCATTTAATCAAATTGACAATCAGATTATGTGATTCAAAATCTGATTTTCAAAACCGTAATAACATGCTCCTACCCAATTGATTCATATGAATTGTTGATTCTTGATTAGTTACTCTCGTGTATTCTTTCTCTTCTCCAAAAGCTTGCCTCTGGATGCTAGGTTTTTAATCATTGCGTATTATCATGTTTAATGAGAGTTATAAAACTATTTAAAATCCTAAATTCGAAGGTCCATTATGGGCCCACTTTTAGACCCCTAGATAAGCCCAAAATACTAGCGGAATACTCTTAAAACTTGGCTCAAAGGTGTACCTACCCCCGAGATCCAAATTGCCATAATAAAAATACCATTTTGGGCCTTTGTACACCCCTAGAGTCTCATCCTAACACACCAACCTGAAATATCAAATTAATTACAACCGAGTTAATTTAATTTACAAGTCATCCACACATTATTGAAAATCATCATTTTAAATTCCAGTTAAAAATCCAAATCAATTTAAACTAATAAATTATCCGTAAATTCACCCGAGTTAATATTAATTAATAATTAAATAATCTTATAATTTATTACCAAAAATATGCGGTATTACAATCATCTCCCTCTAACTAGGGGAATTCTAGCCATACGTGCTTATCTTGCCCCAGGCATAATTAATTACGTAAGCACTGAAGTTCCACGACTAACCATGTCGCCTATGAAACTCCCAAATCGCAATACAACATATTAGCGCCAACGATAATAATATATAATGACTACCATCTACTTGTTGTATTCTCACCTCACATAATATCCAAATAGGTTAAGTCCTTCAATACAGACTATATACTATTATACAAAATACCCTCTCTACTCATCCCTAGGATAATTACGGTACTACCCAATATTCGTATGCATTATATCAATCACTAGTTTAACTACCCAATATCCCAATACATCATACCCGATCGCGACCGTAATAGAGGGGTCACGACCTTTTCCCTTCATTCACGGTTGCCAACCTATCAGTCCAAAATGATTTCAAAATATAAAATCACTTCAATACCTAACAAAATCATTTTCTTAATACATTATATCGTAATTAAGATTTTTCTACCCTATAATGTGTCCCAAATAATCTCAGTATCATATAATGGTTCCTAAACATGATTCTAACATTATATAAACATTAGTTAGATGAGATTCATCAAAAAAAAGGTTAAACCTTGATTTACAGCATGTGTTTAATTAGGGTTCATCTTAATTACGGCTTTAATCATTTAAAAATAGATTCAAATCATCGAAGTCTCATCCTAAACATGTGAATTAACATATTAAATTATCCTTACAATAATTCTGAACAATTCTAATCATTTAATCAACTTTAAAACAACCTACTTTATCATTTTGCATGCGTTCTCAACCTAGCATGTGATTAATCCCAATTTAATTCAATATGACAACTAGTCATAAATAATTTACATATAATATATAGTAAATCAAGTTATTACTTTCCTAAAATTTGTAGATCAATATCTTATTAACTTTCTCTTGTTCTCCCAAAATATCTTCTTCTAGTCTAGAATATCATCCATGTTATCTTATCGGTATCAATAAAAGATAAAAATGAAGGTATGAAGATGATGATTGAAGATGAAATGGTGATCACATCAAACACATAAGAGACAAAGGTTTTTAAAGCAGTTCGGCTATGAATAAAGCCTACGTCCACTATTATTTTATTCCCAGGGGTTTACAATAGCACAATATGGTGTAGAGAGAGAAAGAGTGTGTATCTTGTGTATGGTGTTTCTTCGTTGTCCTTCCCTTTGGCTAAGGGAATACATGTATTTATAGTGTTGGGAGTTAAATAGATACAATGTCTTTATACATTCAGAAATTTATATCTATATACAATGAATCTAACTGTTGGTCTTCTAGGATGGTTGGTCTTCCTTGAGTTGCTTGGTATGCCATGTGTTGGTTGGTATGCTTACCAACACTCCTCGGGTGCCGACTAACTCTCCTCGGGTGCCGAAAAAGTATAAATATTGCCACGTAGGATGACATGTGTCCTTTTCTCATTGGTCCTCGTAGATGGAGAATTTGTGCGTCAATAGAAGCCCCCAATGCTCTATGCTTGATAGTTCACTGAAAGGATGGAGTATTTATTCTGCAGTGTTGCTCGGTGCTTGTGAAATTCTTGATTTGCCTTCTTGATTTGTTCAACATAAAGTGCACTATCTCCTGGATGACATATGATGCAGGCTGATCGATGGTTGCTAATATCTCTTTTGAAGAACTCCGTTCGTCAAGTGAACGTGTGCTACGTGTCACCCCTGGGAATTTGGATGCATCCATGCTACTTCTAGACTTTATATCTCCTAGATACTGGTATGAGGGCATACACTCAAAATATGAAAATAAATCACAACGATATTATCAAATTACAAGTTGTTCATATCTTATTTAAATTCTTGATTTAAATATTGTTATAACACAAAAAAATATTTTAATAATTCACACAATAACCATACTCACAACCCAATTTAAAATAATTTATAAATAATTAGGTATTTAATTAATTGAAAAATATGGGGTATTACATATACTAAGGCTAATACCAAACTAGAAGTATCCCCTTGTCACACAACATCCAACTAAGTCAAGTCCCTCTCTACGAACTGACTAGTATCTTGAACAATACCCACACTAACTCCACTCAATACTAGGTTAACCACGTTCCATATATATTTACACACCATATATATAGTTTATCTTCTACATTATTAAATATCCATATAAACTAACCCACTCACCTGCATAATTATAAAACTCATTAAACCCTAATAGGTTATGCCCCTCACTGGCTAACTATCATACTATACACAATATTAGTAAATATTAAGTATCACAACTGTGTCTACAAATCACTACCTTGTGTGACAACAAGATATCATAAAAATTAATCATATGCTAAGTGCTACATGTATACATAATACCCATATACTACATAGTATACTATAAGCAAACATATAACAGTATCCGTATAAGCACAATCCAATATCCTCGCATAAATTATACCCATCACACTAACTATACATATAAGTATAATATAAAAGCATCCATCATAGTCACTATATTGACACCCTCCATTGACTAACCATTGATAAAAATACAAGTCAACATATGGATCCCTTACGTGAGATGGTTCACCAATAATACATAGGATTATGATATAGAATTATAGAAAACATGCATCAATCCCATAAACCATCCCATACAATCCCACAAATAGGTTTTCCATAAATACTCGCACACCCCTGGTATCTCTAAACATAACATATAATTCATCGATACATGTAAATGAATACTATATACCATCGTAATCGTACACATCAAACTAAAAATCTCCCGGACTAATCCTCATTCCCATGTAAATAATCTCTATGAAAATACATAAGATTAGAACATTAATATCCTAATCAAAACCTTCTTGGAAGTCTTAGGTAAAAAAATAACTCGATATTTATATAGATATAAAAAGTGTTTGCTATCCATAATCGTGCGCACGAGACTATCCATGGAATTCACTACTCGTATCCTCCCAATGGATTCACTACCTCTCTATCCTCCCAATGTCTGAATGGATGATTAAACCAAGTATCACCACATGGAAAATACCATAAACCAATAATCCAATGTCACCTCGGGCTAATAATTATCGGTCAACTATGATCTTGCTAGTCCCCATGCATGGACTAATATATATTCCATACCTTATAAATCTCATATGATATACTAATGAGTCAATAACAGAGAAACAATAGGATTTTGAATTTGGATCTCAACACCTAATATGAACTCATACATTAGATGAATATTCAAAATAAGGTAACCCCGTATATATGTGTAGCTTAACAATTTTAATGTTAAATCCAATAGCTCAAGGAATCCCACCAACCATGTACTATCCCATAAAAGCCTGTCCTTAACAAGCTAACCATATTTTGGTAAATCAACCATGCCATCCCAAATATTCTACCTTAAAAAAAAATGAACCATTCCATGGAAAATGAACCATATCATCCTAACCATCCAACCTTTGACAAATCAACCATGCTCCTAATTGATAGTAATGCACATAGGGTTACTATCATGGATATAAACCTAGATCAAATCATGCTCCCCCCCCCCCCCCAAATATTTTGGAAATCTTTCACTCCTTAATATTTTACATAACTTATGCATTCACTATTCACGTTGAATATGTGTAGACAAACCTATCTTAAAGTAATCTATTATTAATCCACTCAACCCAATGTATAGAAACACATATCCTCTTATTTTTAGCTTCCACATCTTTAGGTATACTTAGAGATGGATTTACAAATCTCTAATTCATACTCCACAACGGTGTGGTTACCCTTCTCCAAGGTCAGTAGTTATCTAATACTCTCTACGCTTATTGCATACGGGCACTACCTGGCATTATAAGATTTATTAGGATTTTATAGTGACACAAATCCATCTTCTCATTAGTACTAGTTACACTTATCTTCATAATCATAACACCTTTAACTTCTTAAGACTTATCAATCAACTACATTGGATCTTTGATACCCTCTTTAATGTGAAGGCATCATTCCATGATTAATTTCCCACTACATCATACGTATAACCCATAACTCTAATGGGTTCCCAAAAAAATATGAACCATCACCTGACTTGAAGTTGACATGATGTGAGGGGAATAAACTATTTGTGCCTGCCAAACACTCTAAATTGTCATTTTTTCACCCATAAAATAACGTACTTAATTATCTTCACAAGTGTTGCCAACATCCTTATTCAACCACTTGATCCATCCTCGACCAGTTACTTCTCAATGGTGTTCATCATCTTGACCCCTCTATGCTCCACTGCTCTTCAAGTCTCACTAACTCCAAAGCATAAATGAATTATGTGGACACACATGCTATAGCAAAACAAGAGTAAAATACCACATGCCAATCTCTAAATGTATCAAAGAAATATCAACATAAAATAGAAAAGGCATACATAGACCCTAAGGATGTACACCATGCTCGGATATCAAGTGTAACACCTTTATTTTCTCACACATAAGGTGGCTATCCTAATACTCCAAAGATAGGGGCGTCAAAAGACTTATATCATTCTAATCATTGATGAATATTGTAACAACCCGCTGTCCGAAATAAAAGGTGGCCAGCCCTAAACCCCGATGAAACAGGAATCATAGATAGATACCATTCTCAGCATCACAATAATCATACAGAGTATCAGGAATAACCACACAATATTCCAGAAAACGGGTTATCAAAAATTTTAGTTTGTAACTTAAAGAAAACACTTTCAACAACCCACAATAGAAAAAGAGGATGGAAACTCCCACAACATATACGTGTAATCAAATAGATAAAAAAAAGATAGAGTAAAGCGTCGGTCGATACCATCCATACAACATACAATAAGTTCACGTGTTACATAATACATCAATTATACAATTACAACCATTTGGGCCACACGCCCGAATAAAGACTGATCTTAGCTAGAAAACAATAATAGGGGCGTCTACACAAAATATCCCGTGATCCCCGCAAAATGTCACGGCTCCTCAAAAGACTCAGAGAAAAGATAGTAATTACGAGCGACCTTGCGGCGGAACACCTGAACGAATATAGAAGATATATACACAACAAGAAAACGAAGAACCGATCAGAGGCCGGTTTGATATGATCACTAGATAAATGACAGGTATGACAATAATGTACAAGTAAGCACGGATGATAATCTAGCATGGTAACATCATATAAAGAACTAAGACAGATAAGTGATTATTAATTATGAAATCCAATTATACAAGAATTAAAAGTACTTATAAGCCTTTTTCATCTTTCATCATTTTCAATTCCATCTTCTTTCCATTCCTTATCAGGAATGCATTTATTACCATGTGCTCTTTATGGCACTTAACTCAATTGTATGCTCTTTATGGCATATGCTTTGCTCTTTATGGCATTAATGTTCCATCGAGTCCAACTCGATAATAGAATAGTTATAAATATAAATATAACGATTCTAAGACCGCCCGTTCGGGTTTCCCCACTGTGCGCGTCTCTAAATAACCATCATCTTCCAGGGCCTAACATAAGACAACCTGGGATCCTATCGAAACGTCGGGAAGCGGCCATATGCCTGCGGGGTAGTCAAGACCACACCCATAATCTCCTACCCATCGCAGAAAAATATAAAACAAGCGCTCATAGGGCCTAGGACTATATCCACCCTGCATTCACTAGCCAGGGGGCTTCACCTCACGCACGGACTTCCCTTAAGATGGTATTTAGAGAGGTGTGTAACATCCATTTTAATAATTTCCATTTCGTGATTCAGTAAATCATGTTTTACTTTATCCATTTTACATTTTATCAAATGCATTATGGTATTCTTCACATCATCATAATAACCTCGAAGAATATTTAAACTCCCAAGTTATCTCTCCTAAATGTCCTTGCTTGGACTTTATAATAATCCTCAAATGAGATCTAGTTCGCATATACTCCTAAAGTCTCCAAATTCGACCTTAAGATTTCCTAGACTCTTATAGAACTACCTGACAGAAGAAATGCCTAAACATCTCTTTAAATCTTCCACCCTGAAATGAACCCTAGATGAACCCCTTCGAGTCTAGGGTGTCGACCAACTCAACTAATACTCTAAGACCCTATATTTACTTCATTTAAGAAGGTCCTTAATTACTAATCCTAAAGAAAAGGGGTTAAAATTGAAAAAGAAAAGAAATAGAAAAAGTGCAGGGTTTCCGAATCGATTCGTCCAGAAAATATGGGATTCTGCATAGTTGTCGAATCGATTCGGACCAAGACGAATCGATTCGGTCAGGAAGATTGGGTTTCTGCATAATTGCCGAATCGATTCGGACCAAGCCGAATCGATTCGGATCACTCGACCCTGAAAACTGCATAACAGCGAATCGATTCGGCCAGGCCAAATCGATTCGGTTATGCAGAAGTTCCAAGTTGTTCTTATGGAGTCTTTGACTCCAAATTTCTTCCCAACCCAAATCCAATATAACCAACTCATTTATTATCATCAACACAACATAAATGTTACTAATAACTACCACCACCATTAATACTCATCCAATTTATTCAACCATGATCCAAATCCAACAATTATACCAAAAACCCTAAACTAGTTAAACTATGGTTAATACACCATTATCACAAAAATCATTTATCTTAAACCACAAATAGCAAGTAGAAACTTGCCTCAATTCAGCAATTGCAGATTTTCTTGGTGTAGGAGCAAGAATCCCTCTCAAATCTTTAATCTCTTTTCTTTCTTTCTACCCTTCTCTTCCTCTCTCTAGTTCTCTCTAGGTTTAGGAAATAAAATTTGGGAATTTAGAAGACTTAGTAAGACTAAGTCGTGGCTTAAGACAAAATCCCACTTAATTAATTAATATTGCGATAAAATAATACGCAACAGCATAAGTGAGGTATAACCAGTCAAAAGTGCCCAAAACCTCAAAATACATAATGGCACAATATTTGACTATCTCGCACGTTCCGGAATCAACTGCGGCCTCCAAATTATCATTTGGACATTTTATAAATAAATTTAAGTTCCGGTCTCATTATTAAGCCAAATATCATTTTAAATTCATATGATATTAATAAGCATATCATAGCAATATTCACCCATAGTTATGGTATATATAGAAACTCATAGTGAATATTAGCTTTGCTTCAATAAATTAGCATTCAAATCATAACCCAACACTTATATCTAATTACCATACCTAGTAATTAATATAAAATACGTTCTCATAAGCGAGGGTTATTACAAATATCTGATAAGATCACAAGCTCAACAATAAGTGATCTAGAATGAGACAATAAGATAAAACTGAATGCATATGGATAATTAAATAAAATTACTCTATGTAATACAAATATTGAATTAGAGTCCAATGAATAAATAACAACGTTGGAACCTCTGTGGGTCCATAAAATGAATATCTTAATGTGTAAAGTCTAACCACTATAAAAATTTAGTAAGTAACTATACATCTCCTGTTTTGATAACTGAATAAATTTGAACTTGTAATTGGTCTGCTTATCCATGCTCTTGCAACTGTCAAATACCTTAAATTTTGTAAGAAAACGCGTGGGTTAAAGCCCACATTTTTGTAAGTAATATCTTAGTTTAAAAATATTAAATGCAACTCATTTATATCTCAAGTCGTTCCCGCCAACACTCACACCCAAAATATCTCACCTAATATCTATATAAATAATTTTTTCTCACATTTTCATCATTAGTATACGATTTTCTAAGAGATGTCAAATTATTAACAATGTTATTAAATCTAGAAAAAAATTACAAAATAAATTCATTCGATTTCATTTTTGAACAACTCATAACTATGAACACACGTGCTAATTTTATCCTCTTATAATTGACTAGTTCCTTCACGAGTGACTTATACTCCGTACAAACTATCTTTAGTATATTCACAACAATAAATTCTATTATACTCATTTACATCTATATCATAATCTAGTATACACATAGTCTTATCATTAAATTGAACTTTCTTGATATCATTTTCATTACATTCACTTATAAGGTATCATTTTTATAGGAATGAATGGTCCATTCAAGATGACCCACCAAGACTCTTAGTCATTTGATTAAATAAAAAAAATCATTCTATTTTTTCAATAACTATAATTATTTTATGTAAATAAAGGTGTTCTATTAATAGAATAATCTACACCCATAGTTGAGTTTGAAAAGTTTTCCATGATCTTTTACTCCAAGATTGTCAAATAAAATAAATTAAATCCCTTGCTTTGATAGCAATTGTTACCAAGAAAATATCCAAGAGGGGGGTGAATTGGGTTTTATGAAATCTTTAATATTTTTTAAATGTTAGTTTAACTAAAATTAAATAGTTACAAAAATAATTATGAATAAAAAAGTTAATGAGAAGAATAAAAAAAAACTAATCCACAAAATTATAATGGTTTGGCTCACAATCCATGAGCTTATGTCCACTCTTCAAGGAGACCACATCTGCTTGAGTTTTGTAGGAGTATATATACACTCAAAGTGCCCACAAGAATAGGTTATCATATCCCTTTGACCAAAATCCACTTTGTGTCTCTAGTCGAAGAGGTTGTTTCGACAAAGCTTCATGATACTTTAGGATAAAAGTAAAAGGACTTAAATTACATAGTTCACCAATGGTTAATTTGTTTTCATAAATTGAAAAATTCATTAAAATTAATCTTTTTTAGATTTTTGGATAAATTGTTAAATACATTATGCAATACTCTTCATATAGAAAAAATATTTTCTTAGAAATTTCATCCTTTTATGTATTTATTAAGTATGGGTATGCTAGGTTGAGACAAACATATTTAGAGTTTTTGCCAAAAAAAAATTAAAACTTTGGAAGGAAAAAAGTTGAGAAAATCCCTGTATAAAAATGCGACCTGCTCTCCCTAATGAAAGTTTTCTTCGTTGCATCTAACAAGTTTTTATTTGTACAAGTCCATAGTGCAAAAATCCTTTACTCTTTACGCAACCTGAATTGGCCTTAGGATCGCTCCGGCAACTATTTTTTCGCTGCAACGAAGCTCTAACCAAGGTACTGGATATAGAAAGAAAAAGAGATTTCCTCAAAGGATTGCATTGTGACACGTGTAGATTTTCTTTTACATTCACATTTTTTGGTGTGTTGGGGAAGCAACTTATTTTGTGCGAACAAGAATATCTTGGGGCCATTTGAAACTTGTGTTCACAAGTATATTTTGAAATCGCAAAAATATAGTGTGCTAATTTCCTAGAGGGGTGTGAATAGGAAATATTCAAAAGTAACGGCCAATTTAAAATTTGCTTTTTTAAATACATTGTAATTCAAACTCAAACTCACATAGGAAATTTTTTAAACACTAGTCCTAAAATTGTTACATTCAATTGTATTTCAAGGAAAGTGTTATGATGTCATTCAAATATAATTCAAAAACTTTTGAGTTCAATTGAAACTAAACAAGATGAGAAATATATACCTCAATCTAATTAGATCCAAATTCAAGTTAATTTATGATTTGGTGAGATCTAGCCAAATTAGTTCAATTCAAATGCAATTGTGTGAGATTTAAGAATGCATCAACCTAAATAAATTTTATATCTAAGATTATGTGAAGTTATGTGTTGTGAATAAAAGTAAATGCGAGAATAAGAAAAACACCAAGATTTATAAGGAAAACCCCAACATAAGGGAAAAACCTCTAGACACTATAATTAATCCATTGAAAAAATTAAGACTGTTATAAGAGATGAACCATTTACCTAGATTGAGTTTCCATTTACAAGCTCTCGTAATCGACCAATCTTCTAAACTCCACCCAATATAGAGGCTTTCAACTAAAGCTCCACAAAAGATCCTTTGTAGAGATAGAAGAATCCACCTTTATTATCTTGCACACATCTGTTTTGGAGAACTCCACTCTAATTCTCCATATCTTCCTCATGTTGACCTCCCAAATGAAGATCTGGTAAATGATAAAGGATAGGTTTTTAAAGGTTGTTCTGATGAATCACTCAAATCTCTATCACAAAATATTTCAATCAAAGTGAGGTAAAATCAAATCTCATCTGGATTTCTAGAGAGAGAAAGAGTAGCTCTTAGATCCAAAATTTTTGCAAAGGGAATTAAGAGTTCTAATTCAAAAATGGAGCCAAAATTCATTTTTATAGTGAATTTTTTTTTCTTGCTTATGCAAAGTTCGTGTGCACGGAGGCTCTTTTGGTCATGCACATGATCATAAAAATGACCAAGATTGAACCTACTAGTCATACCCTAGGGCCAATTCGTAGTCGTGCACACGATTTTAGGTATGGAATCCTTCGTGCCTAAAATCTATAGAGGCGTGCACACGGGGTCAAATTGGGGTTGTGCGAAGAATCAAGGAAATAAACCATTTTTCCTTACTCAAAACACATTTTGAAAAACTTAGTTCTTTCCCAAGGTTATACACAACACTTGTCAAGTATAAAACCACTTATTCATTTCAAAATACTATTTTTTAAAACATAATTAAAAACGCGTGTGTGTCTCCATATCCGTGGGCATTCAATCATAACTCTAAGTCAAAAAGATACATTTTCAATGAGTTCTATAATGGAAGTCTTTTTATTGTAGATAAGCGAAGAAGATCTTTAAAGTTCAATGTTTATGAAGTCTAAGAATAAAATTCTTTTTCTACCAAACGTCTATATGGATTCAAGATTTTTGGCTTTAATAACACAAGATTCATGTGCTTTGACATGGAATAAATACAACTAGTATATTAATATAAAATATTACATTATCAGTCTCCCCCTTTGGCTATTCCATGAAAAAACTACCAAACCCAAAAATATCTTGATTACACCTACCAAACTCACTCCACATTTACCATAAAATGAGAGTAGTACAATGTAATACACATGAAATCTATATATCAATGACAAATCAAAATCTAAACTCGAAAATTGAGAATGATCCACATTAACATGATTGTTGATACAAAAAATTATCCACCTATGTGGACTAATCATAAATGGACACTTGTCTCCTTACATGGCAAAAATCCTAGTTAGCAGTCACTTAACCAACTCCAAATATAGTTTCTCGGAGGCTTGCTTAATAACTTGAAGAATGAAAACCATCAAAGTAAATAAAAGGTCACCATATGGGGAAGCAACCAAGGGTCTTTTCGCGCATGGTATATATAATTAACCATCACATTCATTATGTACGGGTGTAAATGCTTGAATACATAAAGGCATTCGAACCCTTGATCTTCGGGTCACTATAAATACATTATATCTCTTTTATCAAAGGCGTGATATAACGGAATCTAAGATATTCTTCTGAACAAGAGTACCTAACTTTTTGTAATCACTCAAATCAATACAATAACAGTGGATGTAGGCTTTCTTACACATTCGAACCACTTTAAAAATCCTTTGTCTCTTATGTGATTATTTCATTACGATCTTATATTTCATCTGTGATTAGAAAATTGGATATTGTCTATTTTTTAACATTAGCAGATTGGCACCGTCCGAGGGAATGAGTGTTTAATTATTGTTCTCTCTCTCGTATACCCTTATTTAAGGGAAGATGAATGATCATGAGCCTAGTGCCATAAATGAAGGCAACTCGACCGTCTTATCTGCTCTGCCTACAACTACAGACCTGAATGGAATTCTTACGAATATTGCCAGGGGTCATGATGCCATGCAGGAAATAATAAGGCAATTAGCTCAATCATTACAAGTCAGATCTTTAGCTCTTTCCAGACAACGAATGATTCTTTCGTCAAGGAGAGAAATGCCACCTTCCCCACCTAGGAATAGCCAACATAGCTATTCCAGATCTACACGTTATAAGTCTTATCGCCCATTAGTTAGTTCATCGATTAGATTCAAAAAAGGTAATGATAGCTATTCATTTTCTCCTGAAAGGCCAAGCTTCTTCGAAAGATCGAGCAGAACTTTGCCTTTTGACCATTTGGGACCCCGAGTAAGTAGAAGTACTCCTAGAGAACTATCTAGAACTAATTAACACCCAACCGACTATCCTGAAGCTTCAATCAAGTCAAGATCAAGCGCTCGATAATCTGTACAGGCCGAACAGACTTCTGAGGAAGAGAACTCAATATAAACACATGGTTGGGATAACCGAGCTGCTTCACACAAATCTAATGCAGGGAACCCTTCGAGGAAGGTCTTAATCCAATGATTAGAAGATCAAATGGGTGAAGTGGCAAAGGAAACAAATCCATTATAGATGAACTTCGTCAAAGAGTATCCTTTCACTCAGGTAATTATTAATTTGCCAAATCCATCCAAGTTTAAAAACCCCATGGTTACCGTAAATATGATGGTAAAACTAACCTGGTTTTGCACATCGAGTAGTATTAAGATGCAACCGACATCTATTCAGTCCCTGATGAAATGAGATGTAGAGTATTTTCAAGTACCATTATAGGTTCAGCCCAAATATGGTACAATAACTTGCCTCGAGGATAAATTACCAGCTTCAATTATCTTGTGAAGCTATTCATTAACAACTTTTGCATTGGGGCCAAGCCAGTAAAATAACTAACATATCGCTTGAGTGTCAAGTAGTGAGTATGGGAAACTACTCGGGAGTAATAACCCATTTTAATAACGAAAAATTGGAAGTGGTTGACTATGAGGAAAAATAGACATCATTTATCTAATGAGTGTATTGCTTCTGGAAAAAATATATCATGCTCTGGCCAAAGATCTAACTAAAACCATGACTGGGCTCGTAGCTAAGGCAGGAAAAATCATGAACACTGAGGAAGCAATGGCTGCAAAGCAGAGTCCATCCACTAAGCCTAAGAAGAAGGATCAGAAGGAGTATAAACCTAAAAAGGATGAGAAGCTAAAAAATTATGGAATATATAATCCATTGACTGTCAGCATTCACCATATCTTGGAGGAAATAAAATACAATAAAGAGCGATGGCTTGAGAGGTTGAGGCCACCCTCTAATAAGAGGGACAAATCTAAATATTGTGAGTTCCATAAGGATCATTGTTGATGTAAAAAATTAGATTTGACCTAATTATTTTAATCACAGATAAAAATGAATAAAGAAATAATACACTACACCAAATCTGCCCATTTGTCAAGGTCATTGACCTTGACAAATTCACCTTGTCAAGGTCAATGACCGTGACATTTCGAGGCGAGACAACTTTTTTTGTCACGGTCGTGTCACGGTCAATGACCTTGACATAAAACTCGCGTTTTGTGTCACGGTCGTGTCACGGTCATTGACCTTGACACTTTTGTCACGGTCATTGACCGTGACAAAGCCGCGACCCTTTGTAAAAAAATTGTCACGGTCATTGACCGTGACACGTCCGTGACAACTTCTTGTCACGGACTTGTCACGGTCAATGACCGTGATAATTCTGGGCAGAATTAAAAAAAAACTGCTGGGCAGTATGGCCACTGCCACTGCCCAGCAGTATATTTGTATCTGTTATAGCAACGTTGTACCTGTTCCACACATCATATATCCGAACAAACTAAAGATAATGCAAATATATATTCAAATAAGAAACTATTTAAAAAGAAACAACATCACCATCATTTTATCTCAAATCTACAAACTATTTGCATGGAAAAGAGATTTTGTACCGCGACGCTCGGGAACACCTCCTTATCCTTCCCTTCTCGTCCGAGTAGCCACATAAGTAGAGCATATGTGGCCTACCCTTAGGGCCACTCCCTGTCCCCTGAATTGAAATAAAGTAAAATTAGTATCCGCCCCTCAAATATAGATAAATATAAATTGTAATTGAAATCGAAATCAAAATTGACATATAAATATAAATACATTACCTGTAGTGTCACTCAAACAGCTAACTTGAGCTCATATGGCACCTCCTTCCAACTAATGTACCCCGGGCAATCGTGTCAATTATAATTCTCTTCATATCTAAACACTAAGAAATACCATAATCCTATGGAGGTATGCGTTGCAAATTCCTTCCAACCGTTGTGTAGCCAAAAATCAGCAGTTGAAGTTGTCAACTCCACCTTTGAATGGGGTATGGAAAGTGGTGGGGTATGGAAAGTGGAATTGACAACTTCAACCGGTGATGTTTGGCTACGTAACGGTTGAGAGGAATTTGCAGAGCATCGCTCCATAGGATTATGGTATTTCTTAGTGTTCGGATAGACGAAGAGATTCAGTCTCCTCTCCACAAATAGGACACCCCAAATAACTATGTACTAATCACCTATTAAAGGTAAGAAGCGTATATTCATGGATTAGTATAAACAAAACTTAGATGTAGTTGGAATATTTATGTATTAATCTCCTCTCCACACACGCACACTACACAAGAGTGAAAATGATAAAGTGCAGATCAAGTAAAAGCATTAAAAATGGATGTTTCGGTACAAATTGAAATAATTATTACAAATTGAAAAATTGTTTCAAATTCGGGTTATCATAAAAAATGGATTGATATTCGGTAGGAGCAGCCAAGTCATCCACACTACTATTTAGACGCCTTGGCGCGTGTTGGACAATTGACCACGGCTCGTTGTTGATATACTCCGAGTAAAACACTTGCTTAACCTTTTGAAATGCACAAACAAACGGCTCATCGCTCACGTGGTCGTTGCTCTTCAACTTGGACAAGTCAACCATGATCAAATTGGTGACAGGATCAACTTTAGAAGCATTTTTATCCTCAACTCTTACCCATTCACAGTAAAATACAACCTCTTTGAAGCTTATATAATCCAATTCAAATATATTTTGAATTACACCATAGTAAGTCATTTCAGCTTCAACGAGGTTTTTATCTTTTGCGCTTGCTCGAAAGAAAGTAAGAGCCTTGTATGAAATACCCGAGTTCTGTACATTTGTACTTTCCTCGTACACTTTAGCGCCGAAAATGTAACCGTTCAATCGATATTTTTTGTACTCTTGTGCCACGAACAAGGGTCCAGTGGCTAGACGAGCAAGCCTTGATGTCGCATCACCCATCTTTAGGAGCTGAGAATATAGATAAATTAATTATATTAGTGGTAAAATATGAGTGTAATGTAACGTTATATAACGACTGTTTTCATTGTAATTACCTCTTGTGTCAACCATAGCCTAAATTCGCTGTCTGATTGTACCACTGTTTTTCGTCTTTTATTGTTCTCACGGGCTTCATATTTACTGCATATTACAAAATTAATCATGTATAAAATAATCTAAAATAATGTTAAACATTATAATATTCGAAACTTACTTTTTCCATTCTTCGACATCTTCATGTGTGTCAAATAGATAACGAGCTACTTGTTCATGTTGCAAACTCGTTAATTTCACTCGTTTTCCCATCACATTACCACCATCATCGAGGAATTCATCAGTGTCATCAACGCTGGTAGAGTCAGTCATATATTCCCGAGTATATATTGATGACTCCACGGTGATGTATTCCTCTGCAATTGATCCTGCAATGTATCGCGTATTCTTGACGTAATCTTTAAAAACTTTCATCAATCTTTCAAACGGATACATCCACCGATATCTAACTGGATCACAAAGAAGTGCCTCGTCGCATAGGTGTACCAACAAGTGAACACTTATGTCAAAGAATGCTGGGGGAAAGTACTTCTCCAATACACAAATCGCTTCGTTCACAGCCAATTTTGCGGCCACTATGTGTTCTCGATTCACTACCTTCTCACACAAGAGGGAGAAGGTAATACTAATTTGCATAATAGCCCTACGCAAATCCTTGTGCTTGGAGAAACAGTGCTTAAACAATAGAGGAACCAATTGCATGATCACATGCCAATCGTGGGACTTACACTTATGTAAATCATGAGTAGCATAATTCACAATCCTTTGCAAGTTGGACGAAAAAGTAGATGGGCCCTTCAAACTATATATTGTGTCTAGAAGCACCTTCCTTTCCTCACTCGTCAAAGTAAACGCACCAGGGGGAATTATTGTCCTTCCCCTACTATCTTCTTTCAACCATAGTTGTGGTTTAAGTTTTAACGTTTTAAGGTCTTTTCGTGCATTTTCTCCATCCTTCGAATGACTCCCCCCAAGGCAAGTACCCACAATATGTTTAGCGAAGTTCTTCTCTGCATGCATCACATCCAATACATGGCGCACCGGGTTTTTCTTCCAATAAGGCAAGTCAAATAAAATTGACCTCCGAGACCATGCCTTTCTTATCTCAGTTTCATTCCCAGTTGGGGTCTTCTTATGCTTGACATTCTTAAATTTGGGATTCTTACCTGGCATATTTGGGCCACATTGAGAAGATTTACTTTCAATTTCTGAACCCGAAAGTTGTCTCGGCGGTAGCCTATGTTCAACTCCGCCCAATAAAAAATTGGAAGCTTTCTCAAATCTGAAACTATGAGCTGGGGGTAAAAACCTCCTGTGGCAATGGTATACATTTTTTAAGCTGGAGGATAGACGAAGAGATTCAGTCTCCTCTCCACAAATAGGACACCCCAAATAACCATGTACTACACATCCGGATAATGTCCCATAAGCTGGAAAATCATGAATTGCCCACATCAACATAGCTTTCAGCGTAAACTCTTCTTTTCTAAAAGAGTCAAATGATTGCACACCATCTTCCCACAACTCATTTAATTCTTCTACCAAAGGAGCCAGGTAGATATCAATGTCTTCACTTGGTGCCTTTGGCCCAGGTATCAATAAAGCCATCATCGAAAATTCAGGTCTCATACACTGTGAAGGAGGGAGGTTGAGTGGGGCTAGGATCACTGGCCATACACTCTGATTGGTGCTTAGATTTCCAAATGGATTGAAACCATCTGTTGATATAGCCAAACGAATGTTGCGTTGTTCTCGAGCAAAATCGGGATACTCATAATTCATCCTCCGCCAGGCAGTAGAATCAATAGGATGACGCATGATATTACCCCCTACTTCTGCCCTAGCATGCCAAGTCATTGCCTCTGCAATCCATGGTACTGTGAAAAATCGCTTTAATCTAGGCCCAACGGGAAAATATTTCAATACTTTTTGAGGCACTTTTGAGCTTGTGCCTTCCTTACTAGTAGATTGGACATATCTAGGTTCATCGCATACCGGACAACGATCGAGATTTTCATACTCCTTTCGGTATAGTATGCAGTCATACACATAAGCATGAATCTATTTATACTTCATTCCCAAACCTTTCAAACTGTTCTTCATAACAGGATAGCTATTTGGAAGTGTATTCACCTTGGGTAATAAGCCCTTCACCCATTTCAGAATTCCCGTCACGCTATTGCCAGACAAACCGTACTGCGTCTTCAAACTGTGCAAACCAACCATGGCATGTAAAGTTGTTTGATCTTTCTCACAGCCAGAGTATAACGGTTGGGTCGCCTTAAATTTTAAACTTTGGTAGTCATCGTCAAGTTTTATCGTGTTATCTTCACGAGCACTTGAATCTTCTACATCATCAGTAACCTCATTCTCCTCAGCTTCATAAACTCCGTACGCATCATCAACTAAATCCTCTAACATATTATGATCTACGTCGTCCCCTTCTTCATCTATTCTACTTGTTGAAGGATGTTGTGAAGGTTGGTCAGGGACAAAAGGAACTTTCAATTCACCGTGAAAACTCCAAAATCGATAACTATCTTGCATACCCGATCTTAACAAATGTAGTTCAACTGTTTTCCACTCAAACACCTTACCATTCTTACACCTAGCACACGGACACGGAAACTCTTCATCATTACGACATCTCTTTGCATATTTCACAAATTCGTTAGCACCTCTGCGAAACACATCCCCCATTCTATTAGTCTCACCCATCCACTCTTTGTATTTCGGATATCCCATCACAGCTACCACAACTAAACACCTATTAAAGGTAAACAAAACTTAGATTTATAGTATGTTTTTTTTAATTATCCCATCATTTAATTATCCTATTAAAGGGTATGTGGTCCTATCCCATTCAAGAATGCATTTTTCTGTAATATACTTACCAGCTCATGCACATTGTTACGATTTGGAAAAAATTCGACAGCATATCCCCTTAGTTCTCCAAGTACACGACGTAGATTGGCAGGTGTGAGTGTTATTTCAATTGGTCAATTAAAATAACAGTCACACTTGTCAATCTAGTATGTACCCAGAGAACATTAAGATACGACTGCAGAACTTCCTCCAAAAGTAACAACTTTAAGCCAATAAGAATATTATACAAAAATTATACAGTCTCAAACTGTCCAAACGGGACAATTCGAGAGATCTCATTACAGGGGTAATGACTCTCGAACGGGTCTAAGGGTTATTGAATGCGTACGCATAAGAACTAGAATGCTAGTATCTATGCGCACTATATTTAATTTCAAGTATGTTTCATATAATGGGTTAATTCAAATACACAAATAAATTCATGGGATAATTCAAATACAAAAATAAATTCATGGGATAATTCAAATACAAAAAGAAATTCATGTATTGACCACATACACACACACACACACTATCTAAGCTGTTCTATAGGTATAAAAACAATTATTATCCAATTATTATCCAACTATTATCAATTATTTATTTTGAATGTAAATAATATTCAAAACCCCACCCACCCCCGCCCCCACCCCCACCCCCTCAGATTAATTCAAGACATAAGACCCTAAAGGGAATCCAAATTATTTCTTGGATGTGAATTCCTCCAAATTATGATCTCATACCTATTCACACAATGATGGGGGAGGGGGTGGGGTGGGGTGGGGTGTGTGTGTGTCCGTAGGTGCGTAGGTGTGCGTGTGTGTGTGGCGTAGGTGTTCGTGTGTTCGTAGGTGTGCGTGTGTGCGTAGGGGCGTAGGTGTGCGTGTGTGTGTGGCGTAGGTGTGCGTGTGTGCGTAGGTGTGCCCACCCCACCCCACCCCCTCCCCCCCTCCACTACCCCCTCCCCCACCCTGCCCCATCCCGCCCCACCCCCACCACACACCACCACACACACACACACACACACACACCCCACCCCACCCCACCCTCTCCCCCTGCCCCCCTCCACCACCCCCTCCCCCACCACACACCACCACACACACACACACACACACCCCACCCCACCCCACCCCCTCCCCCTGCCCCCCTCCACCACCCCCTCCCCCACCACACACCACCACACACATACCCACACACCACTCTACCCCACCCCCTGCCCCCCTCCACCACCCCCTCCCTCCCTCCCCCAAAACACACCCACCCCACCCCCTCCCCCTGCCCCCCTCCACCACCCCTTCCCCCACCACACACCACCACACACACACACACACACCACTCTACCCCACCCCCTGCCCCCCTCCCCCCCTCCCCCAAAACACACCACCACACACACACACACACACTGCACCCCACCCCACCCCACCCCCTGCCCCCTCCACCGCCCCCTCCCCCACCCTGCCCCACCCCGCCCCACCCCCTGCCCTCCTCCACCACCCCCTCCCCCACCCTGCCCCATCCCGCCCCACCCCCCACACACGCACACACATACACACACACATATATATATACACATACACACATAAATATACAAACAAATATATATATAAATGGAAGAGAGAGAGAGAGAGAGAAATTGGACCTGAGAGAGAGAGAGAGAGAGAGAGCAGCGTCGAGTCGAGAGAGAGAGAGAGGGAGGGAACGGTGGGAGGGAAAAAAGAAGGGGGAAAGTTATTTTGCTGGAAAAGTTGTCACGGTCGTGTCAAGGTCTTTGACCGTGACACGAATTGTCACGGTCATTGACCGTGACTAGACCGTGACAACTTTAATTGTCACGGGCTTGTCACGGTCATTGACCGTGACAATTAGTTGTCACGGTCGTGTCAAGGTCAATGACCGTGACATAAAACGCGTGTTTTTTTGTCACGGTCAATGACCTTGACAAGGCTGGCCGGCTGAAAGGTGACAATTTGCCCATTTTGGTGTAGTGATAGACAATAGATTTTTAAAGTGGTTCAGCCTTATAAGAATGGCCTACGTCCACTGTTTTTGTATTGCTGACTGTTTGCTTGAAATTATTGATAATAGGTTTACCAAGAAATTCCGAGTCCCTCTCTAATGAGGAGGTTACAATGTATTTATATCCCTGAGGCTATACAACTGAAAGGACAATGCGTTGTTATCTAGTAGACATGTACATCTGTATGATAATAAATGAGTATTTAATGCACAGTCGTCTCCTTGATTCTCTTAATTTGGATGCGCTGTACGATATGTAGCTCGGACCGCTTAAGCTGCTCGGACCGACTAAGTTGCTCGCACCTCTTAAGTTGCTCAGGGCCCTTGAGTTTCTCGGGGCTCCTTAGTTGCTCGGTGAATTTGAGTAGCTCGATGATTGTGAGTTGCTTGGTAGAAGTGTATATAATTGCCACGTTGGCGGACACGTGTCTGTAAGTGAATGGTCCATGTCAGCAGGCTAAATTTGGTATCAACAGAATCCCCCAATGTATCGTAGTTTGATGATGAAGAAAAGTAAGGAACATTCTGCTGCTTAGATTTCTGATTTGTATGGATTCTAGGCAAACTTTCATTGTATATAACTCCTTTTTCGAGTGCATAGTATCAGGATTTTTAAAGTATTTTGAAATTCCATAACTGCTTCCATTTTTGTGCCATTTTTCTTCTTTTTAGCCGCCGAATACGTAAACGTCCGCCTTGGTAATCATTGTTTTTCTCTATTCCCGAGGTAAAGTATTTAAATGCAGCAGAAATACTATCATCTTTTACTTTTCAAATCTGTGTCTTCGAACTTTTCGTTTCTTCTCTATCTCGTGCGTTGGTTTCTTCCATTGTTGGTTATCAACAGGTTCACTCCTCTTCCTGTAAGATCTTCTTCCTTCTCTTTTACTTATTTTGTTCATCATGGTTTACCCTGTTGAATCTCTTGATAAATTTCGTTCTGAATTTTCAATTCCTTCATGGGTCATATTAGAAGAACTTTCTAAACCTTCTGACTATTTTTCTTTGGCTGAGGGACATTGGTTCCCAAGTCTCTTTGTGGCCGAATGTGGATTTTCTTTTCCTCCAAATCCTTTATGTTTGGAGTTCTGTCAATATTTTGATGTTGTACCTGCAAAAATAGCGCCAAATACCTGGAGAATAGTTAATGGAGTTCATAGGTTGAATCAACTCCATGGAACCCGTTTAGGAATCCTAGAGATTATGTACTGTTATAGATGGGTTGTTAGTGATAGTACTTTTTATTTAAAAACTGGGATTTGAATAGGGTGTTAGTTGTCAATCTTCCTGATACCAACAGAGATTATTTTTAACATGGAGTGGTAATGAAAAATTGGCAACACCCTTCATTGAATGGATATGATGTATACCAAGGTCCTAGATGTCCTCCTTATGGTAATGGGATAGGTTGTTTTTATTTATTGAAATCTTATTTTCTTTGTGTTTGATAAAATGTTTCACTGATATTTATTTGTGTTCATTACAGTTGACAGCAAAAGAAAATCTCCCAAAGAAGCTGACGTTAATTTGAAGCACTTAAAACTTATCTAGAATTTGCACCAATTTGTGGCCGAGGAGCACATTAGATCTGCTTCTTATTTGTTGCAGTACAAGAGCTATACTTAATCTTTTACTGCTCGTCCGGTGGTGATTAACATTGACCAAGTACCAGCTGCTGATACTAGTGTGGAAGGTTCTTCTTCAGAGTGAAATATTCCTATTGGTGTCATAATGAGGAAAAGAAAAGTTCCTTCCTTTTTTGATAAGTCTGCTTCTACTGCTGGAGAGTCAAACAAAAGTAAGAAAAATGTCTCAGAAGAAGGGACAAGGAATATTGATGCACCCCCTCCTGCTGCTGCCAAGAAGGTTGTTGAGAAACCCCCAGTGTCCCCGAGCAAGGTTGTTGTTGTTTCTCCTCCAAGTGAGGTTATCGTTATATCACCAACCAAGACAACATATTTAGTTGAGAATGTTCCTGCTCCTACGAGGAGGTTAAAGAAAAGTTCTTCTGAGAGACCAGCAGAACTTGTCTCTCAATTTTTAAATGTTGAAGGTGGTATTCCCACTTTTGTTCCTCCGAGCTCTACTATGGGCTCGGTGAAGTCTTGGATTATCCCAGAAGTCCAAGGTATTGAAGACTCTCTTTCTCATGACTGGCTCACTACCTTAGCTGCTCAACATATTGCCTCAGTAAGTATTATTGATCTGAGTTCTCATTTTTCACTTCTATGTCCCTGTACTGACTTAAAATTATTTCTTTTTTTAGCTGGTAACGTGTTTCAACACTATTATGAAGAAGGATGAGGCTATCAAGGCTTCAATCTCCTCGGGAGGTGTAGAGGAGGATTTTACTGGATTAACCCAATCTTAAAAGACTCTCATCAGAAGTATGAGGAAAATAAAATTTCTTGGGAGTAGCATGTTAAGTCCGTTGAGCAAGAGAGAGATCGAGTTGTGGAAGCCTCTAAAGAATTGGAGAATAAATTAAAAGAGTTTGAGAAGAATAATAAAGATCTTGAGGATAAGCTTAAGAATTCTGAAGAGCTTGAGAATAATCTCAAAGCTACTGAAGAGGAAATTGGTAGACTTCATGATGTTGATCGTCAAAAATAAGAGGTGGAAGGGAAATTAAAGGCTGCCGAAGAACTTCTTATTGAGAGGACTTCCTCAGAAAAGGTTAAAAGGAAGAAGGCTGTTAAAAAATCATTCAGCGTAGGTTGGGATAAAGGCTAGAATAAGTGTTTGGCTGCCATGTCCTCACAAATGGAATACGCCAGCCTTAAATACTTTAGGGATGGATGGGTGGCAGCCCTTCAAGAGTTGAAAGTTGCTGAGGATTCTGACTTATTTCAGTAACACACTCTACTTCTTCTGGAGAAGAAGAAGAAGACGAAGCTGCCTCAGAAGAATCTTCCATGATAATTGCATATCAGGTCCCTTCTGTCCCAGTTGTGCATCTTTTCGAGCAGCCCCAACCAGTCAGTACTTCTGCCGAGCGAACTTCTGCCGAGCAGCTAATCTTATCCACCGAGCAACCAGTCTCTACTTCGAAACCTTTTGAGGATGTTATAGGAAATAAAGAAAAGTTTTAGAGTAGTTTGGGTGTTTGTTTTGTTATTTCTGAATGTAATATCAGACTTTGTATCTCCCCTTATGATGAAATAAAATTTTGAACTTTTGGTTATTCATCTTGACTTTTTCTTCTACTTGCTTTGTCTGCATTCTTATTGATTCTTTATATTTCTTCTCTTTGCTAGTTTTTGGCCAGGATGGAACTCTTATCAGCTCACGACACAGAACTGATGAAAAATGCAATGACTACTTCAAGGCTGGTCGTGCAGATCTGAATGAGACTCAAATCATTGATATCTTGGGTTCAGATGCTTCTGAGCGAGTAGTTGAAGCTTACCAATAGCTGATGTGTTTGCTTGATCGTGCATTATCCAATAATGTGGCATATTATGAGAAGATTGAGGACCTCCAAGGAACTATCGAGGAACTCCAGCAGCAGTACAAAGAGTCCTCCACACTCTTGCACTAGGGGTACGAGAAGAAATATCAACAACTGAGTGCTGATAGAGGGTATGATAAATTTATATCTGCTTATGAGAAGAGAGAAAGTGTTATGAAGCTTGAAGTCGAGGAGCATAGGCATATCGCTAAATTGCAAGAACAGGAAAACATTGCCTTACAAGAAGAGAATAAATAACTAAAATCTGTTGCATCTTCCTCGGGAGCCTTGGTTCCTGTTAACGATGAAGGTTTTTCTTTCTTGGAGGTAGAAAATGTCAACCTAAGGGATGAATTGGAAACTTTAAGAAAAGCTGGACCCTCCACCTCTACTCGTGGACGGGCAAGAGCTGGTCGGGTTTCTATTGAAGAGGCAAGAACTCAAGCAGCTTTGGAAAATCAGGCAGTTCAGTTGATGGCGAAGAATCAAGCCTTAGCAGAGATGTCCAAGAATATTCTGAACCTCAGCGAGCAACTTACTACTCAGAGTTCTTCCTTAGAAAATAAGGAAATTTTGGTGAAGAATCTGCACGAGCAATTGGAGAGGTTGACTTATCAATTCCATAAACAGTCTAGAGAGTTTTGGATGGATGGTTACAATGAGGCACTTTATCATCTTGATGCTCGTTTAAAACAGTCGAACAACGAAGGGTATAAACAAGGCTGGTTGAATGCTCTTTGTGTTTTAAAATTGGATAGGGGTCATTTCTTATGGGATTACTATAATCCTGGAGTTCTTGATCTACCAGTCCCCCCTTTCAAGCTTGACCTTAGTTAGATTCCAGCCCGGGCCATTCCTCGCATTCTAATCTCCAAGTATCTTGATGATTATAGTCTTCATTTAAATTTTGAAATATCTCGACCAAAACACCTGCTTGACCGTCCATCTATAATGAACGTCAGAATACTACAAGATCTGAATTCATAAATTCCCCTTATAGTCTTGATGATCCTCCAGCTGGGGTAGACCCTGTGTCAAAGGCAGAGGGGAAGAAACCCATAGAGTCGAGTTTGTTCAATTGATATCACATGCGATTTGTAATTTATATCATATGTAATCTGTTCTGATTTTAATGAAGAAATTCTTAGTTTTCTTTGCAATTTAATTGTCATTGGTTTGGAAATATCTCTTTTATTTTCTGATGAACATGTATGTATATCTGTAGAAAGACAAACAACTGGAGTTAGTGGTAATTCGATCCGACCAACCGAAGTTGGAAGAGATTATATTGTCGATCAACCGGAGTTGATCGTATTTGTTTCCTGACCAATCGGAGTTGGTGGTAATTTGATCCCGACCAACCGGAGTTGGAAGAGATTATATTGCCGATCAACCGGAGTTGGTTGTATTTATTTCCCCACCAATCGGAGTTGGTGGTAATTTGATCCCGACCAACCGAAGTTGGAAGATATTATATTGCCGATCAATCGGAGTTGGTCGTATTTATTTCCTAACCAACCAGAGTTGGAAGAGATTGGTTCCCGACCAATCGGAGTTGGAAGAAATTATATTACCGATCAACTGGAGTTGGTCGTATTTGTTTCCTGACCAACCGGAGTTGGTGGTAATTGGTTCCCAACCAACCGGAGTTGGAAGAGATTATATTTCTGATCAACCGGAGTTGGTCGTATTTGTTTCCCGACCAACCGAAGTTGGTGGTAATTGGATTATGAACTTGATACGTAGTGTGTAGCACTAATACTCCGAAAAATTTCAACAAAAAAAGAGAATTGGGTAAAACATCCAAAACTTTATTCATACTGAAGAAACTGCATTACATAGATTCTGTTACAGATAATATTTGCACTGATGCTATGCGTTCCATGCATTCCTAAATTCTTCTCCTTCTAAGGTTTCAATCCTGTATGTCCCTGGACGAACAACTTCTGTTACTCTGTAGGGTCCATGCCAGTTAACTTCCTGTTTGTTGTGCTTTTGAATTACTTTCTTCAGCACATAGTCTCCTTCCTTCAAATCACACTTCTTTACCCTCTTGTTGTAAAACAGAGATGTTCGTTATTGGTATGCAGCATTCCTGATTGCTGCTTCTTCTCTAACTTCTTCGAGCATGTCTAGATCTAATCGCCTCATCAAGTCACTGATAGGATAATTGAAATTCAGCACTCTGTGTGTGGGTAGGCCCAACTCAGTAGGTATAACAGCTTCACTTCCAAATGCCAGTATGTATGGAGATTCTCCTGTTGCTGCTCGCGGTGTTGTACGATAAGCCCATAGCACAGAGTGTAGCTCGCTAATCTAATTTTCCTTTGCATTATCCAGTCGCTTTTTCAAACCATTCAGTAGCGTTCTGTTTGTCACCTCAGTTTGTCCATTGCTTTGGGGGTGGCCTGGTGCAGAATGGATCAATATGTTAGACTGATGACAATATGCAATAAACTCATCGTTGTCAAATTGGGTTCCATGATCAGTAATGAATGCATGGGGAAGACCATATCTACAAATGATATTCTTTCAAATGAATTGATAGACTTTGTCATATGTCATATCAATAAGGGGCTCAGCTTCTACCCATTTTGTAAACTAATGCACAACAACCACAAGGTACTTGAACCTTCCTCTGGTCGTTGGGAGTGGCTTGACCAAGTCTATCCCCCACATGGAAAATGGCCAAGCGGATGTTATGGGTGTTAACAATTCCTGAGGAGTTCTTCGGATGGATGAGAAGCGTTGGCATTTATCACATTTCTTTGCATAAGCTGTACAATCAGCTCTCATTGTTGGCCAGTAATACCCCTATGTTGTTATTCTTCGCAAAAGCGTCCGACCTGCCACATGGGCTCCACAAGACCCTTAATGGATTTCTTCGATCAAAATTTTCACCTCGGAGGGGTGGACACATCTTTGTAACCCTGCTATAATTCCTCGTCTATATAAAATTCCATTGGTCAATACATAACGAGCAACTTTAAACTTCAACATCTTGGCTGCGAGTTTATCAATTGGCAGAGCCCCCTCTTCAATGTAGGCCCTGATGGGATCCATCCAAGATGGTCCAAATCAAGGGTAATAAAATTCATCATTAGATCCTCGTTTATGCTCCGATCAGCTAGGATTTCTATTGGGATTGTTCTTCTTAGCTCGGTGCGTGTGGCTGATGCTAACCGAGCTAGTGAATCTTCTATTGCATTCTCCGATCTCGACATTCTAATCAACTGCACGACATTAAAACTTGATATAACCTCCATTGCCTTCGCATGATACTTGATCATTAATTCTCTTTTTGTTGCATATACCCCTAGCATTTGATTTACGATCAATTGTGAGTCACTGAATACAATGACCTGCTCTGCCTTCATAGTTTTTGCCAAACTGAGACCTACAATCATAGCTTTATATTCAGCTTCATTATTAGAAGCCTTAAATTGAAAGCGCAGAGCATACTCCACATCAATTTCATCTGGGATGTTTAAAACAACCCCTGCTCCACTGCTTGTAGAGCGAGATGAGCCATCCACAAATAGATTTTATATAGGTACTTCCTCATTAAATTTTTGATCAGACAGAGTTCCTTGGTGGAATATTTGTTGCTTCTTTATGTCCTCCTCTAGCACCTCCTGCTGCTCGTCGACCATCTTTTCTTGCTCATCTACCGACTTAAGTTGGTCGGGGTTTAAATTTCATGATCTTGTAACATCCACAGGCTGGTCGGTATTCAATTTTAGCTCTTCATAGGTGTCAGGATAGGTGAACTCTGCGATAAAATCCGCCACTGCCTGCCCTTTAAGCGACGATCTAGGCTCATAAACTATGTCATATTCACCAAGTTCTACTGCCCAGTACATCAATCTTCCTAATTTTTTTAGTTTATGACGAGCATACCTTAATGGCATATCAGTGTACACGACTATGGTGTGAGCTTGGAAATATGGCCTCATCCTTCTGCTTGCTTCAATCAGTGCTAGCGCCAGCTTTTCCAGTCTTGGGTATCTGATTTCGGCTCCTCGGAAGGCCTTGCTAGTGTAATAGATTGGTTTTTGCACTCCATCCTCCACTCTTATCAACATCGAGCTAACTGCGTTCTCTGAAACTGCCAGGTACAAGTATAATTTCTCTCCCATCACTAGTCTGGACAACAATGGAGGTGCTCCTAGGTATTTATTTAATTCTTGAAAGGCCTTCTCGCATTCATCATTCCACTCAAAAGTCTTTCGAAGTGTTTTGAAGAATGGGAGACATCTATCAGTTGCTCAAGACACAAACCTATTAAGTGCTTCAACTCGCCCTGTGAGACTTTGCACTTCCTTCTTCGTCGTCGGAGATCACAGCTCCAATAGAGCCTTGATCTTTTCAGGATTCGCCTCAATTCCTCGTTGGTTAGTAATATATCCGAGAAACATGCCTTTTCGTACTCCGAATATGCATTTAGTGGGATTCAGCTTCATTTGATATTCGTCTAGTTGATCAAAGGTCTGGCCTAAGCCAACTAGATGATCAGCAGCTTTCTTTCTCTTCATTAGCATATCGTCAACATAAACCTCCATGTTATGATCGATTTGCTCAGCAAACACCTTGTTCATCAACCGCTGATAGGTAGCACCTGCATTTTTAAGTCTAAAAGGCATAACATTATAACAATAAGTTCCCCTTGGGGTAATAAAAGAAGTACTCTCCCTATCTTCAGGCTTCATTTTAATCTGGTTATAACCAGAATAAGCATCTATGAAACTTAAGAGTTCGTACCCCGAGGTAGCATCCACCAGTTAATCAATTCGGGGCAAAGGAAAATGATCCTTTGGGCATGCCCGATTAAGGTCGGTGAAGTCTACACACATCCTCCACTTGTTATTTTTCTTCTTTACCATCATCACATTTGCTAGCCAGTCAGGATATTTGACATCTTCAATGAAAGAGGTTTTTTGTAGCTTCTCTACTTCTTCCTGTATGGCTTGGTTCTTCTCAGGACTGAACACTCTTCTTCGCTGCTTCACTGGCTTAATTTCCTTGTTCACATTTAGCTCGTGACACAAGAAATTCGGATCTATTCCTGGCATGTCTTCATGACTCCATGCAAAAGTCTGCTTTCTTTGCCTTAGAAATGCTACCTATTCTTATTTTATTGATTCATCCATGGATGCACCAATTTGAGTTGTTCGTTTTGGATGCTCGTCGTCCAGAATGACATTCTCAGTAGCCTCCATGACATGCCCCTTCACGAGTTGGGACTCGTCTCTAGGGTTTAATGTTTCAATCTTCGTATCTTTTATTTGGTAGGTAGTAGTCTTCTTTCTGGATTCTTCATGCTCCTCTTGCTCGGCAGATGAATAGTAGCATTCTCGAGCTACTTTCTGGATGCCTTTCACAACTCCTACCCCAAAATTGGTTGGGAATTTTAAACATTGATGCACAGTAGATGGTACTGCTTCGAACTTCTTCACTCCTACTCTTCCCATGATGATATTGTAAGCTGATTGGACGTTTTTATCCATGACAAAAAAGCGTACTCTTTCTGTTCGAAAAACAGTCCAGGTACCAATAAGCATATCTAACTTGATCGTCCCAAGTGGAAAAACCTTCTCGCAAGTAAAACCAAGGAGGGGTCTATGATATGGTTCCAACTGGGCTAGCTTCAGATTCAAACTATCAAAGCATGGATATAACATGATATCTACTGAGCTACCATTATCCACCAGTACTCGTGAAATCACCACTTCCTTCATTCTCATCTTGATTACCAATGGGTCATCATGAGGATATAGTACACCTGCCAGGTCATTCTTAGAGAAACCAATGACCAGTTTGTCCTTGTTCACCTTCCTCGGGCGGTCATCTTCAGCTAGATTTATTCGCTGAATGTACGAGCAGGCTTGAGCCCCATTGAGGTAAGCTTTTCTCTCGGCAGTCATGTCTCCAACTCCTGTATCTCCACCTGTAATAACATTACATTCAAATGATCTAAAATGGATTGAAAATACCTCATATTCTGGCTGTTTTGGTCTTTTGGGGAGATCGGGGTCATCTTCTGGGTCTTCATGATTTCTCTTCTTGTCTTCTTTTTCTCGACGAGGAGATCTAAACCTATGCCTTGCTCGGTCGTTGGTTCGACCATCGCTTTGACGATCAACATACTTGGTCAATTTTTCTCGTCTAATGAGTGCTTCAATTTCATTCAGAATAGCTATGCAATGATTGGTTGTATGACCGTGATCTTTATGGAATGCATAATATTTAGACTTGCCTCTCTTATCAGGATCTGCCTTCATTTTTGCTGTCCAGGCTAGCTCCTCGCTACTTTTGATCTCTTCCAGATTGTGATTTATATCCACCTTCAAAGGAGTATAGTTTCAAAATTTCTTCAACTGTTCCAATGCTTGCTTTTATTTTAACTGCTTGTTGCCACCATTGTTCTTCTGTTCCTTCTTCTCAGCTTTATCAGACTCAACTTTGGTCTCCTTAGTGTCCGTATTCTTCTTTACAGCCATAGCTTCCTCGACATTCATGATTTTAGCTGCTTTTGCCATTAAGTCTGCCATGGTCCTGGGTGGATCTTTGGCTAAAGTGTAATACAATTTATTAGGTAACAGTCCACTCATCAAAGCAGTAATTGTAATTTTCTCCTCATAATCAATTACTTCCAGTTTCTCGTTATTGAAACGAGTAAAATAATCCCTGGTGCTTTCACCTGTCTTTAGTCTAACACTTAACAAATATGCTACTCGTTTGACTGGCTTTGCCCCAAAACAAAAATTTCCAATAAAGAGTTCTGTCAGCTGAAAGAAGGTTGCAATTTTCCCCTGAGGAAGGTTATTCTACCACATCTGAGCAGATCCAGTGAGAGTTCCTGAAAATGCCCTACATCGCATCTCGTCTGAAACAGCATAGATATCGGCAACTGCTTGGTATTGTTCTATATGGAGAACATGATATGTTTTTCCATCGTATTTTGGTGTTACTACCGGGGCTTTGAATTTTGACGGTGTGGTTAAGTCTACGATATCTTGTATGAATGGTGTTCCTCGGACAAAAGTCCTTTGTAGAGGATTCTTGGTTTTAACCATTTACCCTAATCTATCCTTCAACCTTTGAATTGAGCCCTTCCATGCATCATTTCCTTTTCCGATCCTATTGGTTCGAGCAACTGATCGTGTTGAATTTGCCTCTTGGGATCTTTCATGACGAGCATCTGGTCGTGATTGGGCAGAGCCTGCCTTTAAATCAGATGGTCGTTGAGAGTTCCTCGACATAATCCTAGGGGGACTTCTATTCCTCCTAGGACCCAAACGATAAAAAGGAGAGACTCTACTCAACATTTCAAGAGCACTTGTCCTTTCTGGAGATAGAGTGATGTTTTGTTGAGTGTTTGTAACTCGTACCGAGGAAGTCCGTCCAGGCTGATAAGAAGGATCATTAGATCTCTCCGTACGATACGAATCGATGCGTCTGGACTGAGATTCCTCTGGGAATAACGTTCACCTAGTTCGCGAAGAAGGTAGGCAGGTATTTCTTTGGATACTTCTTTGTCCTGACTGGGCCGACACTCCACCCTGGACAATTTGTATGAGTTGACGCATGGTTTCTTGCATGGCCGTTTTTCCTTGGGTCAAATTAGCCATTATACCAGCTAGATCTTGGAAATTCGGAGGAGTAGATGGATTTGGGGGGATTCCAGCATTTCGATTACTGGATTCTGGATTATTAGCCATTGATGATGAATTATTTTTGGTGAAAAACGATAATTACAGTCGTTTTCCACAGACGGCGCCAATCTGTTGATGTAAAAAAATTAGATTTGACCCAATTATTTTAATCACAGATAAAAATGAATAAAGAAATAATAGACAATAGATTTTTAAAGTGGTTCAGCCTTATAAGAATGGCCTGCGTCCACTTTTTTTTTATTGCTGACTGTTTGCTTGGAATTCTCGATAATAGGTTTACCAAGAAATTCTGAGTCCCTCTCCAACGAGGAGGTTACAATGTATTTATAGCCCTGAGGCTATACAACTGAAAGGACAATGCGTTGTTATCTAGTAGACCTGTACATCTGTATGATAATAAATGAGCATTTAATGTGCAGTCGTCTCCTTGATTCTCTTAATTTGGATGCGTTGTATGCTTTGTAGCTCGGACCGCTTAAGCTGCTCGGACCGACTAAGTTGCTCGCACCGCTTAAATTGATCGGGGCCCTTGAGTTGCTCGGGGATCCTTAGTTGCTCAGTGAACTTGAGTAGTTCTATGATTGTGAGTTGCTTGGTAGAAGTGTATGTAATTGCCACGTTGGCGGACACGTGTCTGTAAGTGAATGGTCCATGTCAGCAGACTAAATTTGGTATCAACAATCATGGACACATAACTGATAATTGTATCACTTTAAAGAATGAAGTGGAATCTCTCATTCATCAAAGAAAGTTGAGAAAATTTATTGATCGACGAGAAGGCAGATAAACGAGGGAAATGTCAAATTCTCCATGCAAACCCATAGATGATGGGAAGATAAACCATGAAGATGATCTCTACCTGCCTAAGAATCCTAAACAACCAAATAACGAGTTAGCTATGATACGTTTTGGCTCTCTTGATTACCATGTAGTTACAGATGGCAATGTAGGAGGAGGAGATCACACTGCAGAGAGAAAGGCCTACCTGAATGAAGCATAAGAATGTTCTTATATCCAGAGAATCAATCTGAATAAAGATGATCCACTCAGGAAACTCGATAAAGATAAACTGGTAATCGACTTTTCTAAGAACGAACTCTCTAGGGTACTATATCCCAATTATGATCCATTGGTCATTAGGTTTATAATCTGAGATGTCGTCATCACCAGGGTTTTGATTGATAACGGGAGATCGGCTGATATCATGTTCCACCTCTGCTTTCAAAGTTTAGATTTAAAACTCAGTCAACTAGAACCATACCACATGCCATTAATAGTTTTTCGGGCGAAAACATCTATCCACTAGGGACAATTAAGCTAGAAGTGTTGTTTGGCACTTGGCCAACAAGCCGTACTGAAAAGATACGCTTCTTTATCATGGACAAAAATGTTCAATCTACGTATAATGTAATCCTCGGAAGGGTGGGGCTAAAGAAGTTTGAAGTTGTACCATCCACAATCCATCAGTGTTTGATGTTCCCAACTCACTTTGGGGTTGGCATCGTTAGGGACGATCAAAAGGTGGTCAGAGAGTGCTATTACTCCACATCCAAGCAAGAAGACTTGGCTAACTTAAATAAGAAGACCACCACTTACTAGGTAGACACTATGGAGCCTAATAGTGAATCAAAAGTAAAAACCCTGGATCCCCGATATGAAATGAAGTTAGTCAAAGTTCAGATTGTTGAAGCCATCGAAAGTATAATCCTGGATGATGACGAAACGGGAGGGAACTACCCGGATCATCTTCACACTGGATTCACTCCTTAAACAAGAATTGATTGAATTCTTGAGACAACGAAGGGATGTGTTTTCTTGGAGTCATGAGGATATGCTTGGGATTGACCCAAACTTCCTCTGTCATAAGCTCAACATTAATAAGTATGCTAAGCCCATCAAGTAAAGGCATAGGGTGTTCAGTTTAGAGAAAAATCAAGCTATACAGAAAAAGGTGGAAAATTACAAAAGGACGAATTTGTTGAGGATGTCAAGTATCCAGCTTGGTTGGCCAACGTTGTGATTGTCAAAAAGAAAAATAACTAATGGAGGATGTGTGTGGATTTTACTGATCTTAATAATGTCTGCCCAAAGGACAACTTTCCCTTGCCTAGAATTGATCATTTGGTGGATACTATATCAAGACATGAGCTATTAAGCTTCATGGATGATTATTCTGGGTATAACTGGATAAGAATGAAAGCAGAAGATAGGGAAAGAACTTCTTTCATCATCAGTCGAGGTACATATTGCTATAATGTAATGCCTTTCGAGCTCAAAAATGCTAGAGCAACATACCAGAGGTTGGTTAACAAGGTGTTTGAAGAGCAAATAGGAAAGAATGTGAAGGTTTATGTGGATGATATGTTGACTAAAAGAAATAAGGCTTAAGATCATATCAACGACCTTAGTCATACTTTTGATCAGCTGGAAAAACATCAGATAAAGCTTAACCCGACCAAGTTTTTGTTCGATGTGCAGGAAGGAATGTTCCTCGACTTCATAGTAAACCAAAGGGGAATTGAGGCCAATCCAGTCAAGATAAAAGCTCTGATAGAAATGAAGTCGTCGACTTGGAAGAAGGATGTATAAAGTCTTACATGTAGAGTAACATCTTTAAGCATGTTTGTTTCCTGGGCAACATATAGGTGTTTTCCCTTCTTCACGGTGCTAAGAAAGACCTTTGAGTGGAATGCAGAATATGAAGAAGCATTCCAAGAATTGAAGAAGTATCTAGGATTGCCACCTTTATAGTCTCGACCTTTTTTTTTGGGGGGGGGGAGAAATTATACTTGTACTTAGTTATTTTTGAATCCACAGTTAGCTCGACACTAGTTCAGTTGGATAATGGAATTCATAAACTAGTTTACTACACTAGCAAAGCATTCAGGGGAGCCAAAATCAGGTACCCACACTTGGAAAAACTAGCCTTAGCACTTATTGAAGCTTCTAGGCATATGAAGACTTATTTTTAAGCACACAATATAATTGTATATACTGATTTACCTCTTCGTCAAGCACTCCACAAACCTTAAAAGTCAGGAAGATTGATGCACTGAGCGGTAGAACTGGGAGAGTATACCGTCGTCTATGAACCAAGGTCATCCCTAAAAGGATAAGATTTGGTGGATTTCATTACAGAATTCACTTATCCAGAGGTTATCGATCAATAAAAATTGACTGCCGAGCAGACTTTCAGCGGAAGAGAACTCATCTCAAAAGAAAGACAAAGTTGTAGCTGACCAACCTGAATCATCCAGATCTCAAGAAAAGGCTTAGAAATATGTAGAGGAGAGTAAGAATATATTCCACCATGGAGTTTTATCTATAGAGAGCTTCAGTAGTGATATCCTATTATGGAATTTATATATGGATGGATATTTATGTGCAACTAAAAGTGGAGCAGGTATCATACTTAATAATCTTAATGATATTGATATTGAATATGATCTTAGGTTTTAATTCAAGGCATCAAACCATGAAGTTGAGTATGAATATTTGATAGTCAGACTAGAATTGGCCCATTTGTTAGGGGTCGAGCAGATAATAGCGCATAGTGATTCACAGCTAGTTGTCAACCAAATGCTTTATCTAAATGGAGTCAATGGAGAATTGATGAGTAGGTATTTGGCCAAAGCTATGAAAGTTATTTCTAAGATTTTGGGCGTGCAAATGAATAGTATACCAAGAATAGCTAATGCATGAGCTAATGCACTTGCCCGGCTAGCTTCAGCAATGAGAATTGAACTTCGGAGGAAAATTACAATTGAAATATTGGCCAATAGGAGCATAGACAAAGATCTAGTGGTCAGTGTAATTACGATAGGTTTAGGACCTTCCTGTATGGATCCTATCAAGACCTACATTGGAGATGGAACCCTACCAACTGATTCCAAAGAAGTAAAAAAGCTCCGGTACAAAGCAACCATATATGTGTTGGACAAGGGAGTTTTATACAGAAGGGGATTAACTATCTCTTTGATACGTTGTGTTTATCTGTTGGAGGTTAAAATTTTGATTAAGGAAGTGCATAAAGGTTCTTGTGGAGCTCATTCAACTCGTCGATATTTGCTCCAAAGAATTAACACACAGGGATACTACTAGCTGACAATGAGGGAAGATTGTAAGGCCTTCACAAGAAATTGTGATAAGTGCCAGAGGTTCTCTGTAATTCACAAAATACCCAATGTTGATCTAACTCCCATTACCTCACCTTAGCCATTCTCTATTTAGGGAATTAACTTGGTCATCCCACAGCCGACAACCAAAGGAAGGTTCAAGTACTTGGTAGTTGATATCGATTACTTCACCAAATGGGTAGAGGTAGAGCCGTTGATAGAAATACCTTATGAGAAGGTGTACCAATTCATTTTAAAAAGAATCATATAAAAGTATGGAATGCCCTATGAGTTCATTACAGACCATGGGACCCAGTTTGGCAACGATGAATTTGAAGTGTAATACGTCCAGTCCAAGGTTCAAAAACTCCATTCAGCACCACGCCACCCTCAAAGCAATGGTCAGACGGAAGTGACAAAAAAAACTTTGCTCAATGGAATAAAGAAGAGGCTTGATGCTTCCAAAGGAGATTGAATTATTGAATTACATTATGTTCTCCGGGCTTACAGAATAACTCCGCAAACAGCAACTGGAGAAACACCTTATATGCTTGCGTTTGGTACATAAGCCATAATACCAGCCGAGATAGGCCTACAAACCCATAGGGTGCTGAATTTTGATCCTCCTATAAGTTACTTGATGAGATTATTGGACTTAGACATGTTAGAAGAAGTCTGGGAAGATGTTGCTCTCAGATGTTGTGTACCAACAAAGGACTACTTGCTTTTACAATAAAAGGGTCAGACCGATCAACTTAAAAGAAGGCGACTATGTCCTAAAGAAGGTCATCAAGAAGAGAAACAAGATTGAAGCCAATTAGCATGTCCCATATCACATATTAAAAGTCATCCGACTAGGGACCTATTGAATTGAGACACTAGAAGAACACCGAGCACCTTCGAAAATATTATTAGTAATTCAAGGCATTGACATAATGTACTTCTTTATGTTCAGCACAACTATTTATCAAGTTCAATAAAAATCTTGATTTTAGTTCCTTCAATTTTTTTGATTTTTTTCACAGTACGATCGATAAACATCCCCCAGAAATAACAAATAAAAAATATCTCTTGGTCTTCAGCTCTTGCCAATTCAATAACACATACCATACTTAATCAGGTTGAACTTATCTGTCGATCAGCACGTACCATACTTAATTAGGTTGAACTTATCTTTCAATCAATAGAACATACTTAATCAGGCTGAACTTTTCAAATTTACGATGCATATCAAATTCAAGATGCACCAATATCTTAAGGCACAATCTTATCTCTCCCAACTTATTACTTCATGTATGACTTTGTATGTATAATCACGAACAAGAAGTTGTTACTTCATGTATGACTTCGTATTAACAAGTCATGAACAAGGAGTATTACCCGATCAAGTTAAATACAAGCATAAACTCCTAACGCACTCGATCGGCATTAATCATTTACTTCATGTATGACTTACTCTTTAGCAAGTCAAGAATAAGAAGTCTGTAAAACTTCCTATACAGATCAAACAGTTACAAATAAGTTTTACCTGACTAAATTAAATGCAGGAAGACATGTACACATTCCTAACCATTAGAATACACACATATATTCCTCATACAATTGGTCTCCACTGAAAACTAATGCTAAACTTGGATCAATAAAACTATTTATAGTTTCATCTAAGTGCATCAGTAGAATCTATGGCCTTATAATTGCAGTTTAATAATTCAGTATTAAATAATAACTCAGTTGACTGATTGAAAAAATAATCATAAGTTGACTACGCAAATTCATGAATTTTTATTCAAATACTAATTGTATTACATTCAAGATTAAATGAATAACAAAATATAGAAAAGCTATTCCATTGGACATTTTCCTTGAGCTTTGGAAGTTGGCTGAACTCTTTCCATACCAGCTGGAGGATCATCCAAGGTATAAGGGGAGTTGATAAAGTTTAAATCCCTCAGCATTCGTCTATTACTAATTCTCAACGCATTAATCAGATGAGGATGATGGATTATTTCATGAACATCATGTAGACCATAGTCTCCCAAGTATTTGGTGATCAAACACTGGGGAATAGGATCAGCAGAAATTCATTATCTCCAATTTGAATGGAGGCTTATCACAATCTAGCAGCCTAGGCTCATTCCAATACCATAACTCGTAGTTACGATCGTATGTCAGTAAAGTTAAATAGTTGGTCCATCCTTACCTGTAACCTTCACGATGGTTCAGGGCAAGGTCATCAACATGTCTAAGAGCTTCATTGTAGCCCTCCATCCACACCTCTTTGGGTTATTTGTGAAATTAAAAGGTTAACCGTTCAACTTGATGTTGATGTTTCTTCAAGACATCACTCTTCACCTTCAACTGAACAGATTGGTCATCAATGGATTTATCCATAGCTTCCAGCTTTACTAACAAATCAGCAATAGCCTGACTTTTTTCTTTGAACTGGGCGGATTAGTCAACTAGTGTTTTATTGGTCCTTGCCTTATCTACAGTTGGTCGGCTAGAAATTTACTTCCTAGAAGTTTGCCTGAGTTTGGTTTTCTTCAGAGCTTCAAGTTCCTCTGCTAGCCTGGATATCTCAGCCTTTAAGAAGGAAGCACCTTCATTAACACTATTGACATATGAATTCTTCAAGATGTCAAACTCATTTATGAGTTTATTATTTTCCTCTTCAAGAAGTTTGGCTATATCCCTGGCTTCATCCACTTCTTGGATCCGAAGGAACTCTTTTCTTCTATACATATAGAGGCATACTATTTAAGCTTCTTCTCAAAGATCCAACCTTCACTTAAGGCTTTGTACTTTGCCTCATAGTTGGCGTGGAGCAAAACCAAAGTAAACATGTGGTCTTCTTATAGATCTTCAATCATCTCATAGTAGGTAGTATTATTTTCCACTACCTTGTCCAGCAAACATTGAATATACGTGTATGACTCCTTAACTTGGTCAGAAGTATCTGGGCCCAACAGGCCAACTAAATTTTCTTTAGACGAATGAATAGGGCCAGCTTTTAATAAATTTTTACTCTGCCTGAGTAGGTCGGATTCAACAAAAATAATAGCCTGTTTCCTGGCATCAAACTAAAAATTGCAATGGTAAGAACACAAGTGTAATTACTGGGCAATCATAACATAAAGAGTGTGATTTAATAAAGACAACTCAACTAAGCAAGAAGGCATAACTATGAAAAATGCAACACATTTGGCCAAAAGGAAGTATCTTCATTAATACGCAGAAGGTATTACATAATGGTACCATTATAAGGCAAATATACCAAAATAAAAACAAAGGAGTTAAACCTTCTCCTTATCCTGAACATTGCTTCCAGAGGGCTGGTCGATAGAAGGGACGACTTTCTCAATAGGCTTTAAAGTTATCCCAACAGGATGAATGGAGGATTATCCCGATCCCTCCTCATTATCAAAATCTTCCTCCAAGTTTGGAAAAGATTCTAGATCATGACTTAAGAATAATTCAGAGTCCTCAACAGTCCAGACCTCCTTAAGGGCCTCTGACCAACCATCTTTAAAGTACTTCTTCTTAACAAACTCAATTTGATCAGAGGCTGCTAGAAAATCCTTATCCCAACCTTTATTGAAGGAGTCTTCTTTTATCTTCTTATTTTTATCCTTTTATGCAATCAACTCAGAGATCAGACTAGCATCTTTATCTTCAATAGACTTCAAGAGAGCTTTATTATCCACCAATTTATCTTTAGCCATCTTGACCTTATTTTTAGCAGTCACTAGTTTCCCTTTAGCAATGGTATATCTCTGGTTAGCCTTTTGAGCTCAGCATCCCAAGTCTTCTGTTTTGACCCCAACAATTGCCTTGAAGCCTCAACAGATTACCTTAGAGCTTCAAGGGCCCCCTGGACATCTCCTCCTAAAGAATAAATATGAACGTCCTTTTCCAGTGTTTGATTAAAATTCACCAAAAACTACATAAAGGACAATATCATATTATAAGGAATATTAGGGGGGAAAATATATCAAAAGTAAGTAATAAAGAAGAAAGAATTACCATAGCCAAACTTTGGCAAGCATTTTTGCCAACTTCAATCTTAGCAGTAGGGCAAGAGTTTCTCTATCAACATAGCAGGTACCATTCTTGATTAACTTCCTAGAAACACTAAGATGAATGACAACTGAGGATGACCCAACAGCAGTCAAATCCTCATGAACCTTCTTGACCAACTTTTGGTCGACATAACTCTTCTCCACCTTCTTCTCAGACAAGCTTGTTCTTTACCTCTTGAATTGAGGGGCAGCAATATTTACTTACTCAGAGGTGATGACTTGAGGAACCTTCTCTATCTCAGAAACCTTTGCTTATTTTTTTGTCTTCTTAGCATCACCAGTCTTGCCAGTCTATTCGACAGCTCTCTTAGAAGTTGGAGACAAAGCTTCAGTCATCAAATTAGGGATTTTTATCTTTCCCGTACCAGTAAGTGGAGAAGAGGGAATAGTTGAAATATCCAACGATTCAAAAGAGGAGGAAGTTCCAAAGTCCTTCTTAGCACCAGCAGATTCCTCAGTTGTAGAGGTAGGAACTGACTCTTCTTCAAGATTAATGGGGGCTTAAGTAGCAGCAGTAGTGGGCCTAGCAACAAAAGAGGTAATTGAACTCCTATACTGGAATAAATACGAGGAATCTCTTGGGTGTTCCTCACCAATCCTCTGGTGAATGTTCCACAAGAACTTTAACTCACGAATGTCGATGATACCCTTCTTTAGAGACTTCTTATTTATTTCAATTGTTCAAAATAAGAAACAAAATATGAAAATATTAAGTCAGCAATTCATCAAATAGTTGGTTGGTAAAAAACAGAGGAATACAGTAATGAAATTCAACAACCTATGCCATATCCCAATTGGGGGCACCTAGGCCCATCATAAACCTATCATGTTTGAAGAGGAGCTTGATGCTAATTTTTTGTAATAACTCCATAGTCAAAGTAGTCTTTATTGGGGTCTGAAAAATTAACAACTAGGGCCCTATTGTCAAACCTAGTCTTAATGTAGTAAGTACTATCACTGGTAACCCACTTGTAACAAAACATTAACTCAGGAATGCCTATGTGGGTCCCATGTATTTAATTGAGCCTATGTATCCCATTTATCACTCTCCAAGTATTGGGGGCTACCCTAGCAGGAACGACATCAAAATACTAAAAAATTTCTAGACAAAAGCGATTGGGGGGAATAGTGATACCATATTAAACTATGAACAAAGAGGGAATCCAGTGACCGTTTGGTAATGACAACACCTCAACAGGGGGTACAAGAATTTCTAGGTCTACCTAATCAGGAATATTCCTTTCCTACCTAAATTCATCTAGAGAATCCCCATAAACTATGTAAACCATGGCTACAGTATAAAAAGAAAGAAAACGAAATGAAAGAGGAGAAGAAAGATTACAGAGAAAATTGTGACTAAAGCGAAGGTAGAACGTAAAGGAAAACTAAAAAAATAAAGAACTTAGAGAAAAAGAAGAGTAAGAAAACTTAAAAAGTTGTGGTTTAAAAATCCAACAAAATCGTATCTCTTATAGCTTACCTAGGAAATCGTACAAGAAATGATTACTTGTTTTGACGATTGACATTCTGACGGCTTCACAATTCTAAAAGCACCAAAAACACTAATATACCCTTTGGCGGTTCGCTAACTTTCAAAGTATTCATAAAAATGCCACTACAAAATCAAAACATGCAAAAAGCTTCACAAGTACTACACATCGGTATGTGCCGACCAACTTTGAAGGAAATATACTCCATCCTTTCAGCAAAATCATCAAGAATGAAATATTGGGGGCTTTTTTTGCTACAAAAAATTATCCATCTTCGTGGACTAATCTGAAATGGACACTTGTCTCCTTATGTGAAAGAAATCCTAGTTAGCAATCGCTTAACCAACTCCAAAGATAGTTGCTCGACAGGCTTGCCGACCAACTTGAAGAATGCAGAACATCAAAGTAAATAAAAGGTCACCACATGACTAATGGTATTTTCTCATGTGGTATAGACAAATCAACCATCACATTCATTATGTACGGGTGTAAATGCTTTAATTCATAAATGGATACCAACCCTTGATCTTCGGATCACTATAAATATATTGTATCCCTTTCATCAAAGGCATGATAGAACGAAATCTAGGATATTATTTTTAACAAGAGTACCTAGCTTTCTGTAATCACTCAAATCAATACAATAACAGTGGATGTAGGCTTTCTTACACAACTGAACCACTTTAAAAAATCTTTGTCTCTTATTTGATTATTTCGTTATGATCTTATATTTTATCTGTGATTAGAAAATTGGATCTAGTCCATTTTTTTACACCAATAATGACTACCTAAAATACATTAATTAAAAACACAAGATTAAGCAGGTAAAGCTTGCACAGAGAGAAACTCCCCTACTTTGGGAATTCTAAAAAAAATCAATATGTGATATAAAGATGGTCAGAAAAGAATGAAAACATATGTAAAGATATAAATCCATATAATATCATCAATCACAACAAATATGTGACCCATTCATAAAACATCTCTCCCAAATGGATGTTTCTCCCCCTAAACGCATGAATCTCTTAATAACGGAGAAAAAAGAACTCCTCATATCTTAAACGTTTTCCCCCCTTTCACATAGAAATTCAAAGAGAAGTTAAAAGATGTGGATATTGGGTATAACATGGTAAATATAATTAAAATCATAATGTATAAGAAACACTAGCAAAGGACACGCTAGAAAACATGTGATATATCTAATGCTATATTGAAGGTACTCAAGGGAATTCACAATGAGTTATGAGAAATATACAAAACCAATGAAGCTATAACATCATCCAAACATGTGAACATAATAACGAGTGATGTATAGAATGTGAATCTCAAAACATGAATAAAAAGATAAGATATATCAAGCATTATCGCATGATAAGTGATATATATGTATCTAATTAGGAGATATCACAAGAGCAATATATATAGCAATGATAGAGCTCAAAAGGTATGGATGACCATAAAGTCCATAAAAATATCCAATGTATCATCATCCAATCACAAAATAAAGTACTCGAAAACATAATAGGATTAAATCAACAAGAAAGATCAGAAATGTTGACTTACTAGAGCTTGAACTAGATGAACTCTAACAAAGTAGAATAACTAAGGATTGCACATCAAAACCCTCCCAAAATACCCAATATAGCTCAAAGATCACTCATGCAAGCGAAAGATCCTAGCTTGCACTCAAAATTTCCTAGGGTTTTTCTTTGGTACTGTATAAATCGAATGAGTACAAAATGAGTCCTAACTTCATTTAAATTTGTTGAAGAGGTTTGAAGTCCGTGCCCACAATTTAAGTCTTGTCATATAACCAGTGCTAATATGAAACCGTGCAAAAAGTTTTGGCTAGAACATCTTAGTCAGGGAAATTTCTAAAAAAAGACTGTTTATAGCATCACAAAAACCAAAACTCTCAATATATGATATGTATGTTGATGCATGAGAAAATATTCATGTATGAAATAATAAGCATAATTTTGAGATAAAAATGCATAAATTAAAGAACACACACACACACAGAGATATGTACAAACGAAACTTTAATATGAAAAATGTGACACTGATTAGGCAACATAAGATAAACAAGATTGCATGATTTTTTTTATTTCTATCTTAATTAATGACATGGTTTAAGAACTCATTTAAAACAAACATTAATAAATTCAACAAAAAATTTAGAATTCCTTTCAAATCAAATCAAGTTATTTTGCATCTTAATCATGGCATGGTCGTAAACAATTATGGGTTATAAAATCAAATGGATGCATATAATGAAGTCATAAGAATTACATGTTATGCTTAGGTTTATCATTCAGTTAATATCCTTTCAATATCCCATATATGTTAGTCAATATCCATATATTTCCATCAATGATACTCAAGCTGAAAATGTAATTTGGTAATATATATTATTTATCTTATTCTCTTGTCAAAACAATTGAGTCGTTGAGTCTTTCAAGTCATATAAACTTGTTTTGTTATGAGTTAGCTGCATATATTTGAGTTAGATTGAGCCTTTGAAGATTGAAGATATTGTAAACATCTTATTTAAGACTTCCATTGCCATGCATTCATATTAGATTGACGACTATATAAATTTAGTTTATTGTGAATTGATTATGGCTAAACACACATATGTGCACAAAATATTTTTGAAAATGTGTGAGGATTTTAAAAGTTAATGGAACAAGTGTTTAAATGTTTTTAAAACTGTGTCAGAGGACATTTGAAAAAGATTTTGGGATTCGATCAAGTGTTGAACTTTATTAGTTTTATTTTAAAAACTATTTTTTGGATATTTATTCGCACGACTTACAATTGAGCCCACACACATGGCCCTTTTTCACGACTGTGATTTAAGTCTGTGCGTATGAATTTGCCAAAATTTCTATACTTTGTTAAATTATGCGCACGACCAAATTTAACAGTACGTACGACGATCCCATATTTTAAAATTTTCCTATTTAAAGGCTAATTCTCCTCTCATTTTTATTTATCAGAATTTCACACAATTAAAACACTCTTCTTAGTGATTTTCAGAGTTAAGAGATACTTTCTCTCTCTTCTATTTCTAATCTCACTTGTTCTTTCGAAAACTTTTGAAGCTTTGATTTTTTTTCAATCCAAAGTGTTTTTGATAGAATTGAGAGTAGATATAAATCAGATATATACACTAGATTTGTCAATTCATTACGAAATTACAAAATTTTTATGATACTTGATTTTGATATTCCTTCTAGTATTAGTCTGAATGTCAATTCTCCTATGATTTTGAGTCATATGGAAAGGATATGACATTTAATATCCAAAATGAAAAAGAAGGAAAAAAAATCTTCTCATTCTCTGAGAAAATCAAAATTTCTTGATGTTGATATTGATAAAAGTGATGAAAGTGATGAAATTGAAATTTTCAAATCCTTATGTCAAAATAATGAAGTGTTGAATGTTCAACTTCTCAAAATTAAAAATATGAATGCTAATATAGCTAATAAATTCAAACTCCATGAACATAAAAAGAAGCTTTTAAAGAGTTTGAAATGACTAGTCAACTTACCAAACAAAAGTTAAAAAATGCTTGAAACAAAGAAGGGAGAGTTTTATGAAGATATCATTGCATCGAGAGAAGAAAATTTGAATTTGAGAATATTGAGTAGTTCTCTAAGAAATGGTTTGGTAAAACTTAAGGTGATTGATGAAGAAAAAAGTGGATTGACTTTTAAACATGAAAAAGTGAAGAAATAATTTCTTATTTGTGAAGATTTTAAAAGTGAGCTTGAGAAGAGATTTGAGTCTTTAAAAACTGAATTTGACTAATTTGAAAGTCTGAAAAATAAGACTTCCGAAAATGACATATTGAGTCTTCACAAGATTCAAAGGAAATCGATTTCTTAATTTTTAAGAAAAATGGGACGAAACAAAAAGTGAAAGAGAATATTAAATTGAAAAAAGGAAAAAGGAATTGATAAAAAAGTTTCAAAGAATCATACAAATTCATTCTCATTCAAATTTTGTCATATGAAAGGACACTTGGAATAATTTTGTTTTAAACTGAGAAAAAAGAAAAGAAAATATTATTCTAGTTCCTTGAGTTATGAAATGAAAGATGATTTTGCTCCCGGAGATGTATTTGATGAAATAAATTTGTTATACATCATGATGATAAGCCAATATTGTTGCCATATATTCCTCTGCACTTGCGTAGTAGGTGATTTGAGAGGAGATATCACTTAAGTGATAATAAATGTTCACTTTGTGGTAAATTGAACTATACTTACCATTTTGCTTCAAATTTTTGAAACTTGAAAGAGGTGCGATGTACAAGGCCATTAAAATAAAGTTTGTAGATACTCGAGATGGGGAAACAATAGGTTCATTGACAATAGGAAAGACTTTTTTCATAGGAGTCCTATTTATGAAATTAGACGTTAAAAAGATGATTTGATAAGAATGATGAATTACTTTATGCAAAAGAAAGGTAAGGACATACATGATTTTTCCAGACCTAGAAACTATGATCAAATTCCAAGGACTAGGCATAAGAATCCTAGGAGGGATGAGAGATAGATACCTAGAGTAGGTGGAGGTATGACTAGGTACGAGCCTAGAGTGAAGGTTAACTTACTTGGTCCACAAAAGAAGGTTGAGAAAGTGGTTCCTTTAGTTAAGTTTGTATAGAAGGAAATTGTTTTTATTCCCCCCATTGATCCGAAAGACGAACCATCCATCGCTATCTAGGTGAATAATATTCTTAGGATGACTAGGTTGTTATACGTTTTCATTCCTAATTCATTCTTGATTTTTGGTGGAAATAAATCTTTATGGGTGAAAGAACTTTATTTGGTATCATTTCTCATGTTTTGGTGATGATTTCACGCACATGTGCATTTTTCATGCATATTCTTTCTATGCTATGTTTCTTACTAAACATGATTTTGTAAATATTCATGCATCATTCTGATTCAAAAATTCCAATAAGATTTTGTGTTTAGTCTTTTTGTGAAAAGTGATTAAGTCTTTGATTCATATTGATCTGATGATCGATTTAACTTAAATAATGGTTAAAATGAACTCTAAACCATTTTATGAGAATTTTTAATTAATTAATTATTTTGGTTGAAATTCATTTGATATATGATTATTGCCAAATTTGTTGAGATTTATTTTATTTATTTCACATTACTTGCACATGCATATCACTTGTTGTATATTATGTTTATCGTGTTGATATTTCGTTTAGTGCTTAACTTGATCATGATCAAATCCTTGAGATCCTATTGGTGTTTCGTTAGTCCATATGTGAGATTTTATGAGTTTCATACAATGAAGGAGTTGAAAAAAGACCATTTTAAAAACACTGATAAGGCTGGGGCTAGAGTGTTTACACCCATTTTGGAAATTCAAATGCTTTTAGGCAGATGACATCTAGGAATGTAAAAATGGCAAAAGCCAAAATATATTGGAAAAGAGCTATATGCCAAGAGCTTGAACCGTCATGAAAAATAAATTAAGGATTAGCATTTCAAAAATGAAATTTTCTATTTAGTCTGCATTGAAAAGAATTTTATTAGTGTATACTAGAAGGAGTTAATGAGATTTTTTTATTAATAGGGTATCAATATAATGATTGTATTTTAAGCATTATTTGTAATGTTTGGATGATTTGATTATGTTTGTTCATATTGGATTTGTATTCCTATTTGTCACATGAATCGTACCATGATTAACATTATAAAGTTGTAAAATATTCTGTTGAAAAGATTTTTTTGCCTTTAATGTTGAATTGAGTTAAATGCATTTTTAATTCATTTAATCAAGATTTAAATGAGATATTTATATTAAATAAATTCATCATGAGTTGCCTAATCATAATAACACATTATATATTTTGTGTTCCATTTTTATATATGTGTGTGTAATTTGTTGATTTTTATTATTTTTTGCATTATATCCCAAATTTGTGCTTTTAAAGTCAATTTGAATGATTTTCAATGCATGTTCATTCATTCATATAACTAGGATTCAAGATATTGAGATTCATGATGTTGAATTAATTTTTTTACAGTTTTTACATGGTTTGGGGAATTTTCTCTATTTTGTGTGCACGCCTTCAAAAAATTGGTATTTGCATGGTATCCTTTCACACGGATGTTTTTTTTCACCGTGTGCTTATATTTTCTTGGCTACATTATTTTAGTTTTTGGTAGCTTCTAGTTTGTTCGTATTTCTGCTTCTACTCACATTCTAGTTAGTCTGTCGTACTCTTCTGCCTTAGAACTTGTACCTTGGTTATCTTCCTTATAGAGCTCATATGGTCATATGATTGATATTTGGTTGTTTTTGTAGAATTTTTATGTTCTCTAGGATTATTTTCGGTTACCATTTTCTGAGCTTTGTATGACCTAGATAGTTCGAGTGAGTGATGATACCTTGATCATTATTTTTGATTGGTTCAATGTGAGATTCAATTGAGTTCGTGAGTTGAGATTATGGTTATCATGTTAGTATCCTACTAGTTCAATCTTGGACACCTTGTCCCTTATAGATTCTCTTGTCTCTAGTTACATTTTTGTGTTTTCCTTCACTAGTGTTTGGTACTATATTTTGTTGATTATCTCTTGCGAGCTTATATGATTTGAGATATATCTTTTCAATATCACATTGTTCTTAATTGTTGAGCGCATATGGTTAATATCATTGTCTCACATGTTGTTTCATATGTTCCATTCTCACATGTGTCTATAATATTCTTTCATTATATCTCATTGATATACTCTTATCACTCTTCACATGTTTCACATGCTTTTTATGCTTTGCTTTCTCATGCATAACTTTAAGGGGGGAGTGGCATTTGCTTTAGGGAGAGTTGTAATTCTTGATTTAGAAGCCACTTGATTGTGGATATATTTTCATTGTCATGATGTTTATTCATTGTTGCTAGCATGTTGTTATCTAGAGATTTTCTATGTTATCTCTATGATAGTTAGATATTTGTACCTTATTCTTTTTTACTTGATTCTTAGATATTTGGATGATTGTATGGATTGGTGATGTACCTTTAATCTTTGTCTATCATTGAGTTATCTTGTTTTTAGTAAATTTATTTAGATTTATGTTCCATTATTAATCAGTGTCATCTTTTTGATATTATATTGATATATCCATGCTTTTATCCATGATTGGTTACATGATCTCATTTGGCTAGTTTAATTCTATGTATATCTCTTATTCTGATTTTATTCTTATTTTATTAAAATCATTCATCTTCTAATATTTCCTTTTGAGATTCATATTTTGATAGATATATATTCTCATTTTATTTCATCGCATGATATAACTATGGTTGTTCACATGCTTTAATATCTCTTTCTTTTCTTATTCTATTTGTCATTGGGATCTTTCTATACCCGTTCTCTATGATATGTCTTATCTTTGACATTTACGGGTCAAAAGGGGGAGAAAACTTTATGTTCTTGAGATTAAGGGGGAGAAAACCTTATTTCCTTTATTTTTCCAATGTGTTGAAAAGGTTGAAGTGACTTTTACTTTCACTTATTAAGGGGGATAAAGTCATTTCTCACTTTGTCAAAAAGGGGGAGAAATATCTATAATAAGGGGAGTTATCAATATTGTTGTAGGATATGTTATATAGTAGGAGTATTTTATTACATTGTGTACTAACTTAAAATCTTGATATTAGATGATGTTTATTTACTTCACATGTTTTATCTCATTTATGTCATTGGCTATCGGAGGATTCCTAACAAAGGGAGTTTCTCTTTGTGCATGCTTGCCAGCGTGATTCTATTTGTTATTTAATGTGATTTGAGGTATTGTCATGTTGATTCTGACTCCATCCCATTGTTTAGAGTCGAATATTTCTGCATTGTTGGTCATGTGGTTTTTGTATATTACCTTCCTACTACTCTCACTATATGGCTAATGGGGTGTGAGTCTTGTAGGCGTAAAAAGATCATTTTGGGTTTTAGGGATTTTGCTACAGAATAGCCAAAAGGGTATAATATATATTATTTGGTTTATTCTCGTATTAAAACCATTGAGTCTTCGAGTCTTTCAAGTCACATAGACTTGATCGGTTATGAGTGAGACACGATCATTTGAGTTAGAAGGAACCTTTGAAGATTGAATATTTTGCAAGCTGCTCATTGAAGACTTCTATTACCATGCATTGACATTAGATTGAATACTATATCCTTTCAGTTAACTTTGAATTGATTATGGCTATGGATAAACATACACACCTGCATAAAAGTTTTTGATAATGTGTGGGGATTTAATAAAGTTTATGGAACAAGTGTTTAAATGTTTTTAAAACTATCTCAGAGGACAATTGAAAAATATTTTGGGAGTTAATCAAGTGTTTAACTTTGTTTGGACTGTTTTGAAAACTGTTTTTGGCCTAACCATTTGCACGGTTCAAAATTGAGCCCGTGCACACGACCATTCACATGACTATGATTTAAGCAAGTGCGCCTGGCTTCACTACGATTTCCATGATGGATGAATCGAGCACACTACCAGATCTAATCGTGCACAAGACGATGTCATATTTTTGAAAAATCTCTATACATATAGGCCATTTTCCCTTCTATTTCATTAGATATGAAAATATCATGATTCAAATACATTTCTGAGAGAATTTTTGAGGTTGAGAGAATTTGTCCTTTACTTTTGTTTATAATTTCACATGTTCCCTCCAATTTTAATTGAACTTAGTTCTATACATGATCTATGCTGTTGAGGGACAATTGTGAGTGTTTTGGTTCAGATTTCACGTAGCCTATTCAATTCAAATAAATCTACCTTTCAATCATATGCTCATCTAACCTTATATCTAAAATAGGAGACATTATGATTTATTAGATAAACTGGAGTGTGGCATGACTTCCAAGGGAGAGAATATACTTCTTCGTTCATTACATGGAGCTTGCAGTTGATTCTTATTTACTACGGAGGAAAGTCGAAAGGGTTATAGATAACTATACAGTAGAGATTGTGTGAGAGGTACCTTATTGTCTTTTGTAAAATTATTTTCAAGTAGAAATAAGAATTGAAATGAGTCAAGTTTTTTTACTCCTTGGTGGGTTTTTTTTCCTTATAAACCTTGTCTTGTGGTTGATTGTAATTGTTTTTTATTCGTATGAACACATTTGATCACACACATCAGTTTTATCATATTTGAATCTAGTACAAAATTGAGTTAGATGTGTTAAATCTAGTTTCTCATATAGATACGTTTAATTACATTGTTGTGTGAGTTAATCAAGGATTTGAGCAATCAATTTGGTAAAACTTGTGTTAAGTAATTTGAATATTCAAGAAAAATCTTTTGAAATTGAAAATCGGTCAGAAGATGTCATCAAACCTATTCACCTCCTCTAGGTTTGTTGTAGGTGTTTTATTCACATAAATGACACACTTCCTCACAAGTCCTAAAGCAGATATAGGAGTATGCACTATAAGAAATGTAAAAAGGCCTATTTTGTTATTTATTGCCTGAATTTTCTAGCTCTTTTCTTTGGCTCTTTTCACCACATATTAGCTTTTCTTATAGTGGCTTTCACACATGCTTTGGTACACACTTATTGACGATACTTAAATTCAAATGTAAGGACATTTTTGTCCATTGTCAATATGTATGTCGTACGCCGTTACACCGTTGAAGAAATTCAAGATCACATCTACATCAACGGATCCGAATATCAAAGCGTCTTCAACATCATAACCTCTGCGAGAATGAACTTGGTAAAGTTTTGTTTTTAAGTCCCTTTAAGCTTCATACTTAGTATTGGGAAACTTTTATAAAATGTTTTTATAAAAAAAAGAGAAGCTTCAAGCAAAATGAGGTTTTTTAAAAGAATTTTTTTTTGGTAACTCGGACCGATCCGATCCTTTTAAAAACGAACCGATCCGGTCCCGGACCGATTCAGTCATTTTAGAAAAACGAACCGATCCGGTTTTCACCAAAACCAGTATACCCCGGATCGAAGCCGAACCGATAGAGTGTGTTTAAAAATGAACCGATCCGATAATCAGACTGATCCGGCATCAAAATCAGACCAATTCGGATTTGATAATATCGAACAGATCTGTTGAGATTTTTTCCATCGACTCAAATTTCTTATATATATACCTATTTCGGTGGTGTATTTTTCAAGTCTTTGAGAAAACGTTTCTAAGAGTTCAAACACAAAAAGACTTCGATTTTTAATGTGCCAAACATCTTTTTAATTCACACACAAAAATCCCAATTACTTGTGTGAATCTTTTGGAAACCTAGAACAAAAGATTTTCTATTCTTCAACCTTTGTGGGGAGATCTTTGCAACCGAGAGCTGCGTGTTATTACTGAGGGAGTCTCTACAAAGTGTTATGGATGTGTGTCATTGAGGAGAGCTGTGGTTCTTCCTTTGTTGTTTGGGTTACGAGTCCTTGGAGGGTGCTGCGTGTATTCTCTTGCTGAGTTCAAGACTGCATGTCTCTGGGGGTTGGTTGTGCATTGATCCATTGCAGATTTCTCTATGTAATTATAAGTTGCGATTTATATATTCATAGTGAAATAAAGATTTTACCCGAAAGGGTTTTTTTCCCTGAAATCTATGTCTCAATATATTTACTATGTTGCATGCTTTATTTTTGATGGGTTGATTTAGCTGCATGTTTAGGGGCTGTATTTATTTGATTTAAAAGTAGACTCTAATTGAATAAGAGTTACTTGGAAACTTGCAAATTAATTTAATCAATGATCACACAAGTCATATTTTACATCAAGTCAATGTTATCTCACTAATGGTAACCCCTTTTATTTATGAAAACCTCTCATCAATCAACTCCATTAAGTAAATTATATATCACGCATACTCTCAAATGGACCATAGAAATATTTCAACCACCAATATGGGATATCAGTATTTAATCATGATTAAGTTAAGCACAAAATTCAATACATATAATTATATCATACGAATAAAGTGACATGTAAGTGCATGTGTAGAGTGATATCACAGACAACGATTTCGAAAAATTTTACTTTTATGATTCATCAAGTGAATTCTAACCTATCATTAATATAACCAACATTTGCATAAAAAATTTAAGAACCCATGCTTTAATAAAATTTCGAGTTAAGTTCTCTCATCAAATCAATGAATCAAAGAACTAAATCACATAGTCACAAAAGGAAATAAAATGAAAATATTTTTAACATTTTTGAAAATATGAATGATGCAACATATATAACCATATCATGCAAGGAATGAAACAAGTAATAAAATGCATGAGAATACATAAATGCATGAAAATTACTTACAAAATATGAAAAACAATCCAAATGAAATATTTCAACCTCTCACCTAAAATATTTGATCCCATACAAATCGAGAAGTACCTAGGAAGGGCGCCTATACCAAGAAGATCCTGTATATTCTAAGAAAACTACCACCTAGGTAGCAATTAGTGAAGCATTTATCAGATCCTTGGGAGGAACAAACAAAAATTCCTTCTTAGCAACCTTCTTTTAATAAATCTCCACCTTCACTTTCCTTCTAGGAGTGTTTTTAGGTATGACTCTCATATGGTTTGGCATTCGTCTCTTATTCCTCATAGTATTCTTATTCCCATTCCTTGTAAATTGATTAATAATTCTAGGTATAGGAAACTCTCTCCTAACCTCGCTCCTCTCTTTGACCAAAAAGTCAAATATTTTCATCAATATTCCTATTTTACCTCTAAGCTCACTAATATGATCTATTTGCACACCATTCTTGCTATTGTTCACAAACTTCACATTCTTTACCTTTAAGAACCTACAAACTTGGTTTTAAGGACAATATAACCCATAATAGGTGGAAAATGGAATATTCCTTCTAAACATAGGCTTAGTTCATGATCTCTTTTCTCATCATTCTCAAGATTCCACTTTTTAAACAAAAGTGCGAAATGTGATTCATCTTTCCACAAAATGAGAAACCGGTATCTTTTATCATAAATATAGACTTACGATCAACTTCCTTGTTTTTTAATTTGGAATTTGTTCCTTATCCTTCTTTTCAGCATAAGCAGAAATATCAAGTTTTGATTTCAAAACATCAAAATTTTCTTTTGAAGGTTTATCATAGAAAATTTCATGTTTATAATTTTCCACTTGACAATGAGTCATCAAAATATTATCAAGAACATTTGTTCTAACAATTATTTCAATCTTTAAATTCTTATCATGTTGCAACTCAATTTTTAATTTTTCAATATTTTTTAAAATTTCTTTTTGAAGTGAAATTTCTTTATTTTCTTTCAAAATGTTATCATTTTAGGTTTTCAAATAATCATTCTAATTTTTTAAAACATTAACTTTCTTATTGAGTTTCAAATATTCCAACTAAACAATTTTCATTTTCTCATCTTTATCATATTGTTTAAATTGAAAAGTTTTTATAATAGATAGAAGCTGACGCGACTAAAAATGTGTCTCAGAAATGCGTTCACTCTAGGCTCAAGTGCAAGCCTGTCGCTCAAGTAATAATCTGACAAGTCGGGTATCGATCCTCAGGGAAGAAGGACAACGGAGTTGTGACGACGGGAAAAAACGAAGGAATCCTAACTTTGACACTAAAAGGAAAGGAAAAATGATTCGGTTTTGGGAATTGATTACACTAAATGCATTTATGAAATTATTGAAGAATGCAATTACACTAAACTACCTAAATATGATGAAAGATGATTTTAAAACTTTTGAACTCAGTGATGAGAAAAAGAGGACGCGAATACAATCCCCTAACCCTAGTGAATTGCAGATATACTATTAATCATAAATTTAACTGATTGAATTGACCCGCAAGTTAGTACTCCCAAGCATTATGTATACGAGGTTCAAGCCCGCATCATACCTAATCTGAGGACGAGTAAATCCGTATTGCGATAGTAACACTCGAATTGCATTCTAAATCATCACAGTTAACCAGAGGCAAACAAAATATAAAGACCTACAATTATTATGCTTCTACGCAATACGGTCGTATTCAATCACTAAATTCAGAGGATTAATGTTATACACGTACAATTAACACACCAGGCTGGGTTCATATACCCCGGTCTTAGAAAATCTAGCCTAACATAATGAAAGTGATGGAAACGGTGATTGATGTGCAGGGATTCATAATTAATCTAAGGAAACTTGTGAATTAATGTAGAATGAAATTAAAAAGAAGAAATAACTCACTAATCTCACCCAAGCAGTAATTGCAGCAATTAAGTAAACTGGTAATCCACTAATCTCTAAATAAAACTTCAATCTTTTAATTAAAACTCGATTTTTTAGCTAAACAAAGAGAGGAAAATCCTACTAATTCTCCGTAAAATCTCCGTGTCTAATAACAATAATAAATCGGGTTTTTATACCCTCCGTGAATTTAGGAATTTCAGTCGCACTAGGACTCTTCTTTGAAACAGGTAAGATTTGCAAATCTCGATGGCCGGACCGGTCCGCCTCTGAAGCGGATCGGTTCTTTTTATTTTGGGGCGGACCGGTTCTTTTAATTTTTTCCTTCTTCGGTTTTCTTATGATCCGGGGTGTTCTGGATTTTGGCAAAGAGGACCGGTCCGAGGTAGGGGCGTACCGATCTGCCTGTTTGACTTTTTTTTCTTCACTTTGACTGCTCATTACTTTTGTTTCGGGACTCCGATTGAGGTGCCGTTTCTTCCTATGTGCTCGTGAATGTGATATCTTCAACTTCTCTTTAGGTACATCATCCGAATTTTGAGTGGAAATTATGCTTTTCCCTTTTGACTTTCCTTCTTTGTTTCTTGATTCTTCCGGTTTCCTTCTTCCCTTTCTTGACATCAAATACCTGTAAAATCACTACGAAATACCAAAAACTTGGTGTACTCATTAGGATCAGTCAGTAGCAAGATTATGAGATAAAGTCAGCTCAATTACGTTGTTCGAGGTGCTAAAAGTAACTAAATCAAGGGATAAATTAGGAAAAATTTATGCCTAATCAAACCCCCTTAACTTAGAACTTTGCGCGTCCCGAGCAATGTAAAAGAATCCTAGCAAGGCTCAACTCTTGAAAATATTTTATTGGGATAGAATACCTTTTTTTGCGGGCAAGCGATTGCATTTAGCGTATGCAACAAGATTTTAAACCCCTAGGTTACCCTAGTAGGACGAGTGTTGTCTCGTGAGGGTTTGCAGAGAATATACCCACAAAATTCGACTCAAAGAAAATTCAAAATACGAAAAAATTGGGCAATTCAAACTTTTCCAGAAAATAGTCATCCTCAAGCCATATGTACAAGTCTCAAACCATAGTGTGTGTGTGCGAAGCCGGAAATATAACCGCGAATTTCCACCGATTGACCATTACGTTACTTATCTGAAAGTTCGTTTTGATTTCAAATTCTCACGGAGTGCTCTCTCAAATTAATCACTCGGAATATGGCTATTCTCTCGGTATGCGTGATATAAAGAGTAAATGTAATGGACGCAAAATCATGCATACAATTAGAAAGAAAAAAATTTCATGGTGAAAGGATCTCATCAACGGATTATGGTTTAAAAACGGGAACATTGCCTCTTTTTCGCGCATTCAAACTCTTTTATTATCTTTTGGTGTATTAGCTCTCCACGCAGTAACTAATTTCGCAATTTAGATTTGGTTAGGACTTTTTCGGGTTTTAAGGTATACGGGGTAAAATGACAATTGTCGGGAAGGTTGAAATTGGAAAAGTCATTTATGATGTCCATTTGTGCTTTTTCTGGGCTATTGCTCATTTTTTTTCTTCTTTTTCTCTATTTTTCATTTCTTTTCTTTTCTCACTATTTTTGCTGAGCATATTTATTTTTTTCTTGCCCCTTTACATGCACTTTCCGGAGTTAAATTCTGAATTTTTCCGTTTTTCACAATTCCGACTGTTTGGGTTTTTCGGGTTATCAAACGAAAGAAAAAATTTATTCGGCTCAATTTGGGTTGCAAAAGGGGTGATTTTTTGCTACTTTTTCTGGCCAATATTTTTGGGTGACAAACGAGGGCCTACTTCATTGTCCAAATTACCAATTGCGTTACCATATGCATTTCGAGATGAATTTAAGTTTAGAGATCAATTTGGCACGTTTTTCAAAGCAATATTACACATATTTTTCAAAACCGATCAAAATGAAAGAATTGAGATCCTCGACAACTTTTTTAGGCGCTGAAAAGAACTTTGAGTTAACAATTAACTCGGATTGATTTAAAAATCCACAAAAAGTGATAGGCTCGAATCTCACCGGGTTTGTTAATCTCCACACTTATTCGTTAAGTCATTAATTTTCGCTCAATTTCCATCTTTAGTCAATTTCGGCTTTGTGTATGTTGAATTTTTACAACTTGAGACTTCAATTTGACTTTTAATGATATTTTTGAAAAATTTGAACTCCAATTTTTATTTATTTTGAACAAAAACATTTTTGGATTTTTCAAAATTTTATGATTTTTTTTGGAAATTTCTAGGCATTTTTGAAAATTTGTGAAGTTTTAAAAATACGCACTTGTGACCCCCCCCCCCCCTAACTTAGACTTTTGCATTATCCTCAAGCAAAAAGGACTAAAATCTAAATAAGGCAAAATAATAAGTGCGAAAAATAAAACAAACAAATGGAGAAAAATACAGTTTTTATTACAAACAAGACTGTGTTATAAGTACAAGGAAAAGCATACAACTGTGAACAGAAAAAACAAATAGAAAGCTGCCAACACCATATAAAGCTTCACCGGGGTGGGGGATGGGAGGAACCGGGGGCGTTGGGTTCATAGGGGTTATGGTAGTAGGATGGCAGTGGCTCATTAGTATCCCCTTGGCGTCGATAGATATCCGCTTGGAAGCGGAGAACTAAGTTCATGTCACGCCGGTAGTCGGTCATAAAGGTGTTGAAGTTCGTTTCAAGTGCCGACATTCGATCGGATAGGTCTCTTTTCGCCCACTCAAAATCTGGGTCGTCCTCCTCGCCCGGACCGATATTCCCCATCTCGACATCCTCACCTGCTTCCCCCGCTTCTTCCTCGCTCTCGCTCGAGGCAGCCTCCTCGTCACTATCACCACCCCGCTTAGACGATAGGACAATTAGTTGTTTGGCGCTCTTGGTACGGGTCCCTTGTCTAAAAGGACCAGGAATACGAGTATGATCGATCGACGCCGCTATGCCAGCATCCTTTAGGATGGAAGTGATCAAACGGGCATAGGGAAGGGGGTGGTGCCCTTCTCATCCAAGGACGCGTTAATGATATTCGCATATAAAGTGCGGCCCAAATGGATGGAAGTGTGGGGGTCGAAGAGATGATAGGTCAAAGTGGCTTATCGGGGCCGCATGGCGGAGTCGTTGGACGTTTGCAAAATATTGGCGCACACAATCTGAAATGTGAGGCACGCCTTCTCGTTAAGGCGTCCAACGACGACGGTTTACCCCGTCCAAGCCACATTTGGTGCATTGCGGGCCATAATAGTATCCTTGTCGACCGGGGGGACGTTTCGTGGATATGTGAATTCTTGAACGTTCGGAACGTCATACTCGGCCAACTTGGCCATGAGAATAGCCAAAGAAAATGGGATGATGTTCCCATCCACGTAAGCTTGGGCCTCGAATTGGCCCGTCCGAACTAAGGTGCCATAGAAGGAGCGAACTTCGGTTTCCCAAACTGCTTCGTAGGGTTGGTTGAGGAATCAGCACCTTCCCCGAGCCATGAATAGGGCGGTGATGGAGTTGGGCAGCCCTTCCCATTGGACCGTGCGCTCCATGTGGATTTTGCGGCCCAAATCGAAAAATTAATTGGGCGGGAGCAAAACTCGCCGTGACCGGAGGGTTGGATCTCGGTGGAGTCATATTTGGTGGGGGCAATGCGGGGAGCCATTGAAACAAGAAGGATTTCTGCTTAGAAAAACTAGAGAGGGAGAAGAGAGGATTTGGGTTGAAGGTGTGAGGAGAAAGGGAGGGATGGAGGTGTATTTATAGTTGAAGGGGTGAGTGGAGAGATGTTAATTGGAGGGAAAGGGTTTGGAGGGAAAGGTTGTGTAGAAGGGTGTTATAAACAGAAAAAAAAGCAAAATAAAATAAATATGCTTTTTTTATTAAATAACATCCGAGAGGTACCCGCGAGGCCACCCAGAAGTCCAAAAGCCACCGCAAGTGTCAGCACCGCGGCGAGTCCCTACGCCACCGCAAGGGTCAGCGCTACCTCGGGCGTCAACGCCACTTCGAGTGTCGGCGCCACCTCAAGCGTCAGCGCCATTTCGAGCGTCAGCGCCACTTCGAGCGTCGCCGCCGGGACAAGGGTCGGCGCCACTTCGAGCGTCGGCGCCACAACAAGGGTCGGCGCCGCCTCACATGTCAGCGCGGATTCAAGCCTCAGCGCTACCTCAAGCGTCAGCGCCATTTCGAGCGTCAGCGCCATTTCGAGCGTCAGCGCCACTTCGAGCGTCGCCGCCGGGACAAGGGTCGGCGCCACTTCGAGCGTCGGCGCCACAACAAGGGTCGGCGCCGCAACAAGGGTCGGCGCCGCCTCACCTGTCAGCGCGGATTCAAGCCTCAGCGCTACCTCAAGCATCAGCGCCATTTCGAGCGTCAGCGCCACTTTGAGCGTCGGCGCCGGGACAAGGGTCGGCGCCACTTCGAGCGTCGGCGCCACTTCGAGCGTCGGCGCCACAACAAGGGTCGGCGCCGCAACAAGGGTCGGCGCCGCCTCACCTGTCAGCGCGGATTCAAGCCTCGGCGCTACCTCAGGCGTTAGCGCCACTTCCAGCGTCGGCGCCGCAACAACGGTCGGCGCCGCCTCACCCGTCAGCGCCGGTTCAAGCATCAGCGCTACCTCAAGCGTCAGCGCCATTTCGAGCGTCGGCGCCGGGACAAGGGTCGGCGCCACTTCGAGCGTCGGCGCCACTTCGAGCGTCGGCGCCACAACAAGGGTCGGCGCCGCCTAACCTGTCAGCGCGGATTCAAGCCTCGGCGCTACCTCAGGCGTCAGCGCCACTTCGAGCGTCGGCGCCGCAACAAGGGTCGGCGCCGCCTCATCTGTCAGCGCCGGTTCAAGCATCAGCGCTACCTCAAGCGTCAGCGCCACTTCGAGCGTCGGCGCCACTTCGAGCGTCACCGCCGGGACAAGGGTCGGCGCCACTTCGAGCGTCGGCGCCACAACAAGGGTCGGCGCCGCAATAAGGGTCGGCGCCGCCTCACCTGTCAGCGCGGATTCAAGCCTCGGCGCTACCTCAGGCGTCAGCGCCACTTCGAGCGTCGGCGCCGCAACAAGGGTCGGCGCCGCCTCACCTGTCAGCGCCGGTTCAAGCATCAGCGCTACCTCAAGCGTCAGCGCCATTTCGAGCGTCGGCGCCGGGACAAGGGTCGGCGCCACTTCGAGCGTCGGCGCCACAACAAGGGTCGGCGCCGCCTCACCTGTCAGAGCGGATTCAAGCCTCGGCGCTACCTCAGGCGTCAGCGCCACTTCGAGCGTCGGCGCCGCAACAAGGGTCGGCGCCGCCTCACCTGTCAGCGCCGGTTCAAGCATCAGCGCTACCTCAAGCGTCAGAGCCATTTCGAGCGTCGGCGCCGGGACAAGGGTCGGCGCCATTTCGAGCGTCGGCGCCACAACAAGGGTCGGCGCCGCCTCACCTGTCAGCACGGATTCAAGCCTCAGCGCTACCTCAGGCGTCAGCGCCACTTCGAGCGTCGGCGCCGCAACAAGGGTCCGCGCCGCCTCACCTGTCAGCGCCGGTTCAAGCATCAGCGCTACCTCAAGCGTCAGCGCCATTTCGAGCATCGGCACCATTTCGAGCATCGGCGCCGGGATAAGGGTCGGCGCCGCCTCACGCGTCAGCGCCACTTCGAGCGTCGGCGCCACTTCGAGCGTCGGCGCCGGGACAAGGGTCGGCGCCGCCTCACATATCAGCATCGATTCAAGCATCAGCGCTACCTCGGGCGTCAGCACCACTTCAAGCGTCAACGCCACTTCGAGCGTCGGCGCCGCAACAAGGGTCGGCGCCGCCTCACAGCATCAGCGCCACTCCGAGCAACGGCGCCAGGACAAGGGTCGGCGCCGCTTCAAGCGTCAGCACCACCACAATCGTACTACAGAAACGTTATTCGAGAAGCGCTGCTACAGGAGTTTCCATCATGAAACAACAGGCTCTAAATAAACAACAGCACTAACACTTTACTTTCTTGCACAGGTTGCCCAGTCGAGCAAGCAGGGCTCGAACAGGCGCGTCGGGACCTCCTGGGAGTTTTGGCTTGGCGGCTGAGGGACAAGGTATATTGAGCAAGCTCAACCACTTAGCACTATAGGAATGAGAGAATACTAGTAGGAAGACCCAGAAGCCACTCGAGGCTACGCACAAAAAATAAACTCTTTACAAGAAAAATGACTTTTCCAGAAGAGGGGGTCCTCGAGGTCTCTCTCAAGAAAAATAACACTTTTTAGAGGGAGTGAGGCCTTAAGGTCCTCTCTCTCAAAGATTTGCAAAATTGCACCACAAGTTACCGTTTCAAAAGATAACTACCAAATCTGTTATTTTGTCTCCATTAGGGGACATATGTGCTTTTTGAGTTTTGGTCGGTGCCAGGTGGCGCCTGCAGAGGGGACAGGCAGGCTGCCTGCAGGTAGGGATAAATGGTACACTTCAGACATTGTTCCCCACCAACTCTCTCAATTTTGGCGCCCAAAATCGCCAGCTCACCCCTTACGCCCATGTATAAATAGACCTCTGGGCAAGGTCAAAAGAGAGACAAGAAAAATTGCACTGTTACTCTGCTAAAATATCACCAGACCTACCTAGTATTCTCTCCCTGCTCATTCTCTTAGTGTTGAGTGCCTTGTTCCTTCACTCCCCACTGACAGCCATCACTCTCAGGTGCTTCCCCTTGAGAAAATTACTATTTTTGCTGTGAAAGTTCATCTTCTTGCAGGGAGTGAGTTGAAGCTTGAGTTCCATTGTTACCAGAAGGAGAAGTTTTCTTTAGAAGTTGCACCAGGAGACCTTGAAGACTTGCAGACAGTGTCCATTGGAGTGGGTCACGCCTCACCCTTTCCAGTTATTCATAGACCCCAGTCTCACTACCCTCCTACATTTGGCGACTCTGCTGGGGAGGTATCCTCATTTCCATGGACAAAGAAGGTTTCAATGTCTCCAAGCAGTTGGTTTTTGAGGACATTCCATCTGGTAATGGAGCTCACAGTGATCAGACTACTCTGGAAGACGTGGTGGTGATCGGAGCCAAGGCGCCAGCGCCTCAGGGAGGCCAGACCAGTTTGCCAGCAGTGGCTCCAATGGCAGGTATGAACCTTATGGCAATGTTTTTTGACTTTTTAAAGCAAAACAACGTGGATCTATCAAACTTGGGTCAAGGTTGTGTGACACCTGCTGCTGCCCCTTCTGGAGGGGTAGCCACTCCTATTACGATTCCGGCAGAGACGATTCCGTCTCGGAAGGCGGCGCCGGAGCATGTCCTGGCACCAACAGGTTCTCCAGTTCCTAAAACCACATGTTTGGAGGAATCACCCTCCAAGGCTGTTACTATGGAAGAAGTGAGGAAGCTCCTCTCCTCCTCTCAAAGAGAGGGTTCCTACCTATACGAGGAATTACAAGACCCCTATCCACAGGAAGTAAGTGAGAAGCCATACCCTGAGGGGTATATTCCACCAAAATTTATCAAGTTTGGCGGTAGGGGGGAGAACCCTCGAGAACACGTGAAGAGGTTCGTCGAGTACCTGGGAGTACACGCTGGCGACAAGAGCCTGAGATTGAGAGAGTTCTCTAAAACTCTCACTAGGAAAGCCTATACATGGTATTCCCACTTGGCGCCTAACAGCGTCCCTAGTTGGGAAGAGATGCACAGGCAGTTTCTCCAGAACTTTTTTGTAGCGGAGGATGAATTTACACTGAGGCACCTGGCGCAAGAGGTCCAGAAGCCAGGAGAGGAATTGATGCACTACATCAAGCAATTTCGCGAGAGGGCCTTAGATGTTCACGAGGACGTGGCGGAGGCCAGGTTGCTACAAATATGTGTGGAAGGACTCTCGGAAGAGTACAAGCTGCATTTGATCAACGAAACTAGAGATGGGACTTTCAGAGAATTCACCAGGGCTGCCAGCAATATCGCTATGATAATCAAACCGAGAACCCCGGGTTGGAGGACACAAGTTCCACCGACTCCCGGGAGGTTTCAAGTTACGAGGAGGCAGGCGGTTAACTATGTGGACGGGAGTAACAAAGGGAAGAAGGGAGGTCCCGGGGCCAGGACTGACAGTCCCGGCAACAAGAGAAAGTTCGGGGAGGATGTCCCGCCGCCACTACCGTGCAGCGTAGCGGAGGCCATGGATTGTTACCGCACCCTGGTGCGAGAAGGCGTAACAGGACCCCCCAACCTAAAAGTAGAGACCCCCACTGCAGCTGACAAGGCCAACCCGAAGTACTGCGAATTGCACCAACGAGTGCAGCACTCTACCAAAGATTGTTACTACTTGAGAAGGATCATTGGTGAGCAGATGGCAAGAGGTACCTTGCAGATACCCCCGTGGACGTTAACGAGAACCCCCTCCCTACGCATCATTTTGGAACTGCCAACATGGTAGTTGCCTATGACGAAGAAGCTGCGAGAAGTCTTGCGAAACGGGAGGACGGCGAGCAGTTATGCGAGGAGTTAGAAAATCTGTCACTAAGCAGACTTCAGCTGGAAAGAAAGCAAGAGGAGTGGTTCTTCACTCCGGAGTATGAAAGCGGGAGCGGGGAAGCTGAGGAAGTCAGTCTCTCAGAAGGCGAGGTAGACGTCATCCTCGCTCTAGACGAGGGAGGGACCTCTGAAGCGGAGTATGTTTGCAGTGCCCAGACGTACGAGGTAGACTTAGATTCTGAATGTGAGGCCATAGCAAGGAGCCCCAAGTTCAAGTGGTTTTTCGACCAGATAGGGGTGAAGTACGACACGAGGGTGTCCATCACGAGGAAAGTCTTGGAGGCGGTGCAGCAGCATGGAGACCCTTCGCTAAATTGGCAGGGGCCAATGGGAAGGATGATTAAGAAGTATACCTCTGAAGTGGTGTTTTCAGAAGCGGATAGGGCAGTGCCTTACTTTCACAATCGCCCGTTATACGTCACAGCCATAATTAATGGAGTCTCGTTTCCTAAGGCGTTGATGGATGGAGGAGCATCCATTAACATTATGCCCATCAGTACGTTATATGAAACGGGAATTGACCAGGAGAAGGTGGTCCCGGTACCGCTAGTAATCTCCGGATTCGACAACGCCGGAATGCAGTCAATCGGATATGTGAATGTGGGAATTAAGTTGGGAAATTTCACCTCCCACATCAAATTTCATGTTATTAACGCTGACACTAGCTACCAATTACTCATTGGAAGGGTGTGGATGCACACTCATGGCGTAGTGCCTTCCACCTACCATCAGTGCGCGAAGGCAAATATTAGAGGTGCAGAGATAGTGATCAAGGCCACGCAGAGACCCTTCGCAGTTGAGGAGGCCCACCTGGTAGATGCCGCCTTTTACACCGAGTTGGACGAGGAAAGAAAGGTCTCTACGAGAAAGCTAGCAGGAAGCGAGATAGCTGAGGGAAGGGTCCCGCAGAAAAAATCCGTTCATGATCGTCTAGGGGAAAGAATAATTCCCCACATAGAAAAAGGCAAGAGGAAGGTAGAGGAGGTAGCTAGGCCTCCTCGAACTTGCAAGAAAGTGGTTTTGCCCAATGGAAAAGTCATTTACCATTTATAACGGTCTGCGCGGGCGATGTTCTGGGACGAGAGCATCGACCCGGCGCCCGAGTGTTTTATTGTTGATGAATCCCATATTGTTGAGCATGTGGAAGAACCAGAAGAGGCGCCGGAGTGCATGCAAGACGGCCCCAGAGAGCAGCTGCAGGAGTTAGAGGAAATCAAGTTGGGGTCGGAAGAGGGCGAGAGTAGACCCATCCTAATTTCCAAGTGCCTGGAACCGAAGCAGAGGGAAGAGCTCATTGAGCTACTTAAGGAGTTCACTGATGTATTTGCTTGGAAGTACACGGAGATGCCGGGAATAGACGCAGAAGTGAGCTCTCATAGATTGAACATCCTTCCCAACGCTCTTCCGGTAAGGCAAGCCACACGCACATATAAAGCAGACCTTGATTTAAAAATAAAGGCTGAGGTGGAGAAATTGTTAGCGGTAGGGTTCATCAAGCCTATTCAGCACCCCATATGGCTGTCCAGCATAGTGCCAGTGGCAAAGAAAGATAAGACCCAAATCAGAATCTGTGTAGACTTTCGCGACTTGAATAGGGCGTGTCCTAAGGATGAATTCCCACTACCCAGCATAGACAGCTTAGTGGATTCCACCGCGGGACATGAGATGTATAGCTTCATGGACGGGTATGTTGGATATAACCAGATTAAGATGGACCCCGCCGACGCAGAGAAGACTGCCTTCCGCACGCCGTTAGGGAACTTTCACTATACAGTCATGCCGTTCGGATTGAAGAACGCTGGGGCCACATACCAGCGGACCATGATGGCAATCTTTCACGACTTATTTCATGACATACTAGAATTCTATGTGGATGATTTGGTGGTGAAGTCTAGGAAAGAAAGCAAGCACATTCAAGATCTCAGGAGAGTATTCGAGAGGTGTCGTCGGTATAAGATGAGAATGAACCCCTCAAAGTGTGCCTTTGGGGTTACTGGAGGGAAATTCTTAGGTTTTGTGGTAAATAGACAAGGGGTGCAAGTGGATGCAGAGAAGATGAAAGCCATTGTGATGATGCCACCGCCCAAGAGTCAGAGACAACTTAAGAGCTTCCTGGGAAAGGTATCTTACCTGCGGAGGTTTATACCTGCGTTGGCAGAAGTAACTCATCCGTTCGCGCCTCTACTAAAAGACAAAGCCAAGTGGGTTTGGGGAGAGAGGCAAGAGAGTGCGTTCAAAAAGATTAAAGAAATCCTAGCCTCTCCGTCCACGATGATTCCCCCCGAAGCCGGAGCGCCACTGCTGCTCTACCTCACTTCTACAGAGAGGTCGATAGGGGCCCTCTTGGTGCAAGAGAAGGAAGGAATGGAAAGGCCGGTTTACTACCTATCAAGAGTAATATCCGGGACAGAATCGAGATACACCAGCGTTGAGAGGCACTGCCTGGCGCTGGTATTTGTAGCCCAGAAGTTGAGACACTACCTTTTAGCCTTCACCATTCACATAATCACTAAGTGTGATCCCATCAAGTACCTCCTCGTGCGGACTATACTCGTGGGACGAGCAGCAAGGTGGTTTTTTGATTTTGTCAAAGTATGATCTAAAGTGCGTAGTGCCTAAAGCCATCAAGAGCCAGGCGGTAGCAGATCTGCTGGCCCACTTCCCGAGTGGGGTTTTCGAACCACCTAGTGAAGAGCTACCCGGAGAAAGTTTCCAAGCATGCATGGCGGAGGAGGTGAAGAAGTGGTTTATGGAATTTGATGGTTCTAGTGCACAAGGAACAGGTGGGGCTGGCGTCATACTATCAGATGGGAAGGAGAAGATTACCCTCTCTTTCAAGTTAGATTTTAAATGCTCAAATAATGAAGCTGAGTACGAAGCCCTCATTCTAGGGATGTTGGAAGCGCTCAGAAGAGGGATCAGGGTATTGTGTATACGAGGAGACTCCAATCTGGTAGTAAGGCAGGTCAATGGAGAGTTTTCCCTTAAACATGCCAACTTAGCGCCGTACAGACACATCATCCAACGACTGCTGAGATAATTCTTGGAAGTAACTGTGGAGAGGCAGGCGCGAACGATGAACAGGCACCCTGACGCGCTCGCCACCATAGCACAAAAGTTGGACATGGAGGAGTCAGAAGCAACCATCACCGTTAGGCGGAGAACAGTGCCTACTACCGTAAAGTCCCTATTCCCAAGTGACGAGCCGGAAGACTGGAGGCGTTTGGTGGAGAGGCAACTGGAAACCAGAGAAGGGGCAATGAAAACTTTGGAGTTAGCCAACTATCATGTGCTGCAGGGAACTCTCTATTTCAAGAGTTCCGGAGGGTTTCTGGCACGGTGCGTAGGGGAGCAGGAAGCCAAAGAGAGGTTAATAGAAATGCACCAGAGGCACTGTGGAGATACAGATATCCCCCTGTACAGAAGACTGCAGCGAAGCGGGTATTTTTGGCCCTCCATGAGCGTAGAAGCGGCCCGCTTGCAGCAAAGTTGTCTAAAGTGCCAAGCTAATTTTGATCAGCCGACGGAAGCTAACTTCGTGGAAGCCTTCGAAGATTGGAGACAGCCGTACCTAGCGTATCTGAAGAATGGGGAGCTGCCCGCCGAGAGAGCGGATGAAATCTACCTTAGAAAAAGGGTAGCACGTTTCTACTTGGTCAAAGGAGAGCTGTATAGGAAAGGGTATAATGAGAAGGCGTTAAGGTGCGTAGCCAAAGAGGAAGTGGAAAAGGTGCTGAAAGAAGCTCATGAGCCCTCCCACATGGGAGGCGCCAAGCTGTATGATCAGCTGATGACGTTGGGATACTACTGGCCGACCATGGAGGCTGACTCCATTGGATACGTGAAAAAGTGTAGAGCATGCCAGGTGCACGGAAACATGGTGCACGCTCCCTCCGTCAGCCTACAAAGCTTGGCAACCCCCTATCCCTTCCACACATGGGCGTTCGACCTGGTGGGTAAGATCGCCCCAGCATCTCATGGAAAGACCTTTATCATTGTGGCTACAGAATTGTATACCAAATGGGCGGAGGCCATTCCTTTAAGGAGGGTCACTGCCCAAGTGGTAACCCAGTTTATAAAAGAGTATATCATATGTAGGTTTGGTATACCCAAAGTGATCCTAACGGATAATGGGAAGCAATTTGTATGCAAAGAGATGGCTCTCCTCACGGACAAGTATAAGATTGTGCATAATAGCTCAACCATATCCTACCCCAAGGGCAATGGCCAGGCGGAAGCTACTAATAAGACCCTGATAAATATTCTGAAAAAGATGCTAGAAGACATGCCGGGGGCATGGGATGAGAAGCTGCCTATGGTGTTATGGGCCTATCGTACTTCGAAGAGAAAGCCAACAGGTTTCACTCCCTTCTCTCTAGTGTATGGGACCGAAGTTGTCCTACCAGTGGAACTGGCGGTACCTTCGGCCAGAATTTCTCTTAGCAATGGGCTCATTCCAGATCCTAGGCATGTGCAGCTGGAGGCACTAGATGAGCACAGGGACAAAGCGAGAGAGAATTTCAAAGTCTACACTCAACAACTGTCCAGAGCCTATGAAAATTTGGTTAAGCCTAGGGAATTCCAGGTGGGAGATCTAGTCCTACGAGCATCAACCCACCATCTCTGTAGCATGTCGGCGTCCAAATTCAAACCTAACTGGGAAGGCCCTTTTGTTGTCAGAGGAGTGGGGAAGTCGGGCTACTGCCAGATATCAGAACCTGAGAGTGATTACCTCCAGTCCATCAACTGCAAGTGGCTGAAGAGGTACTATGCTTAGTATCAACTAACAAGTTTTGTTTGTATTTTGCATGTCGGCAACGGATGTCAAGGATTGCTCCTACACCAGAAAAGTTTTTTGTTTTTTTTTGAAGCAATACTACACTGTAAACGATAGACAAAAGTAAAAGAAATGAAATAGCAACGTTTTTGGTCATTTTGACGTTTATTTCGCTTACTTATTTATACATACATATACGCTCCCTATTAAGTTAGAAGAGAGTAAAAAAAAGAGAGGTCGGGAACTTTGCTCACTACACTTGGGAGGTAAGTCCATCCTAAGAGAGTATACTGAGCAAAGTCCCCCAGACATAAATTAATATAGTTTTATGATAAAATCAGGCTTCCAGAAAGGGGAGGGGGTCACCCTCCTCCCCAACCCAGCCTCTATGACTATAAGCAGTAATATGTAGGAATACCCCCACAGACAGAGGGGCAACCCAAGAAAGTCACATGCCAACACCTCACAGTTATAAGAGGTGCATTCAAAAAAAAAATGTGTACAAAATGATAATACATAACTTTTCACATCAATGCAAATACCCCGCAGTATATGGGGTAGCCACCAGTAGACTAAAGGCTCACAGAAATTAGAGCAAGTCATGTACAACAAACACCCACAGCATAAAGGGAGAACAAAAGAAAAAGAAAGTGCAGAAGAAACAAAGTGCCTCATACATGAATGATAAGTGATGTACATATAGAATTCTGAGCACTACAAAGCAAGAAGTAGCCTATCGGCTAGAAACCACAAAAAATAAATCATCGCGCGCGATGGCGCCAGCATATGACGGACCAGCCTCCCGTAGAAACTCTTCCTCCAACCGGACGGATTTAGCATCATCCTCCTCATCGCCAGACTCAAGTCTGGCAAGCTTCACCTGCAGTAGGGCGATCTGATTCTGGATCCTCGTAGCCTCAGCGTGTCGTTGCTCAACCCTGGACTGCCGGGACGTGTGAAACCTCACTATCTTCCGGAAAGGAACACTCAGGAAGGGGCGAACCCCTGCGTCAAGCCAATCCAAACGAAAATGATAGAACTGCTGTAAGTCGCGGAGAGCATCCAAGAATAGCAAGATAGAAGAGCTAGTCAGCTTAGCAGGGGAGGTAGCCAAGAACTCATGAACATGGCTGGCAAGAGCCCTCAGGTTGAAGGCCGTAAGACTGTCAACCTGGAGTATACTCTGAGAAGTGAACGTCTCGGGGTGGTGCTCGAAGATGAGATCCAAGAGCTGACGCTCGTGTACCCTGAAGCGGCCTGGTAGCTCCTCACGCCATAGCCTACTAGAAATAGTCGCAGCGTCCTCTGTTTCATTATCGCCCTCAGAGTGGCGAGACCCCGCCTCAGAGGGAAGAAAAGAAGACTCCCCACCAGAATCAGCATCACCGACTAAAGGAGTGAACTCAGAACTGTGATCTCCCTCCGCACTTGCCCCACTACCAGTCTCCACAGTCATCGGAGTATCCTCATACACCTGGAAACAATGAGACAAGGGTGTTATAGGAATGCTTGCACAGTATACGCAAGAAGAAAAGAAAAGGGGAATAGTAAAAAGAGGGGGTACGCCAGTCTAGTACCTCTCTCACAGCTGCCCCACTACCAGTCTCCACAGTCATCGGAGTATCCTCATACACCTGGAAACAATGAGACAAGGGTGTTATAGGAATGCTTGCACAGTATACGCAAGAAGAAAAGAAAAGGGGAATAGTAAAAAGAGGGGGTACACCAGTCTAGTACCTCTCTCACAGCTGCCCCGCTGCCAGACTCCACAGTCACCGGAGTATCCTCACACACCTGGAAACAATGAGACAAGGGTGTTATAGGAATGCTTGCACAGTATACGCAAGAAGAAAAGAAAAGGGGAATAGTAAAAAGAGGGGGTACGCCAGTCTAGTACCTCTCTCACAGCTGCCCCGCCGCCAGACTCCACAGTCACCGGAGTATCCTCACACACCTGGAAACAATGAGACAAGGGTGTTATAGGAATGCTTGCACAGTATACGCAAGAAGAAAAGAAAAGGGGAATAGTAAAAGAGGGGGTACGCCAGTCTAGTACCTCTCTCACAGCTGCCCCGCCGCCAGACTCCACAGTCACCGGAGTATCCTCACACACCTGGAAACAATGAGACAAGGGTATTGTAGGAATGCTTGCACAGTATACGCAAGAAGAAAAGAAAGGGGGAATAGTAAAAAGAGGGGGTATGCCAGTCTTATACACGGTACCTGAACAATGCCCTCCGCAACGGTCATAGAAGGAGGAGCAGGGGCCCCCGTAGGGGCAACAACACTGATTGATGCTCCAGAAGAGGTTGCCTCGGTAACCAATACTTCCGAAGAAGCTACCTCAACCTCAGGCACCGTAGAGATAGCTACCTGAGGAGGCGCAACAACAGGACAAACCAGCTCGTGTATAGGGGCTGCTGAAATGGCAGTAGCAGGAGCCGCACTCGAAACAGCTCCCAGAGATAACTGCGACAAAGTAAAAGAGGGCTACGATATATGCAGGCTGGACGGATAAGAAAATAGAACTAAGAAAATAAAAGAATACCTGAACCCCATCCAAGGGGGAAGCACGAAAAAGGACAGTCGGCGCAGTAGGGGCTGTACTGATAGCCTGCAAGGAATGAAAATATGTTGTTTATTGCATGTTCGAGGAAAAGGAGATCCCATTCCTTTGACAGAAAAGACTGACCTGAAGTGTGGGCTCACTGGTTGAGGCCACGGTAAATATGGGGCCCCGAGAAATCGCCTGAACCAAAGGTCTGCCGTCCATAGATACGCGGACCCTAGGGATGGAAATCCTCCCCGAAGAGGATAAACTCGGGGCGATAACGCCAGCTAAGGGAGGAGCCCCTTCCTGAGAAGAAAGTCCAAGAGCCATTAAGACTCCTGCGGAGAGGAAACGAATATTCAAAAAAAATAAGTACTACCTCAGATGAAGAGGCCTCCAGGGGCTCAGCTGCAGAAGCACCCACCGCCGAGACAAGAGAGGACAATGTGGCAACGCCCGAAGACACAGCTCTCTACGCATGATAAATGGGTAAATAAAAAGACGGAATACAAAAGGAAATGACGCTATGAAAGTTTTGAAAATAACGAGGCATACCTGAGGAGAAGGGGAAGCCACAGGAGTGGTCCGAGTGACGGTAAAATGCACGGACGAAAGCTGCGAGGAAGCGACAGTATACGCAACCAAAAGGCAGTTAGGAGATGAATAAATTACAACAGATGTTAAATGAACTGAGGAAACAGCAAACCTCTCTAAACAGTCCCCGGGAGGAAATGAGCATGGAGTTCCTCTCCCGCTGAAAGGGCGTCGGTCGTAGTGGGGGAAGAGGAGAACCACCTGCCTCGATGGAAGTGGCCTGCACAAATATAACAGAATGCTTTAAATGAAAATATATACATATATATGATGAAGGGAAGAAAGAAAATCGTATGCAAAAAAAAATATATACAGACAAGTGAAGGGAGAACGCTTACAGTAACGGGGCGCGTAGTCTGGCTATAAGGGAGATGGGTGGGGATGACCCCCCCAGGAGAACGGGAGGCCTCATCATCGCTAGAAGACTCTCTGGAGACTGATAACAAAGCATAAGTGTCAGTAGTGCTTTTGCTACGGAAACCCAGGCCGCCCATATCACCCGAAGAAGAACTATGGTCGTCATAGGAAGGGGTGCTTCCATAATCAACTAGTTCCTCTTCCAATGAAGGGGAGGGAGATGAAAGAACTCCGCGAGAACTGGTTCCACTAAGTAAAGGAGGCTGTGATATAGTACCTTCTGCAATAGGAATGGACGCGACCCGCGTCTCCTGAGAAGTAAGGCTCGGTGAGGAGTAACCTTGACTCGTCGTAGAGGAAGCAGCTAGGCCAACGCCATCTCCTTTCCTTTTCTTCGCAGCACGGGTCCTCATAGGAGAAGAAGGAGGAGAAGCAGTAGTAGCAGGAACAAAATTGGAGACATCGGCGTCAGGGTGTTTCCTTTTGCTGGTAGTAGAGGTGCCCGCCTTCCCTTTGCTTTTTGGTTGGCCTTTAGACTTCACAGGGGGAAGCTCAGTCGACGGAGGCGGAAGTGACTCGTCAAAGAGAGGTTTCACTAAAATAGGGATGGCCTGCTCCAAGGGTGGCGTAGAGGTGGTACTGAGAAACCAAGGCTCTTTCTGCGTCCGCCTGACCAAAAACTGAGCTCTGGTATATTTAATGGGGTTAGTCTCATGAGGAGGGCCAACTACACATTCTTGAATAAGACGAACCTGCTGCTGCCAGAGAAGGAACCAGGATGAAGTGAATGAAGGCTGATAATCACTGGTAGGCACATAGAGACCACCCAAACCACTGACCCTACGGAATAACCCCTGAAGAGTAAAGCTCGCGCACGCCTCGGAGAATGCCTCAGAATGACTGCTGTAGGTAGGAAGAGGAGGAGTGTGGACACCCTGATCATAACCAAACTGTCGTCTTGCCCTCTCGGAATGGTAAAATTCAGCACGGGGACCTAACTCGGTCCAAGAAGGAAGGTGACAGGGTAAGAGCATCGTCATCACATTAATATGGGGACACGTGGAAACTGACCCCACTGCGGAAGGACAATAGAAGGTTCCGCCATCACCAGGGAAAGAAAGCCAGCTGAAAGTACCCCCAGGGCGCTTGGTATAAGGCCGAAACTGAAACTCCTCGATATCATCAATCAACATTCCCAAAGACTGCTTGGGAGTTTTCTTATGCCACCGAAGAAGCCTCACAGCGTCGCTATGACAAGCGTGAGCCCCTGAAGTAAAGTGGGGGAAATGCTCAAACAAAAAGGCCATCAAGAGAGGGGCGTTGACATGGTTAGCAACATCATACCGACCGCAGGACCTCTCTACATCTATGTGTGCTCGGTCTATCCAGATGTAAAGAGAACCCAAGGTCAGGGCAGCTATGGGTACTGGTCTACCGCGAGACAATCGCACAGCCAATCTAAAAAGAAGCTCGCGAGGACAGTCTTCAGGCTTACCTGGAAGAAGGAACCGAGTCAGGAACGTAACGAGGAAAGCGGCTAAATGTGCAGGAGAGTGAAGCTTAGGACCATCCTGGGATCTGGGCGCTGCACGAGAGGTCTCCCCCTTTGGCAACTGCTCAAAGTCTCTGAACCAATATCTTTGCCATTTGGCAAAGGAATGCTTGGAATGACCCGTTACATTTATGGCCACATATCTCGAGCACTCCCCGAGAGATGACCGTAACTCCCTCACCAACTCCTGCTCTAGGGAGTCCTCGCAGTCATCAGTAAAGACCTGTTGCCCAAAGAAAGGAAGGGCGTACAACTCACATATATCTTCGAGAGTAACAGTAAATTCCCCCCAGCCCGTAATAAAGGTGTGAGACTCCATACTCCACCGGGACAATAAGAGATTAAGCGAAGTACCGTGTTTAAAGAGGGTGCAGGACTTCAGACTGCTGACGGCGGTGAAGAGCCCCACCTCCCTGAGAATAGCCACGTAATCAGGAACGCTCAGAACGTAGTCAACCCAACTGGCCCACTCCTCTGTAGGTCCTCCGGGGGTTTTAACCTCAACGTTGGAATAGGGAAAGTCGCCTCGGTCAACTCGGATTCGGAGAATTGAATCCGGAGAAATAGTAGGAAGATCAGCAGACTCAGTTAACCCCACATGAGACCGATCGAGAACAGCACCCAAAAATTTTTCCCCAAAGTCGGAAAGTGAAGTCATGAAACTGTCAGCAGGACCAAAAAAGGGAGCACGGCGATAAATACCGAAGTCCCGCCCTTGACAAATGTGCATATAATCCTTCCATGCCTGAGAGGAAGTAGGCGTAGCTGATGAACCACCCAGAGCCAGTGGCTCAAGAAAAGAACTCACCCCAGTGGGGACTCCGAGCGAAGGACCCCCTGGGTCCTTTGTCGCGAAAAAAGAAGTAGAGGCAGAAACCCCATCATAATCATAGGAAAAGCCCCTGGTCAGTGGCATGCTCTCCGTAACACTAATAGTCGTCGAGACACCCTGGGTCACGGAACCCCTGAAGTGACGAAAGGTCGATACACCCCCTTCCACAAACGAGAGACCTGTGGATGCGAGACCAAGTATTGAAGTGCCATAAGTGGAAGTACCCATCTCAGAAACAGTCAAAGGTGTCGGGACATCCGAGGGCGAAGTGATGGCGCCCGCACTAATACTTGTCGAGACCCCACGCTTCTCGCGCACAATGAAGTAGGGCGCGAGACCCTTAGCTGTCAAAATATCCTCGGTCAGAACCTCATGCTCCTCGCGCACAACAAAAACAGGCGTGAGACCCTTAGTTGTCAAAGTATCCTCGGTCAGAACCTCATGCTCCTCGCGTACAACAGAAACAGGCGCGAGACCCTTAGCTACCGGAACATTTTCAGCCGAGACCTCGCGCTCCTCATCAACATTACAAATGGGCGCGAGCCTCTCAAATGACAAGAGGTCTCCGCGCGAGACCCTTCGTGCCGTGGAAGACTGCCTCTCGAGACCCCCCGCAGGTGGCGACGGGAAGGGCGAGGAATCCGTGAGGGTTCTCGGCCCAAAATCTGCAGAAACAGATACCGCGGGCTGCGCGGCAGCATTAGTGGAGCTTGACGCGAGACCCTCGGCGGTCGGAGCAGCCCCAGTCGAGACCCCACGCTCCTCGTGCGCAATAAAATGGGACGAGAGACCCACGGACGAGAATACCGCTCGCCCCGGGCCCTCGTTAACGATGCCGCGCGAGATATCCTTATGCACATGTAATGGATGAACCTCTCGAACCAAGATTTCGGAGCCCAAATCAGCAGGCGAGAGACCCGAGGACGAGAGAATCTTCCGCCCCGGGTTCTCGCCGACAACATTGCTCGAAATACCTCTCTCCGCGGGGGAAATCTTTTTAGTAACCGTCTCAGCCATAAAACCCGACCCCATGCTCGAGATATCCCCCGCCATTGGCGGAGCCTCGGGCGAGATGTCCCCTCCTGAATAACCCAAGTCAATACCCGCGTACGCCAAGATCAAGGGTGAGGAACCCACGAGGGTCCTCGACCCAAAATATGAAGAGGCGGGTTCCGAGGATAGCACATCGACGCCGCTCGTCGGGCGGAATGAGGGACCGCCGACGGTGGGTATTTCAGCCCTGGAATCATTAGAAACAGTTGACAAGGAGGGTATAGAGTTTGGGATGTTGGGGGTTTTAGAGTTGCTTACGTTGGGAGACACATTCTTTAGTTGGGAATCCATGGATGAGAGGGTATGATATTTGGGAAGGTTAGAGAAAAAAGGAGATGGGTGGCTATGGGGTTTTAAAAGAATCCCTCTCTCACTTTCTCTCACTACAAACCCAAAGATGCTTATGTTTGGTTGAAGAAGATGAAGGACTCCAAGATAAGGGGCTTATGTTTTTTTCACCAAAATGGAAAAACGTGCAGGAAGGCCAAAAGTTGATGATCTTTTTTTCCAAATGATGGGGTGACAGTTCCCACACTGACGCGTGGGTTCTCAAAAAATTAAATACCTCGGATAGAGGGACACAGAATTTAATGATCCTAGGATCCCTCAGAAAAAAAAATATATATATATATACATATATATATATAATTGTTGAAACCAGATTTATAGCGTACAAAGTTTTTTTAGTCTACCCAACAAAAAAATCTTTGCACGAGGGGCTAATGTAGAAGGGTGTTATAAACAGAAAAAAAAGCAAAATAAAATAAATATGCTTTTTTTATTAAATAACATCCGAGAGGTACCCGCGAGGCCACCCAGAAGTCCAAAAGCCACCGCAAGTGTCAGCACCGCGGCGAGTCCCTACGCCACCGCAAGGGTCAGCGCTACCTCGGGCGTCAACGCCACTTCGAGTGTCGGCGCCACCTCAAGCGTCAGCGCCATTTCGAGCGTCAGCGCCACTTCGAGCGTCGCCGTCGGGACAAGGGTCGGCGCCACTTCGAGCGTCGGCGCCACAACAAGGGTCGGCGCCGCCTCACCTGTCAGCGCGGATTCAAGCCTCAGCGCTACCTCAAGCGTCAGCGCCATTTCGAGCGTCAGCGCCATTTCGAGCGTCAGCGCCACTTCGAGCGTCGCCGCCGGGACAAGGGTCGGCGCCACTTCGAGCGTCGGCGCCACAACAAGGGTTGGCGCTGCCTCACCTGTCAGCGCGGATTCAAGCCTCAGCGCTACCTCAAGCGTCAGCGCCATTTCGAGCGTCAGCGCCACTTTGAGCGTCGGAGCCGGGACAAGGGTCGGCGCCACTTCGAGCGTCGGCGCCACTTCGAGCGTCGGCGCCACAACAAGGGTCGGCGCCGCAACAAGGGTAAGCGCCGCCTCACCTGTCAGCGCGGATTCAAGCCTCGGCGCTACCTCAGGCGTCAGCGCCACTTCGAGCGTCGACGCCGCAACAACGGTCGGCGCCGCCTCACCCGTCAGCGCCGGTTCAAGCATCAGCGCTACCTCAAGCGTCAGCGCCATTTCGAGCGTCGGTGCCGGGACAAGGGTCGGCGCTACTTCGAGCGTCGGCGCCACAACAAGGGTCGGCGCCGCCTAACCTGTCAGCGCGGATTCAAGCCTCGGCGCTACCTCAGGCGTCAGCGCCACTTCGAGCGTCGGCGCCGCAACAAGGGTCGGCGCCGCCTCATCTGTCAGCGCCGGTTCAAGCATCAGCGCTACCTCAAGCGTCAGCGCCACTTCGAGCGTCGCCGCCACTTCGAGCGTCGCCGCCGGGACAAGGGTCGGCGCCACTTCGAGCGTCGGCGCCACAACAAGGGTCGGCGCCGCCTCACCTGTCAGCGCGGATTCAAGCCTCGGCGCTACCTCAGGCGTCAGCGCCACTTCGAGCGTCGGCGCCGCAACAAGGGTCGGCGCCGCCTCACCTGTCAGCGCCGGTTCAAGCATCAGCGCTACCTCAAGCGTCAGCGCCATTTCGAGCGTCGGCGCCGGGACAAGGGTCGGCGCCACTTCGAGCGTCGGCGCCACAACAAAGGTCGGCGCCGCCTCACCTGTCAGCGCGGATTCAAGCCTCGGCGCTACCTCAGGCGTCAGCGCCACTTCGAGCGTCGGCGCCGCAACAAGGTTCGGCGCCGCCTCACCTGTCAGCACCGGTTCAAGCATCAGCGCTACCTCAAGCGTCGGCGCCATTTCGAGCGTCGGCGCCACAACAAGGGTCGGCGCCGCCTCACCTGTCAGTACGGATTCAAGCCTCAGCGCTACCTCAGGCGTCAGCGCCACTTCGAGCGTCGGCGCCGCAACAAGGGTCCGCGCCGCCTCACCTGTCAGCGCCGGTTCAAGCATCAGCGCTACCTCAAGCGTCAGCGCCATTTCGAGCGTCGGCACCATTTCGAGCATCGGCGCCGGGATAAGGGTCGGCGCCGCCTCACGCGTCAGCGCCACTTCGAGCGTCGGCGCCACTTCGAGCGTCGGCGCCGGGACAAGGGTCGGCGCCGCCTCACATATCAGCATCGATTCAAGCATCAGCGCTACCTCGGGCGTCAGCACCACTTCAAGCGTCAACGCCACTTCGAGCGTCGGCGCCGCAACAAGGGTCGGCGCCGCCTCACAGCATCAGCGCCACTCCGAGCAACGGCGCCAGGACAAGGGTCGGCGCCGCTTCAAGCGTCAGCACCACCACAATCGTACTACAGAAACGTTATTCGAGAAGCGCTTCTACAGGAGTTTCCATCATGAAACAACAGGCTCTAAATAAACAACAGCACTAACACTTTACTTTCTTGCACAGGTTGCCCAGTCGAGCAAGCAGGGCTCGAACAGGCGCGTCGGGACCTCCTGGGAGTTTTGGCTTGGCGGCTGAGGGACAAGGTATATTGAGCAAGCTCAGCCACTTAGCACTATAGGAATGAGAGAATACTAGTAGGAAGACCCAGAAGCCACTCGAGGCTACGCACAAAAAATAAACTCTTTACAAGAAAAATGACTTTTCCAGAAGAGGGGGTCCTCGAGGTCTCTCTCAAGAAAAATAACACTTTTTAGAGGGAGTGAGGCCTTAAGGTCCTCTCTCTCAAAGATTTGCAAAATTGCACCACAAGTTACCGTTTCAAAAGATAACTACCAAATCTGTTATTTTGTCTCCATTAGGGGACATATGTGCTTTTTGAGTTTTGGTCGGTGCCAGGTGGCGCCTGCAGAGGGGACAGGCAGGCTGCTTGCAGGTAGGGACAAATGGTACACTTCAGACATTGTTCCCCACCAACTCTCTCAATTTTGGCGCCCAAAATCGCCAGCTCACCCCTTACGCCCATGTATAAATAGACCTCTGGGCAAGGTCAAAAGAGAGACAAGAAAAATTGCACTGTTACTCTGCTAAAATATCACCAGACCTACCTAGTATTCTCTCCCTGCTCATTCTCTTAGTGTTGAGTGCCTTGTTCCTTCACTCCCCACTGACAGCCATCACTCTCAGGTGCTTCCCCTTGAGAAAATTACTATTTTTGCTGTGAAAGTTCATTTTCTTGCAGGGAGTGAGTTGAAGCTTGAGTTCCATTGTTACCAGAAGGAGAAGTTTTCTTCAGAAGTTGCACCAGGAGACCTTGAAGACTTGCAGACAGTGTCCATTGGAGTGGGTCACGCCTCACCCTTTCCAGTTATTCATAGACCCCAGTCTCACTACCCTCCTACAGGTTGGATTTGGGAGTTGGGAAAATGGATTGGAGGGAATGAATGGGATTGGGGAGAAGGGGGGTGAATCTTGGGAAGGGGAAAATTCAGAACTGCAGAAGGCGGACCGGTCCGGGTAGGGGCGGATCGGTCCGGGTCTTTGAATTTTCAAAAATCTGCCTAGCGGACCGGTCCTTTTTGAAATTAAAGGAATCGATCCGGTGGTGGACCGGTCCGGCCTTTAAAGGAACCGGTCCGGCCCCAGGGATTTTGGGATGGATTTTCCCGAACTTGGTTTCTATCTCTCTTCTTCGAAAATTTTCACTTTCACAATATACTCTCTATCAATCTGGACTAAAACCCTATTGATTTCGCTGGTCAACTCCCTTTGACTCAAAATTCTGGAAACACACGAATGCTTTTCCCGAATGAACCTAGGCCTAACGACTCTCATAACACACACGACTCTCAACACACACAACTCTCACCCCATACGCGTCGGGGGTGCGACGACCTCGCTGTAGCAGCTCATTCTTCCCCGTAAACGGGGTTCGATAACCAGACGGTGTCGACTTCTTCTGCACACACCTCTAGATATGGATTTAGGCATTGTCCATTCACTTTGAATATATTTCCCCCTTTTAAATCGTCTAATTCAACAGCTCCATGGGGGAAAACATTCTTCACAACGAACGGGCCAGACCATCGTGATCGCAATTTTCCTGAAAAGAGATGAAGCCGAGAGTTGTAGAGAAGAACTTTTTGCCCGGGAAGAAACTCTTTTCATCGAATGATGCTATCATGAGCGAGTTTCATCCTTTCTTTGGAAATTTTGGCATTCTCATACGCATCATTGCGTAGTTCTTCTAACTCATTCAGTTGAAGCTTGCGGGCTTCACCGGCCTTGTCCATGGCATAATTCAATTGCTTAATCGCCTAATACGCCTTTTGTTCGAGCTTAACGGGAAGATGGCAAGGTTTGCCATATACAAAGCGGAAAGGGGACATTTCGAGTTGATTCTTGTATGCGGTATGATAGGCCCATAGAGAATCGTTCAATCTAAGTGACCAATCTTTCCAGATAGGATTGACGATCTTTTCGAGAATGTTCTTGATTTCCCAATTCGCTAGTTAGGCCTGCCCATTCGTTTGTGGGTGATAAGTCATTCCAACCTTGTGAACGACGCCGTACTTTCTCATGAGCTTCGCAAATGGCCTGTTGATAAAGTGCGTGCCATTATCACTAATTATGGCCTTCGGAGCACCGAAGTGGGAAAGTATGTGTTCCTGGAGGAACTTTATCACCACTTTGTTTTCATTCGTCTTGGTAGCTATAGCTTCCACCCATTTAGAAATGTAGTCTACCACGACAAGGATGTATAGGAAACCAAAGGACGGGGGGAAGGGACCCATGAAGTCAATACCCCAACAGTCGAAGATCTCAATGATGAGTATGGGGGTAAGAGGCATCATGTCTCGTCGGGTGATGTCATCCATCCGTTGGCACCTATTGCAAGATTTTCAAGCATCGTTCACATCCCGAAATATTGTGGGCCAATAGAGGCCGCATTACAGAATTTTAGCGACCGTCTTTTTCATCAAAAAGTGGCCTCCACAAGCTTCCAAATGATAAAACTGAATGACTTTCGGGATCTCGTCATCCGGTATGCATCGTCGGATGATTTTGTTGGCGCAATATTTAAAAAGGAAGGGATCATCGTAAAAGAACATGCGCGACCAAGTAACAAACCTCTTCTTATCTTGCGGTGTCCAATCGGGAGGGATGGCTCTCGTGACAAGGCAGTTCACTATATCCGCAAACCAAGGTAAAGGAGAGGTGGTAAAAAGTTTCTCATCCGGAAAGTATACGTCTATGAGTACGGGATCACTAGGTACGTCAGGCGAAAGACGTGATAAATGGTCGGCAACGACGTTTTCTACTCCTTTTTTATCTTTAATGGAGAGATTGAACTCTTGTAGGAGTAGGATCTACCTTATGAGGCGCGGCTTGGCATCTTTCTTTGCAAGTAGGTATTTCAAAGCCGCATGGTCGGTGAAGCAAGTAATGGGAGAACCAATGAGATATGACTGGAATTTATCAAGGGAAAAGAATACTGCTAGCAATTCCTTCTTCGTGGTAGAGTAGTTGAGTTGAGGTCCGGTAAGGGTCCGACTAGCGTAATAGATGACATGAGCGTGCTTATCTTTTCGTTAGCCCAAAACAGCTCTGATTGCATAATCGCTAGCATCACACATAAGTTCGAATGGTAAGGACCAATCCGAAACTTGCATGATGGGAGCGGACACAAGCATGGTTTTCAATTTTTCAAAAAAGATTTGGCATGCTTCCATCCACTCGAATGGGTTATCCTTCATGAGTAGGTTGCTTAAGGGTCTAGCGATGGTGCTAAAGTCCTTAATGAACCTTCGATAAAACCCTGCGTGGCCCAAGAATGAGCGAACGTCCTTAAGCAATTTTGGTGGGAGAAGATCAGCTATGACATCTATCTTTGCCCTATCAAATTCTATTCCCTTGGATGATACTATGTGGCTAAGAACTATTCCCTCGGTGACCATGAAATGGCATTTCTCCCAATTCAGCACTAAGTTCTTTTCCACACACCGGGCTAGTACTTTTTCCAGCTTTTCTAAACAATGATCAAAAGAGGTGCCAAAAATGCTGAAGTCGTCCATGAACACTTCGAGTCCTCTCTCGACCATATCGCTAAATAAGCTCAACATGCACCTTTGAAAGGTCGCGGGTGCATTACACAAGCCAAATAGCATACGTTTATAGGAAAACATACCAAAAGGGCAAGTGAAGGTTGTCTTCTCCTGGTCAAGTACATCTACTTCAATTTGGTTATATCCGAAATAACCATCAAGGAAGCAATAATAAGGGTGGCCTGCTACTCTTTCAAGCATTTGATCAATGAATGGTAAGGGGAAATGGTCTTTCATAGTTCCCGCATTGAGTTTCCGGTAATCAATGCAAACGTGCCATTCGGTGGTGGTACGTTGGGGAACTAGCTCTCCCTTAGAATTCTCAATCACAGTCATACCCGACTTCTTCGGGAAGACTTGAATAGGGCTCACCCATTTGCTATCCAAGATTGGGTAGATAATCCCGGCATCTAATAATTTGATAATCTCGGTTCTCACAACTTCTTTCATGTTGGGATTTAGTCTTCTTTGCATTTATCTAGAGGGCTTAGCATCCTCTTCGAGGTGGATCTTGTGAGTGCAAATTAAAGGACTTATCCCCTTTAAATCAACGATGCACCAACCAAAAGCACTTTGGTGCTTCCTCAGAATTTTCAACAATTTACCCTCCTGCTCTTCGTTTAGGCTAGAGGAGACAACCACAGGAAATGTATCATCCTCTCCTAGGTATGCATATTTGATATGGGAGGGGAGTTTCTTTAATTCAAGGGCTGGAAATTTGTCACTAGAGGGAACCATGCGAGTATCCCTCGGAGGTAGCTCCTCGAATATAGAAACCCAGCTAACATCTCTCGCGTCCTCATCCGACTCACTCTCATCGAGTAATTATCTCAACTCCCCAACCTCCCTCGTGAAGTCGGTGTACGCCCCCTCATTCTCATGGCTTAACACTAGACAGGACCCTAAGGCGTCTCCGCAATAAGTCTCCTCAAATTACTCCTCTACTATCTCATCTATTAAGCTCACCGCATGAAGATCATCTTCCTCCCCCGGATGTGGGGCTATGTGGAAGATGTTGGTTTCAAAGGTCATGTTCCCAAAGGTGAGTTGCATCCACCCATTCCTAGCATTAATGATTGCGTTAGACGTAGCTAAGAATGGACACCCAAGGATGATGGGAACATGGTTACTCGAGTTGAAGGAGGGCTCCGTGTCCTAAATGACAAAGTCTACCGGGAAGTAGAAAGTGTCAACTTGGACGATCACGTCCTCGACTATGCCTCGTGGGATCTTCACTATTCGATCATCTAATTGGAGAGTGACCTTTGTGGGGTTGAGGTTGCCTAAATCAAGTTGCCTATAAATGGAGTAAGGGAGTATGTTTACGCTTGCTCCCAAGTCAAGTAAGGCTTTTTCAATTTTATTTTCTCCAATGATGCAGGAAATGGTGGGTGCACCGGGATCTTTGAATTTAGGTGGGAGATCATTTAGTAGAATGGAGCTCACCTTTTGTGCTAGAAAGACATTCTTCTTTACCTTCATCTTTCTATTTACCGTCAATAAGTCTTTGATGACTTTAGCTTAAGCTAGAATTTGCTTGATGGCATCGAGGAAAGGTAAATTCAGCTTTACTTGCTTCAGCACTTCTAGCACGTCCTCACGTGGGTTTCCTTTATGGGAAGGAATCAACCTTTGAGGAAACGGGGCCGCGAAGGGTGGTTTCACTACTACCCTTGGCTCACTAGCGTCTTCTATGTCACTCTCATTCAAGGGGACATCTTCGGCCTCTTTCGTACCGGGAGAAATCTCCTTATCTTTTATCGTGTCATGTGGGGGAGGTGATAAATCAATGACTCTCCCACTATGAAGAGTGGTCACGGCTTGACATTGCTCCTGATGTTCAGTGGAGGTGGAGCTAACGCTAGTTTGACCTTGGGGAGGTCTTTGGCCTTAGGCAAGAAACTTACCCTTCTCTTGAACACTCAGCGAGGATTGTATCTTTGACAAACCTACATTTTTGTCTCCAATCAGACGATCATATTTGGCATTGGTTGCGGTCTGTCTTGCGATGAATTGATTCATGGTATCCTTAAGAGTTCTCCGCGGTGGCGAAATATACACTCCTTGAGGTGGTGGTGCTTGCACATGTCCTTGCACGTGTGGAGCTTGTTGAAAGTGTTGTGGTGGAGGAGGGGAAACATGTGATGGAGGGTTCATTTGTGGCATGTTGTTCCCCATAGCTAAAATCGGGATGCTTTTTCCATGAAGGATTGTATGAATTCCCGAGCGGTGCACCGAAATTACCCTTTGCTCCTGAAGCATTACTTTGTAGGCGGGTATCGTCGGGCATTCCTCAGTTGAATGGCCCGCCTCACAAATCGCACACACCTTCTCGACGGGGTTTGGTATGGATCCAGCTGGTCCTTTTCTATATATCTCACATAGGTCTCGAAATCCTTTCTCAAGGGCATCCAATCGACTGTCCGTCATAGAATTCTTATCTACGTGAAATAGGCCGGACGCCGACGGAGTGGTGGTCACTTCCCGATTTCGATTTTGAGCATTAGGGTCAGATGTATCCCAGGATTGGGTAGTCTCGACGACATACCTCAGGTGAAGCTCAGCGTTGTGGGTATCTAAGTCGACAAAAGGACCACTTCCCATAGTCTCAACAAGTTGCTTGGAGTTAAGATTCAACCCATTATAGATAAAAGATATGATTTGCGCTGAATCAAATCCATGATGGGGGCATGAAGTAACTAACTCGTTGAAACGCTCATAACATCGATGAAAGGGCTCATTTTCAGATTGTCTGAACGCTTGAATTTGAGCTTTTATGGAGATTGTTCGATGTGTTAGGAAGAATTTCTTGAGAAACTTCGATTGCAACTCGTTCCAAGATGGAATCGATCTTGGAGGTAAAGACCATAGCCAGGTCTTAGGTTTATCTTTGAGTAAGAAGGGGAAGAGTTTGAGGCGGATCACCTCTTGTATGCAGGTTTGATCATTGAGAGTATCGCACACATCCTCAAATTCCCTAATATGGAGGTATGGCTTTTCAGAATCCATACCATGGTAATGAGGTAGCATTTTGATCATCCCATTTTTTAAACGGAATTTCTCAAAATTATACGAGAGTATAATGCATCCCGGAGTGACAGTGCGTTCGGGATATAAGAATTCTCTCAGTGGGCGGTATGGGGGCTCTTCCTCACCGGCGGTGGTACTGCCGTGCTGTGACATCTCTCTCTCACTTAACGACTCAGTGCTCTCACTGGGTGTGCTCAAAGTGTGCTCGGAGGTATGCTCGTACGTGTGTCCTAAGAAGGAAAACAGAGTGTTATTGGAGATTGAGTGTGACGGTGTGGGAGGTGGGATCCAAAACTGTGGGGCGTTTGGAGTGTGGGGGCTGTCGGGGTTATACTCAACTATTGGATTTTCGTGAATGTTGGTTGGAGTATTATGGGGCGTGGGCGTGGAGTTTTGCATTAAAAACTTGTGAGAGATGGTGGTGAATATTTTTGTCCTTTTTGAATTTTTTTTATGTTTTTGGATTTTTGGAAATTTTTGGTCAAAGCTTTGGATTGACTCTATCTAATCCTAAGTCTACCTAGTTCCCCGGCAACGACGCCAAAAACTTGACGCGACTAAAAATGTGTCTCAGAAATGCGTTCACTCTAGGCTCAAGTGCAAGCCTGTCGCTCAAGTAATAATTCGACAAGTCAGGTATCGATCCTCAGGGAAAAAGGACAACGGAGTTGTGACGATGGGAAAAAACGGAGGAATCCTAACTTTGACTCTAAAAGGAAAGGAAAAAATGATTCGGTTTTGGGAACTGATTACACTAAATGCAATTATGAAATTATTGAAGAATGCAATTACACTAAACTACCTAAAATATGATGAAAGATGATTTTAAAACTTTTGAACTCAGTGATGAGAAAAATAGGATGGGAATACAATCCCCCAACCGTAGTGAATTGCAAATATAATATTAATCATAAATTTAACTGATTGAATTAACCCGAAATTTAGTACTCCCAAGCATTATGTATACGAGGTTTAATCCCGCATCATACCTAATCTGAGGACGAGTAAATCCGTATTGCGATAGTGACACTCGAATTGCATTCTAAATCATCATGGTTACCCAGAGGCAAATGAGATATAAAGACCTACAATTATTATGTTCCTACGCAATACGGTCGTATTCAATCACTAAATTCAGAGGATTAATGTTATACACGTACAATTAACACATCAGGCTGGGTTCATGTACCCTGGCCTTAGAAAATCTAGCCTAGCATGATGAAAGTGATGGAAACAGTGATTGATGTGCAGGGATTCATAATTAATCTAAGGAAACTTGTGAATTAATGTATAATGAAATTGAAAAGAAGAAATAACTCACTAATCTCACCCAATGAGTAATTACAGCAATTAAGTAAACTGGTAATCCACTAATATCTGAATAAAACTTCAATCTTTTAATTAAAACTGGAATTTTTAGCTAAACTAGGGTTTCTAGAAAAAAGAGAGGAAAATCCTACTAATTCTCCGTAAAATCTCCGTGTCTAATAACAATAATAAATTGGGTTTTTATACCCTCCATGAATTTAGGAATTTTAGCCGCACTAGGACTCTTCTTTGAAACAGGTAAGATTTGCAAATATCGATGGCCGGACCAGTACGGCCCTTAGGCGGACCGGTCCGCCTCTAAAGCAGATCGATTCTTTTTATTTTGGGGCAGACCGATCTGGGGGTGGACCGGTTCTTTTAATTTTTGCCTTCTTCGGTTTGCTTATGATCCGGGGTCTTCTGGAGTTTGGCAAAGCGGACCGGTCCGAGGTAGGGGCGGACCGATCTGCCTGTTTGACTTTTTTTGCTTCACTTTGACTACTCATAACTTTTGTTTCGGGACTCCGATTGAGGTGCCGCTTCTTCCTATGTGCTCGTGAATGTGATATCTTCAACTTCTCTTTAGGTACATCATCCGAATTTCGAGTGGAAATTATGCTTTTCCCTTTTGACTTTCCTTCTTTGTTTCTTGATTCTTCCGGTTTCCTTCTTCCGTTTCTTGACATGAAGTACCTGTAAAATCACTACGAAATACCAGAAACTTGGTGTACTCATTAGGATCAGTCAGTAGCAAGATTATGAGATAAAGTCAACTCAATTACGTTGTTCGAGGTGCTAAAAGTAACTAAGTCAAGGGATAAATTAGGAAGAATTTATGCCTAATCAGAAGCTTTATGATTCATTTTTTTAACTTCAAAGATTTTTAATAGAGTTCATAAAAGGCCTCATAAATTTTATTGACCTCATTATCTCTTTCATCTACTAATATAGAAATTGAAGTGTGTGAACCTTTGCTACTACAAGATGATGAATTACTAATCGACCTATGACAAGATACTATGATCCTATTCCTCATCACAACATTCTCAAGAGATGTCCTATCTTCACGGACCTTCTCACTATCATAAAGTATAGTCATAAAATATATCCCAATTCCACTCCCTTCACTATAAGTGATCTCTTCGGAATCACTCACTGAGTCACTTAAACTAGCTTTGTATATCTTCTTCTTATTAACTACATATTTACTCTTTTCTTGCGTCTTCAAATGAGTTAGACAAACATTGATATGATATCTGACTCCACCATAACCATAACAATGGTCTTCATCTTTTTACTTGTTTCTCTTAGTATAATCTTATCACCATTTGAGTGATGATACAAGAAATCGTCCACTAGTCGTTCTCGTACCAGAAATCAAGTGTAAAGTGCATAATAAGCAAATAAAGCAAGTAAAGAGAGATAAAAGACAAGATATAGAGTGGGTCGGCTATAAAAATGAGCCCACGTCTACTTTGGTGCCACACTCTCATTATATATGTTATTTGGTACATAGTAATTAAGCCTAAATAGGCGTATAAGCATGAGAATAGAATATAGTACATGACTGTGAGGATTCCGGTGGCTCCGGGATGTCGACTGCAATGCTAGAGAGAAGCCCCGAAGCTATGCTGAGCGATGTCGAGAGAATAGCTGGCTCTGAGCTAGGTGCCAGTAGAAGAAATAAACCGTCCTCTGCATATATCTCAAGGCGTGGACCTCTATATATAGGAGGTGTAAGCACTCTACTGTTGTTATGATGAGAAGATGCTGCGGTTGGCTGAATGTACAGGCTTGGTCCGCGACATGCAATATATAAGGAGCCGCAACCTATATACATAGGGTCGTGGCAGGGCTCTAAGGTATTCATGTATTACCTATAAGAAATTTGGTCACGGTTATTAGATGATAGTACTGTTGTGAGGCATGCCCCAGCAGGGGCTATAATATCTACATTATCAATAAGCCCCCAAGGCGCGATGCCAAAGAATCAGTGTTGCATCTTGTTTCTACTAGTGCCACGGCAAGTGGACTCTGCGGTAGCTTCCCAAAATGACGTTTCATCTTCCTGAGCCCTCTTATATAAATATAACTGGCTGTGGACTTCATTACGTTTCCCAAACCCTTGATAGCATATCGAAGACAAATCTTTGTCTGTTCCTTCAAGTCTTGGGTGTGGTGGTATTGAGGCGGCGCAAGACGGTTTGAGGCTGAACAATCGATTTCCATCCTTTTCCAAGTAATCTTTCAATCGATTTTCGCGTTTTCTATCATTTCTGCAAATCGTGCTTTAAATATGAGTAAAATTTTATGGTTTATGATAATACGCACACGGTTTGCTAAGAAAAAACCCACAAATTCATTGGTAGAGACTTAGGGTTTTGATTGGGATTGTTCCATTTGAACTTGTGTTTCGGCCAAATAAGTCTTGTAGCCGAATTATTCCCATTTGAACTCGTATCTGCCCATTTCATAACGAATTGAACTTGTAATAAAACTTGAATTTCTGTAATTACTGATCTTCAATCGATTGTAAATAAGCTGCTTCTAAGGCTTCATCCATGTAATAAACCCATAAAATGTAGTTTTATTTTAACATACCACTGTTCTTGATGTTCTTGAACAAACCTTTCACATTTTAAGGCTTCAGTCCTCAAATTAGAATAGCTATCCTATTTGAGTATATGACCGCGGCATGGGGAATACCTGACTGAGGCATAATAAAATCCCTGGTTCTTAGGTTAGTGTCTGCAGAACTTTACCACTAACCCAATGTCTGCAGCATGTAAGAATATAGCTAATATCTCCTTCCCCAAAATAATGTGCCGCGGCAGAAGTTGATTTCTAAGATTCTAGAGCCCAAAACTTGGTGTAGTTTACCGAATTTGCTCACATTTCTATTTTAGCCTCCCAACTAATATTCCTGCCACGACCTCTAAGAGGCCGGTATGATCATACTGGCCGTGGCACCTAATTGTGAACTCTTTCTTCTTTTTAGGTTTTGCTGCAGCCATATGAGTTTTGATCCTGACGAATTTCTCAAAGACTTTTTGGAACACACACTTTGGAGTCTCACCCCCTAAACTTCCTTTAGTGCATCCTTTGAAGACAATTGAACCTTTCCAGCTAAGAGATTGTCTCGATTGTGTAGCTCTAGATTCAGAATCAGACTCTGTGACAATGGAAGAAGAAGCCAATTCAAGTAACCAACCAATAAATATTGACGCCGCGATGGTGGGTCTATCTAACGTTAGGAACACACCTGCTGGCCCATCTGGTAGAGATGAGAGACCTCCTGCTACCCTTAATATCCACGGCATTATGACTCAAGAGTGGGTTGATTAGGTGGCTAAAGCCTTTGAATTTCCTGAGGGTTTAATGTGCTCACCACCCACCGCGAAACAAAGGCCATGCACGACACTTGCTGACGATGGGGTCTGCTTCCCCTTCCACGCTTTCATTTATGGGTTGCGACTACCTTTCCAAGTACCAGTTAGAATAATTTTCCATACAATGAAGTTAGCCCCGGCCCAAGTAAATCCTAATGGATGGAGGGAAATTCTTGCAGCTATAGTGCTGTGGAAGAGAGAATTTAAGAGATACATTACTCTCGCGGAGTTTTTCTACTTTTACCGGCCAAAGGAAAAATCCATAAAATATTATGGTAATATTACTTTAACATCCACAGCAACAATGAAACCCTTTCTAGTAGGAGGCCCACCAGTGTGAAGAATTGGAATGTCAAGTATTTTTACATTTTTGGAGAAGGGTGGGAAATCCACCCAGATGAGACTGAGAGAGAGAAAACCTTAATATGTCGTGACAATGGGGGCGTCCCTCCAAACTTGGTAAATAAGGTTGTAGTCTTTTAAATTATGTCCGTGTCCTATCTTTCCAGTTCCTTAATTTTGAATTAATACTTGGACTTTATGAAGCCCTCGACAATCTACAACTGAGTGAGCGAAAAGAGAAGAGAGTTTGGAAGGCTACGGCTGTTGGTGTTGCAGAGAAGAAGTTCAACACCGTTATAACCTCAGATTCAATCTATAAGAGAGGCTTCTTTCCAAAAAGTATGTGCCTAAAGTTATGGGCGCGGAAGGTAATACTTTTCTCTTTTAATTTTTGACTTCGCGACTTCTGCTCCCAACTTAATATTGCTTTATTTCTTCTTCAGGTGAGGAGATTGATAGAGAGCTGTTAGCAACTCAACTTGTGGAGATGGATGGGGATGCAACCGTTCTCAATAATTCTGCAAGGCAAAGGAGGAGAAAAATGAAGTCTAAGATCCCTTCCACAGTCCCTGCTGGTGATTAAGTAGATTTTGTCGCGCCCCGAAATCAGGCTGCAGATCAAACCAATACTGACGTCCCCTGACTCCAGGTTGAGGATTTAGCCCCTCACAAAAGGCCCAAGGGTAATTTTGACGATGGTATTGGAGCTAATTTGGCCGCGATAGGGTTAATGTCAACTTCTAAACAGCTCGAAGGTCGCATCACTTCTCCAATCCATACTTTAAATTCACCTCCACCAACAATAGTGGTTGTGAATGCCAACCGGGCACCTCCTCAATGTCGTGACAATCTTGGACTTGATTTCCGTCTGTGGCCTCAGCTTAGGCAACCAAACCGTAAATATTTTTGAGATACAACTGCGAGGGTCGTCCGCAGAATGAAGAGGGTTCCAGATATTATGGACCTTGATCGTCTCGTGGATGAAGACCACGATGAGTTGGAGGATTATGGTCTCCACAGTCTATTGAGGGTAAGTGCAAGTTTACTTTCTCAGCATTATTTTTACACTTCATATTTTTCTTCTTATATCAACTCTCCTTGCAGGTCGTGAATGTTGTGATGTCCCAGAAGCGAAAGTATAAAGCCCTTTATAAGCTGAAGGAGGCCACGGATAGAGTGCACTCCACCGACCTAGAGAATGCCAAGGTTGCTTCCTTTCAAGCTGGGAAGCAGTCCTCTATCGCGGAACTTGAGGCCTATAAGATGGGCGCGGACAAGTATATTAAGGTCGTGGAAGAAGTTAAGAAGAAGGATGAGTACGACTTCAAACAGGCTGCAGACTCTTTGAAAATTTCTTAAGCTTAAGACGTTGAAGTTGCCCAGGTCGTGGCCTCCTCAAACAGAAAACTTGAAGTCCTTCAAAAGAAGTTTGATGAACTAAATAGCCTAGTTGCGAATGATGCCGAGGCCCATGTCACGCCTATCAAGAAATTGGAGTAAGATCATGTCGCTGTTATCATAAAGATAAATGCTGACAATGATGAGGCTATCTAATTGGCCATTGACCACGTTGTGGAATCCTTCAAAGGCTCTAAGCATTTCTTTATTATCAATAATAAGGCCTACCTCCACGTCTACCAAGAGCTTAGGTACAGAGTGGCAAATTTTTTTCCTAAAAGTAAAGAAATGATTCTTGCCTGGGGCCTTGGTGATACTGAACATATGCAATGCATGGCCGCGATGAAGGCTGCAGCTGAGGAGAGAGCTAGGCTAAGGGCTGAGGCAGAGGCTGTGGCAGCTGAGGAGGAGACCGTGACCGCCGCGAAAGGATAGGAGGGAGATGAAGAAGATGATGCATCCAACTAGACTTCTTTTAATTCTAAACATTGGGTTGCACCCCCTTTTTAAACATTTATTTTTCTTTGATATATACAAGGCTACGACCTTTTGTAACTTTTAATCAAAGCTGCGGCCTATTGTCTGTATAACTTTAATACCTCAATTTTTTGCCAAGGCTTTTGCCTTTGATACTTCTCTATATCTTAGCTGCTCCTTTACTTTCCCTTTTATTATCTGCTTTGATACTTGAATGAGCTTGCAAAACTTCATTAGGAACTGCAATGGACATAAGGACGCAGTAGTTTTATATAAATTATTTATCCAAACAGGCTGCGGCCTTTTGTTCTTCACCCTGGACTTTTCATTTATACTTTTCCTTAAAGACTTCAAATTATTTCCTCCAAATGTGGTTATAGTCCCCCAAACCACGTGTGACAACCCGCGATCCGAGATAAGGGGTGGCCAGGCCGATACTCAAACGTAACAGGAATCATGGATGGATATCATTCTGAGCATCAACAACATAAACTGAGTATACGGGAAAACCACACAATAAATTAGAAAACGGGTTGCTAAAAAGTTTAGAAATTTAAAACCAGTTAAGAAAATTAAATTTAAACAACCCAATCTGATAAGCAAGTGGAATTCCACAAGAATATATATAATACAACTAAGACGAATGTATATAAAAGGAACGAATAAGCTGTCGATCCACAGCAACATACAACAAAGTACCACAATTTAATATCTTACTTAATACATTCATTAAACAAGTACAAAAGTTTGGGCCACACGCCCGATGACAAGAACCGATCGTATCTAGAATACCAAAATGGAGGCGTCTAAAACAACGTCCTGTAATATCCACAAAATTTTACAGCGCGTAAAAGATAACTGGAATGGAAACATCAAAACGGGCATCCTTGTAGGGGAGCACCTGAGCGAATACAATCATATACGCAACAAGGAAAGATAAACCGGTCAGGGCCGGGTTCTATATGATCACCAGAAGAAATAAAAAGCATGATAGAAATGACCAGTTATGCATGAATGATAAGGATGATAAAATGACATGTTATCTAGCATGTCAAGCCTACATTACAATTTAAGGCAATTTAACTAATTATGAAATTTTAATCATTTACACAAGAAATAAAAGTAAGTAACTTTAATTTAAAACCTTTCCTTATAATTCCAATTTCCATTCCCTTCTTACATTCCTTAATAGGAATAAAACCATTTATTTGGTTTAATCAAGAAGATATAATTTCCCTTCATTTATTAACTTCCATAGTTAATTATCTTTCCATTTTAATCTTTCCATCCCTTAATAGGAATAAAAGTTATATCAAGTGCTCTTTATGGCACATATCTCATTCCCGTGCTCTTTATGGCACGTATCCATGCTCTTTATGGCATATATTCATCAAGTCCCACTTGATGCAGAAAAGTTATATTCATATACATATAACGATTCTAAGACCGCCCCTCCGAGTTTCATCACTGGGCGCGCCCCTAAATGACCATCATCTTCTAGGGGCCTATCAAACAAGGAAGCCTGGGATCATAACGCAATGTCGGTAAGCGGCCATATGCCTGTGGGAGAGTCAAGACCACACCCGAAATCCCCTCACCAGCGTAGAAAACATATAAAAACCCCGCATATGGCCTAGGACTATATCCACCCTGCATTCATTAACCAGGGGGCATCACCAAGCGCGCAAACTTCCCTTATGATGTCATTTAGAGAGGTGTGTTTAAGTAAATTAACATTTACCATTTAAAATCTCATTTTCCTTTTCAATTTACCATTACCAAATTCCATTTCCAATATCCATGTGTTTAGTTCTTTATATTCGAACTTATCATCATTAAACAACTGCGTTCATTTTATTTGAACCAATCATCATTAACACAGTTTGGGTTCATTTTAGTTGAACCTATCTTCTCTAAACAATTTGGGTTCATTTTATTCGAACCTATTCCCGTTGAGTACTATCATTGATATTCCTCAAATTACAAGTCCCGACTGAATCTCCAAATGATCATTATGATCCTACAAGTCCCCAAAGTTCATATAACTTTGATAAGCCCCTAAAGTCTCCAAGCATGGGCATTTAACTCCCTAACTTCTAAAAATTTCAATAAAAGAAGTAATGCCATAGCATTACTTTAAACCTTCCCGAAAAAGAAAACAGATGGCCCAATTCTTGTCTAGGGTGGCGGCCAAACTCAATTACTACTCTAGGACTCTAAGTTTACTTCTTTCAAGAAGGTTTCTAGGTCCTAAGCCTAAAGAAAAAGATCAAAAATTAAACTTGAAAATAACTCAAAACTGCAGGACCCGAATCGATTCGCCCTAGGGGCCGAATCGATTCGCCCTAGCGAATCAGTTCGGAAAACAAACCCAGGTTTCTGCAAATGACGAATCGATTCGTCCTTAACCCAAATCGATTCGGGTACCAAGACTTGGGAATCTGCAACTATGCAAATCGATTCGCCCTAGGGGACGAATCGATTTGTCCCTGCGAAAAGGCCAAGAATGGCTATGGAGTCTTGAACTCCAAATTTTCTCCCAAACCCAAAACCAACCAAACCAAGCTTATATAATGGAACTAAAACTCCATAAATACTCCAAACTACCATCATTTATAATATTTATCATCCAAATCCATTTCCAAGGGTTAATACCTAATTTATCTAATAAACTCCTAAAATGAGTAAACACAACAAATTCATAACTATCACAACTAATTATTCTCCTTAAATCATATAATATCAAGTAGATTACTTACCTTGATCATGAAAATGCAGATTTGATTTGGTGTAGGTAATGATCCAAGCTTGAATCTCCAAATCTCTCATTTTCTCCCAAAGTTGTCTTCCTCTCTCTAGGGCTCAATTGTGTAAAATGGAAGAATAGAAATGGGGTTGGGGAAATAAAACGTGGCTTAAGTCTAAAAATCCCACTTAAATGTCTAATACACGATAAAATGATACACACTACATATTTAAGCAATAACCAGTCAAAAGTGCCCAAAATGCCAAAATGCAATATGGCACTTATTTTGACTGTCTCACACCTACCGGACTAACTACACCCTCCAAATTATCATTTGGGAATTTTATTACTTATTTTTAGTTCCGGTATCTCATTAAACCAAAATGTCATTTTACATCTTATGACATAGTAAATCACCACATGGATATTTTTACCTACTCACAAGGAAATTATAACATTTCAGTAAATATTAACCTTTTCCATATTAAATTAATATTTACTCAACATCCATCATTTTATAATTAATTACTACGCATAGTAAATAAATATAAAATAGGCTATCAAAAGTGAGGGTTGTTACACAGTGGTGCCAACGAGAAATAGCTTTGGGGCGGCGTCTTAACAATAATCAATTTTCCACCATTTTCCTCTTATATTTCAGAGGCTGCGGCTAGTTTGGAACCCATCCGCGACCTTTTAGAAATTCATGATCAGCTGCATCTTCTAAATGAATGACCCTTGATGGTTGTGGCCACAATGATAGGGTTGCAGCGTCTTTTAGGCCTTTGTGAACAAATTGATGAAAACATGCTGGGCTAAGGCCACCCTCTTTCTGTAGCTTTGGCATGCTTCATGATGTCAGTGTCACATTATCTTATGTAGCTTTAACTGGCTTTCATTGCTTTCCTTTAGTCGATTGGGTTATTATCAGGCCCCCTGGGCTAGGTGTTATGAAGCTTCCCCAAGCTATGTTTGGATATATATAAAGCCTTCCTAGGCTAGGTTATGTTATTAAGCCACACACATGTAATACCCCGTAATTTTGGTAACTTTTAAAAAGGGATTTATTTAGAATTAATTGAATAATTTGAAATTAACCCGGATTTAAATATTACTTGAGAATATAGTAATATATGATATATGTTGAATATTACTTAGTGAATCAAAATAATATGTGGTTATGACTTTACTTATGATTAATTTTAGAAGTTGTCGCGAATAGTTAATACGATAATTTCCGTGAATAAGTCAGACGCGTGTGAAAGTAGTGCCGGGACTGAATTTATATAAAATAAAAAGAGGAATATTTTTGTGTCATCCAAATGGTCATTTTTACTTCACTAAAGTGTTTGGAAGGGTTTTTATAGTAAAAAAAGTCTACTCGGACGTTTGTATAGGGTCTCGAGGTACTTTGAAGCTAAATAGTTACCCAGAGGGGTAATATGGTCATTTGACTTGGAAGGTGAATAGTGTACACGAATTTGGGAGGTTATTTATAAGTTTAAAGGGTTTAGATTATTGATTCATTCTATAAACTTAGAGAGAAATAAATTGAGAGAGAGTGAGGAGTTTCTCTAGGGAAAAGGAAGAGTCTTTGTGGGAGAACCAAGAGCCAAAGCTCACCACCACCAGAAGTTGATCGGAGAAGGAAAGAACCACCAGTGACACACATCCCCAAAGGATCAGAACTTTAGTAGAGACAAGTGATTCAGGATATGTCTTCCATGATTGAAATTATTAGAAGTCGCATTCGTGTAGCGCAAGATAGACAGAAAAGCTACGCTGATGCTAAGAGGTTCTTCAGGGAGTTTAGCGTGGGAGACCAGGTACTTTTGCGAGTATCCCTGATGGAGGGGATAATGATATTTGGTAAGAAGGGAAAATTGTCACCAAGATATGTAGGACCATTTCCTATCATAGAGAGAGTAGGACCAGTAGCGTACCGACTTAGCTGCTAGAACAGCTACATCGTATACATAACATGTTCCATATTTCTTCATTGTGACGGTATCTTCGAGATGGGTTGGCTCACACTCATATTGCATTGGAGGAAGTGGATTTTCATCCAGATAGTTCTTATGAGGAGCGACCATTAATGATCTTAGACCGCGCTGAGAAACGCTTGAGATCAAAGGTAGTTCCGCTTGTGCGTGTCCAGTGGGCGCACCATAATGTGGAGGAATCTACCTGGAAGTGTGAGGACGATCTGAGCGAACGTTAACCAGAGTTATTTGTACCAGGTATGATTTCATTTTTCTGAATTTCGGGATGGAATTCCGTTATTAGGGGGGAAGTATGTAATACCCCGTAATTTTGGTAACTTTTAAAAAGGGATTTATTTAAAATTGATTGAATAATTTGAAATTAACCCTGATTTAAATATTACTTGAGAATTTAGTAATATATGATATATGTTTAATATTACTAAGTGAATAAAAGTAATATATGGTTATGACTTTACTTATGACTAATTTTAGAAGTTTTCGCGAATAGTTAATACGGCAATTTCGGTGAATAAGTCAGACGCGTGTGAAAGTAGTGTCGAGACTGAATTTATATAAAATAAAAAGAGAAATATTTTTATGTCATCCAAATGGTCGTTTTCGCTGTGCCAGTGTTCGAAAGGGTTTTTATAGTCAAAAAAGTCTGCTCGGACGTTTGTATAGGGTCTCGGGGCACTTTGGAGAGGAATAGTCACCCTGGAGGGGTAATATGGTCATTTGACTTGGAAGGTGAACAGTGTACACGAATTTGGGAGGTTATTTATAAGTCTAAAGGGGTTAGATTATTGATTCATTCTACAAACTTAGAGAGAAATAAATTGAGAGAGAGTGAGGAGTTTCTCAGGGGAAAAGGAAGAGTCTTTGTGTGAGAACCAAGAGCCAAAGGTCACCAACAACAACCACCAGTGACACACATCCCCAAAGGATCAGAACTTCAGTAGAGTCAAGTGATTTAATATTTGCAATCAAGTTAGTATAATGTCCATGTTAGGATAGTTAGAAATGATGAGAAGTTACATGTTTTAGAGATAAACTAGTTAGATGTTAATTCATTTCTGGAAAATAGAAATATGTAGGATTAATATCATGTTGTTGGTAGATATTAATCCACGAAATAAACATCACATGTTGGAGAAATTCTGAGAATTATTGGATTGCTCTTGAAATATCATATGTTTAGTTTTCTGGAAAAATATGAGATAGATATATCCTTTTTAATCCAAACTCTTGATGATTCTAGGTTGTTTATATCAGTAGGAATCATTTACATATGTTACTATATCATATGGTATGGATTATAAGAAATTTGGGATGTTATAATAGAGGTTTGATTGGTTAAAAGTTGTGTAACCCGTAGAATAAATATTGCAGAATCTGGGCTGATACATGAGTGATCGATCGATCGACTGATCGATCGACCCCTGACCTTCGATCGATCGACCTCCCCAGAAATGATGATCTTGTTCCTTTTTAATTATTGATTTAATCCCAAAACTTTTAGGAATCTTTGGTGATTATTATTTGAACATAATGGGACTTATGGAAGGGCAGTAGGCCATAGGTAAAACCCGAATTAATATTTTTATGTTTGGGATTTAAAAAGAATTATATTAATTAATCAAATGAATTACAGTTGATAGATTTACGTTTTGGATTGTGATTCATTTATATGAAGATTAAGGATAGGAACAGTAGGGTGGGGATCATTTGCATCACCTGGGAAATCTTAAGTCCATATGTGATTAATCTTAAGTGAAGGAATTTATGGTTATGGGAGAATAGGTTTTATCGAATATGATTCTAATTAAAGATGAGTTTAATTCACAATAATTCGGGGAGTATGATGACATGGAACAGTAGGGTATAAGTGATTTTCTTACTGAATATATATAAACGAAAACTTATTTAATCTTCGAGAAATGAGAGAGGCTCTGGAATAATGAATTAAAGAGTAAAGTCATAATATTTAATACGTAGAATGTGAGATATATATATTACTACGTATGGGAATTATCTTATGGTTGTGCGAATACCTTGTTGATATTATATACATATAGGTGTATGTATACATATATTAAGGTTTATTATGGGTATGACATACCTACTCTACTTGCTATCGATGTGGAGGTTTCGCGTTGTGGACGGTCTTATCATGTGTGCCCAATTTGGGATGATTTTAGATTCGTACCCTGAGCATAGGACCTTGAAAATGTTCTATCCGGGAGATGATAGTTCGACGGTTAAATGGAAACGTAGGTATGTGCATGACCCATTTGGCTGGAGAGTATGCTCGCCTCCAACATATGTGTGTTATGTTATTTATGATTCGGGGAAGACACCAAACCTTTTATCCTTTGTACAAAGAGAATTGTGACAGGACATGATAACAGAGTATGCATGCACCGCAGCTGTGAGTGGGAGGTGATATATTAGTATATATTATAGGGTGAATATATATACTGTGATTCAATATACTATGTGATATTGTAGTTGGCTGTAAATAAAAGAAATTGAATTTAATTAAGTAAAAGAATACTTAATCCTAAGGCTTTGAAAAGTCATATTCATATTAAAATGAAAAGAATGTGAATAATTATGCTACGTATGGTATGGGACATACGGGGTTATTATATGGGATTGAGTCATGTTGTGGAAACTAGTTAGAAGGAAACCTTAATTAGGAATTTACTCGGATATGTTAGACATGCACTCTAGATGATATGTGAGAATATCAAGTGAGAGCCTGGAATGTAACATGTACATAATAAATGCTTAATTGTACTTGTTAAACACTTGCTATTTTAAAATCTTTTATAATCAGGATCTGACCCGTTTCCTTGCATATTCTTTTCTCTATTATATCTATATTAACAGGTGCCCAACATCAGGGACGTGCAGCTTAGGGTATGGATGTTTGATCATGAGTTGTTGTTCCTGGAGATGCAAACTTGCTTAGATGATTCATTTCTTTGATTCCTATGTCTGTAGTACCTTTCTTACTTAGGGCATATTGCCCAGGATTCTAGTATTCCATTCATCTTTTCAGATATGTTATTGGGTTTATGTTGGTACTTTCATTTTGGTTTATTGGATATTTTAAACTGGGAAATTTTATCCAGTTACATTTAAACTTGCTATTCATTATTCAGTTGTGTTATGATATTTCTCTATTGTTGTTCAGTTTTGTGGTATTAGTTTTTAAATTGTTATTAATCATGGAAAATGTTTTTAACACTTAACTTAATTAAGTATTGGGTGAGTTGTTTTAAAAAGAAAAATATTTTTTTACAGTGATGCTGAGAATGAACCAACTGTATATTCTGTTTAATATAATAAAGGAGTAGATACCCGGTATTTAATTAAGCGGGGTGTTACACCACAACTAATATACGGGATACTATCAAGCCTTACTAGGTTGGGTTATGCTATTAACCCACCAACAGCTAATATACGGGATACTATCAAGCCTCCCCAGGTTGGGTTACATTATTAAGCCACCTATAGCTAATATACGGGATATTATCAAGCCTCCCCAGGCTGGTTTATACTATTAAGCCAACCACAACTAATATACAGGATACTATTAAGCCTCCATAGGCTGGGTTATGTTATTAATCCACCCACAAATAATATAAGGGATACTATCAAGCCTCCCCAGGATGGGTTATGTTATTAATGAACCAACAGATGTTGATATATATATAAAGCCATCCTTGGCTAGGTATTATGAGCCCCCCGGTTGATGACGCATCCTGAAAGCTAAGAACAAACATTATAGGCCCTTGCAGCTAACGTACGGGCATTGTATGCCCCTATGGCTAATAATGCCGACAGAGGTATACTGAGAGATAACTGGCCTTGCGAATATAAAAATATGTTCTTGCGCTACGAGTGGCGTTGTAAGCCAATTTTGAGAGTTGCTCCCGATAGTTACTCCCTTTATAATTATCATGTGCCATCGTGCATCTTGCAGGCATTTCGTGCCCATCCAATATAATCATTTTCGATATAATGAGATATCTCCAATGGGATCTGTTTAAGACAAAAAGTCTTTTATAAGATGACATTTCATGGAATCGAGAAATCAAAATATGCTGCTTGGAAATAGATGAAATATAAAGTGAAATTAATTTCATATATCTATTCATATATTCATGACTTTGTTAAGACAATACAAAGTTAACATGGAACTATTCAAAAGAGTTTTTTAATGATATAAATAGAGGAAACATAGTCATGGGCTTAAAAAGGGGGATGCGGCCTATCAGACTAGGCTGCATCCCTTAGGCATCCTTGAGGAAGCGCTGCAATATTCCCGGTCTTATGAACCTCTCAATCTCATCTTTTAGGGCATAACACTTCTCAGTGTTGTGGCCGTGGTCCTGGTGGAATTTGTACCACTTGGATTTTTCCCTCTTGTGGGGTGGAGCCTTCAGCTTCTCTGGCTATTTCAGCATCTTATCTTCCTTGATGAATTCGAAAATGTCCTCAATTTGGAAGCCCAATGGGGTGTAGGCCTCAAAGCATCTTTCATCTTTCTCCACTTTCCTCTTCTGGGTCTTGCTAATTCCCTCTGGGGATGGAGCTTTTGGTACGGTCGCGGACGTGATGGTTGATGCATCAATGATCCTGGGTGCCGCACCCACATTGGATGAGGCTGCGACCTCTAGCATGAGGACCCTGTGGGTCAAATAGTTTACTTGGATTTAGAGTGAAGCATAACTGTCGTAGAGATGATTGAGGTGATTGTATAATTGCACAATCTCATCTTTGACTTCTGTGCTCTTGTTGGATTCTCCTTCCATTTTCAGCTTCGTTAGTCTTTAAAAAAATATAATCTGAGATAAAACTAGCAGAAGTAAGCAACCACATAATATAGAATCAACCAAATAGGAATTAGGGATGCATCGGTTTCACTGCTGCATGTTACTACTGACGATGTCGCGATAATTAAGGCACACAAGTGTACTGTCGTGGCTCTTTGAACAATGGAATTCACCGAGGTTGAGATCGAATCGATTCCTTAATGCTTTGAAGCTGCTGTGATCCAACTGTACTAGTAAAGGCCTTGGCCAAATGGGCAGTTGAACTACGAGCCCCCAGCCCTTCCTAGGCAGTGAATATAAAATACCTCAAGAAATTGAAACCCATAAGCTGAGTTTTTCTACTGAAACATATGGAGAACATACCTATTAGGGCCTATTTAGGGCAAACCAATCCGTTGGTGTGCAAACGACACAATTCTAATGACAAGCCCCAGATCTCGGGTAAAGATCATGAAAAGGGGATTCTTCTCTAATCACTCACCTTTACGGGGCTAAAACCCATCAAGCTTTCTAGAATTATCTGGGTGAGGTGATATCACATGGGTATGTAAAATAGATCTAAGGTCATAAAATGGAGACCCAAGAGCAGATACGAAATACCCATTTAAGGGTGTAAATATAAAATAGAGATCAATAACCAAAATTTACCCATAAGATGATGATCCAAAGGATCCCCATGAGTAAAATAAGGTGTTTAAGAACTCAAAACATAGAGAAATAAGACTGAAATACCTCGTTTCCCACAGACGATGCCAAGTTGATGATACAAAAAATCGTCTACTAGTCGTTCTCGTACCAGCAAATCAAGTGTAAAGTGCATAATAAGAAAATAGATCAAGTAAAGAGAGATAAAAGACAAGATATAAAATGGGTCGGCTATAAAAATGAGACTACGTCCACTTTGGTGCCACACTCTCATTATATATGTTGTTTGGTAGATAGTAATTAAGCCTAAAGAGGCGTACACGCATGAGAATAGAATATAGTACATGGCTGTGAGGATTTCGGTGGCTCCGGGATGTCGGTTGCGATGCTAAAGAGAAGCCCCCAAGCTATGTTGAGCGATGTAGAGAGAATAGATGGCTCTGAGCTAGGTGCCAGTGTAAGAAATGAACCGTCCTCTATATCTTAAGGTGTGGACCTCTATATAGGAGGTGTAAGCACTTTATTGTTGTTGTGAAGAGAAGATGCTACAGCTGGATGAATGTACAGGCTTGGTCCACAACATGCAGCATATAAGGGCCTATATGCATTGGGTCACGGTAGAGCTCTAAGGTATTCATGTATTACCTATAGGAAATTGGGCCGCATCTATTAGATGATAGTACTATTGTAAGGCATACCGCGACAGGGGGTACAATATCTGCACTATCAATGTCTATTTGATTTGTAAGGTTTAGTCTCAAAACTTATTTCATTTTTGAAAAACTTACTGTTGTTGTTTATAAAATTTATTAAAACTATTAACAAATAAATCCACGTCCACTTTAATATTATCCTTTTATTTTTTATCACACTTGCTTGACACATTCTTCTCATTAGATTCAATGATAAATGATATATCCCCTTTTCAGTTTTGACACAATTACATTTTCTTCTTGATCACGAATTTGAAGTTATTCAACAAGTTCTTCAAGGATACAAATGTTGGTTTCTCTAATATCATTAAGGATATCAACTTAGGTACTAAACGTAGTGGCTAACATTCTTAGTAACTTCTTGATAACTTTATTCTTGGAAATTTTATCACCAAGATTGAATGATTAATTCACTACTTTAGTCAACCTAGTGTTGTAATCGTTAAGTCTTTCTCTCTCACTCATTTGCATCATTTCAAACTTAATCACAATGTTTTGAAACATAGATCGTTTGACGCTAAATGCTCTGTCACGTTCCACTCTAAAAATAGCCCATGATTCCTTCCCTAATCCACAATTAAGAATAAAATTATACTCTTAAGTACTCACGGAGAAAAATAATGCATTAAATGCAATTGCATTGTAATTGCAAAAAACAAATTCAACATCCATCCACAAAACTCTCCATTTCTTTACTCTCACTTCATCTTCCTCTATCATAGGATAACTCTAACTGTCCTCAATACTCATCAACACTCTCTCATTTTAGGATATAAAGTGTGTTTGCATTTTCACCTTCCAATGCCCATAGTTTGCTCCATCAAAGTACGGTGACCTATTCATGGAGGTACTATCTCGGAATATATCAACTGTTAATGACAAACCAAAACACAAGGCAAATCGATTTATGAGTAATGAATAATAATAGAAACAAACATATATGCAAGATCAAAGTCTAACACATTAATGCTCAGAAGATCAACCATTCTGAGCGATCGTTCTGACACTAATTGTGGATTTGGTGTGTTTTATATTAAGCGTTATAATCACATAAGCCTAGATGGGGGATGAACTGGTTTAATTATAGGTTTCGCCCAATTTTCGCCAATTTTAATTTCCTTATAAATTTTAACAATCCTCACACAATGATTAATTAGGATAGGTGATGATATCCATGTGGATCAACATATTATAGTGTCAATTAAAAAATCTTGGTCAATTGTGACAAATAAACACTAGATGTAAATCCTAAGGTCAAATTGATGAATTAAACTAGAACTAAATGATGTGTGTGATGGAGATGAAACAAACAATATAAACAACACACAAACAATCCACAAGACAAGTTTTATGAGGAAAACCCCCCCATTAAGTGGTAAAAAAGCTCGACCTATTCTAATATCTCATTCAACTTGAAAAAGTTTTATACAATGCAAAAAAATACCTTTCTCTTGTTCACTCACAAGAAGTTATCTATTAACATTGAACCTTTCCCCACTGATATTAAGAGATCCATCCAAAGCTCCATAGGATGAAAAAGGAAGTAATGTTGTTGCATCATACATGAACTCTCCAATAGCTCAAAGATCCTCGTTTTTATATATTATAGTGTATATCTTCAATTATGATATATAATGATTAGATTATATCTAGGCTAAGTATATCTAATTTCAAAACACTCTCAATCCCCGACAAATCATATATCTAGTGTATATATAGATTTTCACTCAATATTGGCAGGAATAAACGAGTTTTAACAAAGAAAAGAAAATTAAATTCTCTCAATACCAAAAATACTATCTAAGTGTTATATAAGTAAAAAGGAGCTCATATATTTTAAAATGGAGGAAAAAATACCTAATTTATAGAAGAATTTCAAAAACTGGGTTCGTCGTGCGCACGGGGGCAAATTGGCACCATGGATACAGTAACATCACATGCTAAGTTGAGTTTTATGTGAGTTAAGATAATTTTCATATATGATAGATTAAATTATACAAGTGTAATCAAATTGGTGGTTCTTAATGCTTAATGAAAGTTAAAAGTTGATATTTGGTTTTTGATGAGAACATATATTGAATTTGTCTGCATATACTCTATATGTTTTGCCTTTGCCTAGAATGATATCCCTTTAATCATGTCTAATAGTTTTCCATGTTTTGTTGAATCATTTTATTTCATTTCTATATTTGATCCAAAGATCTCACCACACATCACTACACTTCTCAATTATCATACAATAAAATTTTCGCCTCACTTCCCTCATTACAATTTGGCATCTCGTTCACTCTCTTGTTAATTATATATTGAAAAATCCTATAGTCCCCAACAAAACCGTCTTATAATACACCCACAATGTGTGATAGGGTACCCCCCCCCCCCCCCACACACACACACACCGTCCTACTATTATGGGTTAACCACCCGTTCCCAAAAGGACACCTCATCTAGTGGGTGGTTTTGCTAAGGGATTCCTACGCATCTTCCAACAAAAATAAAATATCAATCTCTAACTTTAATATTTTTATCCAGATTAAATTTCCACAGTTTAGGTATAATTATTCTACCTAAATTCTAAAATCCAACATATACATAAATTTATCTATTTATAAATTTTTCCCAACTACTTGGCATGAAAATTATGAGCATATAATATGTGTGCAACAAGAATGATATATATATATACACACACACACAATTAATACATATAAAGATGTAACAAATAGCATGGAATAGACACACACACAAATACATACACACATACATATACTGGAGGAATGTCCGTGCCTGAGGGCATTGTGAAAATTTTGCAAAGTATTGAATCCTATATGAACAAGTCAAGAAAAATTACGACACAAATAAGTGTAAATAATTTAAAACTTTGGGGCATAATTATCTTTGTTTATAGGACTATCCACACTGTTTAAGAAAATAAATAGTCCAACAACAATACGAATAGTCCGTCCTGATCAACATTTTCTTCCAACGGTCCGAGGAATTTTTCGATGCTAGCCGACATCAAATATTGCAAGTCCTACCATAGCTGAGACACTACACAATACAAACAAATAATCAAATAATCGAAAATATAACTTACTACCAAAACTAATTACACTTGACTGACTCATTAAATAAAAACTTAAAATAATATTTTTATGTTCAATTCAATAGCTTTGTGAAAATTTAAGGCACAAAACATGACAAACATAAATTTGTGACACCCCGCCTAATTAAATACCGGGCGATCACTCCTTTATTAAATTAAAATCAAGGTGAACAGTTGGTTCATTCTTAGCATCACTGTCGTAAAAATAACATTTCCAAATTTAACACCCTATTTAATTTAGCTAAGTGTCAAAACCATTTTTTAAACATTACTTTCCAATTTTATTTATTTATTTTATTAAACAATCAATCCAATAATTTAACATTTAATAACCCAATCCCAGCATTTAAAACTTAAAGTAAAACATACATGCTGAATAAATCCCAAAGTAACAGTACTAGAAATAACTGATATACAAATGTCCCAATAAAACAGATAAATAGTGGAAAGGGCGACACATGCCCAATAAGGAGAATGATAGAAGTGGAATCAAGTAAATGAAATCGTCTAAGCCAGTGGCCTGCAACTCCCACCTAAGCTGCAGCACGTTCCTTCCAAGGGATCCTAAACAAGACGCCCCTGTGGCTGGGCACCTGTAATATATACATATATATATACAAGAGAGAAAGAGGAATAGAAACGGGTCAGAGCCCGATCGTGTATATGATTTAAAAATTCGTTTAGCAAGTATTTAAATTGATACAGGCTAATGCAACAACATATTAGTGCGACACTCTCTTGAGAAATTCTCGCCTCTCTTCTAATGTGCACTCCTATCGCACTAACCTTTCCAATGGTTTATCTCATCATATATCACACTATCCTTCCCCAAGGATTTAACTTATCTTAGGTGACTCTCAAAATTTAAGATTTAACAACATCATGGTTTAAAAAGGATAATTTCATTTAGTACAAAACGCTCATTTTAACTTTATTGATTCATAAAGTTTTTCAATATCATATTATACTTTTCAAAACAAGTATTTCCAATTTGAGTCATTATACATGTCTTACTTACCATAACACAGTAGGCAGTTTCCCATATTTCAGAAGTTCATATATATATTAAATACTCGTATAATATATATATTCTAACAGCACCCCACATAAAATTTTATGGTGCGGGCATACTCTGCTATCCAATCCCCGTATTAATCGTACTAAAGGGAATACAAGTTCGAAATCACTCTCGAGCTGTATAAATACATACACAAACAATATTGAGGCAAAGCATAGTTTCCAAGTCCAAGAGGTCAGTACATACCCTCACGTCTCTTAGGACCGTGACTACCGATTCGATAGTCCGTACCTAGGATTTCTATCTTCTAGGGTACGAGTCAATATCCCCCTTGAAGGCCCATTCGAGATAAGACTGTCCCAGCGCGGCAACCTCAGGGATAACAAGTAGCGCGGGCATGATTTTCACAAGTATATAATATATGCATACACAATCATATAAATATACCACTTTTTATTTATATCAATTTAGGTTTATCCAATAACCCACATTCACAACATTTATCCTTATTTTCCCATTATTATTTATCAAGTATAATGGTTTGTTTCTAACTTTAATTCGAAGGTTTTTTCCAACTTACTACGTAACCCTCATGGACTCTATTCTTCCAAATGTACAATTCAGTAGATATCCATTTATGTTCCAACGTAACTCTCTCTTACGTGTCTCTCCCCTTTAATATATACTTACATTATCCCTTATGCAAAATATCCCAAAAATATAGATTTCGCCTTACATTAAAGGATTTTGAATTTTATTTTCAAAGATGAGAATTTCAAACGGTTTCGAAATCGGAATTAAAATGGAGTTTTAATTGAATTTTTTTTATTATCTCTAAGAGTCCTCAAAACATAAAACTGTCTAGCAAAAAAAATATTAAAAAATATTGAACGGTCCGATCAAGCTGAATTTTTTTCTGTAGCTTTCTCTCGTCTTCAGTTAATTCTCTGTACAATTTCATCTAATTCCAACGGTCCGATCGTCCGAAATAATTTTTTTTTTAGTGTTTGTATCTGATTAGAACTCTTTTCTTAATCAAACTCTTAATCCTTTACATGACAAAGGGTTTCTAGAATATCATATAAATCATCACTACATGAAAATTTCCCATCTCAAATTGGGTTTTTCTTCCATAAATCTCATCCTAATAACTCCTAAACTAATATGGATGATGCATCAAAGAAATAAGAAAGATAAACACTTGCCTGGGATTTTCAGAAATCTGGTTTGGTGTTGAATTTGGTGTGGTTGCGTTCCCCGTCTCGCGATCTACGCGTTGGCAGTGGCGGCGGTGCAAACGGGTGAGTTTTGAGCCTTGAAATGCCTTGAGAGCTCTCTCCTCTCCTCTACAATGGTCGTTCTAGTGTTTTGAGTTATCTAACCCTAGGAGATAACCTAAACATCTGATATAACCTCTTTAATTTTCGTGGGTTTAATTACCCAAAAATACAAAATGATTAAAATGCCCTCCTGGGGTACTAATTAGGCCTAAAAACACCCCGAGACCCAAATCAAACTCCCGGGTATACTTTTCTAACTATCTCGACCCTTCCGGACGCGTTGGCGCACTCAAAATGACCATACGAACAACTTATAAAATATTTACTTTTATTTATCAATATTTAGTCCCGACGCGACACGGGCGCGTCCCGACTCAAATTTCTAAAATTGTCATTTTATTCACTCATGACATTTAATATGGCCACTATTATATATTACTTTGCTCATTAGTAATATTCAACAAATTTTCCCATAATTACTAACTCTCATCACGTTAATAATTATAACATAATTAATTTCCGGATTTTTATTAAATAATTAATTCACATTAATATTAATAAATCCCCAAATTAATATAGCATAAAAATACGGGGTATTACAAAATTATGTTCAAATTAAGACAATTTCAAAAATATATCAAGTAGTTTCAAACTAAAAAGCATCATAAGAATTTCAAACTACATGAACATTCATTCACTTTCTCCATTATATAATTTTTGCCACCATAAATTTCATTAAAAGAAAATAGTATTTGTAACCTAATCATTATAAAAAAATGCGCACCTAATTTGATTCGACTTCTTTAACCAATAGAATCTCAACCACAATGTTAGGGAAGTTAATTTAGAATACCAGTTAATATGCTAACATTCAAAAACAACATATATAGGAAGTTAATTCGTTGTCTCCCAACTTATGTTTAGCGTCGAGAACTACATTGAAGTGGACTCCACCAACTGAGGACCACTCGCCTATTGGAATACATCCCCCCAAAGCTATTATCTATCCCAGTTGTCACATTTCAAGTAACATTAATTTTGCATTATAAGACTTAAATAAATTTAACTTCAGTGCATTTTTTTGTCGCTATTGTTACTTTAGGTGGCAATAATTCATGTAGCGCCGAAAGAAGCACCAAAGTCTAAGTATTTAAACAAATATGAAGTCTACAGCAAAACACCCAATAATTTATTTGTTCTAAAGAATTTCATTATTCGACAACGGAAATAAGCATGGTCGAAAGTAAAAAAAAACACAATTTAGTAACTAAGAATTGTGACTCAACTCTGAAATTATAATTCCCTGATATTATAATTCCCTGTAATTAAAACAGTTAAAAGTAATAAATTGAGCTAAAATTCTAATTCCCTATAAACAGAGCTGAAATTTGGTAACTAAGAATACGGAGGCAGATTTCAGCTAATAGGGTACCTCTTTGTGCTCGACACATGTTTACAAATTTGAGCATATTCTTCCAAATGCATCTAACTTCCTGTGATAATATATCGCTTTAAAAAATAAAAGTAAGAAGAAATAAACTAAAGCAATTGTGACAACCCGCTTATCAAAATAAGAGGCGTCCATCCCGATACTCCAATATTTACAGGAATCATAGATGGTCCATTCTTAGCATCACCATAAAGACAATAATTATACGAGGTAACCACCCATTTTAAAAAATAACGGATTATCAAAATTTATTCTGTAAGTTGAAGAAAGCATTTAAACAACCCAATTTGAAAAGAAGGTGGATAAAATAACTACAGGAATTAAATTGAACATTACATATATAACACAATAACTGAATAAGCTGTCGGTTAACAGACCCAAACAATATGGTTACACCGAGTATTAAAGTATAGCATCACATCTATAATACAATTACAAAACTTCGGCAACACGCCCGAATGAGTAACCAATCATAACTAGATTATAAAAGAAAATGGAAGCGTCTACATCAATATATCCCATAACATCCGCAAGGCGTTACAGCTCCAAGACACTGGAATAGGAAGATCAATACGGGCGTCCTTGCGGCGGAGCACCTGAGCGAATATGAGATTCATGCACACAATAAATATGAACGGGTCAGGGCCCGATTTTATATAATTACCAGATGAATAAAGAATATGACCGTTATGAGCAATTAATCATCATTGATAATGATAAGAATCTACCTACTCAATCTTAGAGGATAAACTAAAACAATTATAATGACCATAATTTTAATTAAATTATACAAGAGGGTATGAATAAATATTATTAATTAAGAATCACCATCCTTTATACATCGTTTCATTGCACCGTTCCATATCTCAATAGGAAACATAATTAAATCCATTAAATTCGTAGAACACTTTATCATAAATTAAATCCCACTTAAATAAGAATAATTATATTAAACAATATATAACGATTCTAAGACCGTCCTTCCGAGTTTCCCCAATGGACGCGCCCCTAAATAGATATCAAATTCCAGGGCCTATCGCACAAGACAACCTGGGCATCCTACAACGCAACGTCGGGAAGTGGCCATATACCTTCGACAGTGAGTCATAACCACACCCGAAATTACCTCACTTCGAACAATAATCACATAATATAAATAACCGGTCCTATGGCCGAGGAATATATTCTCCCTACATTCACTAGCCAGAGGACTTCACCTTATGCGCGTACTTACCCTGTGATAGCATTTAGAGAGGTGTGTATATACCAATTTATCATTCACAATTTTTATCTCATTTTAGGATATACCTCACATTTTATCTGGAGCCATACATAATTAATATTATCCTTATAAACCTCAATGATTAATAAACCCCTAACTTAGTCTCCGAGAATTTATGGTGTTAATATAAACCACCAAGTCTAGTATACCCCAATCACGTCTGCAAAGTTCCCCAATTATTTAATTCTACGTCTCTTAATATCAAACTAACTTGTTAAGGGAAGGAAATACAAAAATTTCGTCTCGATCGGAGACTATATTTATGGGCACCCCGTGGAGTCTAACAACCTCCGCAATAAATAGCCGAGCATAACAAGCAGCATTGTAATCTGTGCGTATGGGTAGGAAATGTGTCGACTTGGTCAAACGATCGACAATCACCCAAATAGAATCGTGAACGCTTTGTGATGTTAGCAATCCCGTGATGAAATCCATCGAGATGATTTCCCACTTCCATACCGATATTTCCAAGGGTTGTAACAAACCCGTTGGTCTTTGATGATCAACATTCACCAGTTGAAAAGTAGTGCATTGGGAAACAAATTCAGAAATGTCCCGTTTCATGCCTGGCCACCAATACTGAAGGCGCATGTCTTGGTACATTTTGTCCCCACCAGGATGTACTGTAAACTTAGATCCACGAGATTCTGTCATCACGGCTCGTCTTAAATCCCATTCGTCCAGGAAAATGAGTCTCCCGTGGAAATGCACCCCACCCTCAGAACTTATAGAGTAGGACTCTGCTCCCTCGGTCAATAATTGGCGTATACGGTCCTGAAAACTTTTATCCCTTCCTTGAGCTTCAACAACCCTTGCCACTATCGTAGGTATAACAGCCAACACCGACATAAACACTCTAGCAACAACATCTTCTTGGCTAAGTTCCTGTGACACCCCGACTAATTAAATACCGGGTAGCTACTCCTTTATTAAATTAATTCAAAATGCCAAGTTGGCTCAGTTAATAGCATCACTGTCGAAAACATTTTTATTATTACTAAGCACCTAGTATTTAAAAAGTAAGTGCCAAATTTTATTTAAAGTCTGATTAACATGCAACAAGTGTAATGAAGAATAATAACACCATTCATCATAATGAAGTAAATAGAATAACCATCACATAACGTAAATAAAGTCTGGAGGAAAACTCCTCACTACAAATCCCACAACTGATAAGTAAACTGAATACTAAATCAATACATGCCAAAGTCTGAAAACTGTAATGGAAATGTAACTCTAATAGAAATGGGCAACATGCCCTACAACTGATAGATAATGAATCAGGAATCCAAGTGATAGAAGCGTCTACAAGAAAATCCCTGTAGCTTCCACAAACAGCTACAGCTCGTCACCAGAATGAGTATCCTATGCATGGTGTCCTTGTGGCTGGGCACCTAAAATGGTTTTACAAGAAAAGTAGATTTGAAAGCAAACGGGTCAGAGCCCGAATGTGGAGTTATATTTTAAAAACCTGCAAGTGCTTTAAAAACATTTAAAACATTAAATGAAAAGTACATGTTAGGACTTGCACTCACATGATATTCTCACCTCTCGTCTAACTGTGCACTCCTAACGTAAGTACCCATCTACAACGACACAAACCACTAGCTAAGTGACATCATATCTAGCTAGACTGCCATAGGTCCTACCCATTTTACTCGGTTCTATTAACATAATAACGCTCGTAATTAAATAGGGATTTAACGTAAACTCTGATGCTCAATATGCAATATATTTCACTATCAGCTAACCCGTTATGTAACTCGAAACAATACCGTTTTTATATACAACATTAACATGAAGGTTCCCATTAATTAAGTGTATATTATTCACAACATAAATATACAATACAAGCACCCCGAGAACTAAGCTGCGGTGCACACATACTCTGCTATCCATCCCGGTACATCACGTACATAAGGATTACATATTCCGAATCTCTCAGGAATAGTTTACAGATAACAACATCACAAATAATGGAGGCGAACACAGTCACATCACATGGGTCACGCACATACCTACGCTCCCACGATCAGCGGACTTATTAATATCCCAATAAGTCTTTCTATGACCTATGTTCATCAAGGTAACCAGTCTAAATCCGGGCAACACAAGGATTAGAGGGCCCTAAGCGAACGCAAACCTCCCGTGATAGCAAGTATGGTAGGTATGTCATACACATAATTTATATACCAATACTAAGTAAACACACGTCTTTAGTAATCCCGTAGTTTAATCGTAGTACATATCGTATTCTCGTACCAACTTATAATTATCACCATTTATACTATTCCGGTTTATAATCATACGCGCCATAATTTATTCTCACGTCGTAGTAGACACTCGCGTCTCAACCCAAACCGTCCATTTAATTTAACTCTCGTATATAATTTCCTTCTCATAAATACCCAAAAGTCCCAATTCTATCATTACATCATCATCGGAATGTTATCTGTATCCTCGAACAAGTTTACGGGACTCCAAAAATTAAAACAGTCCAAAAAGGCCCAAACTGTCAACTCGTTAGAAGTCTCGTTCGAACGAGATTCCACTGTCGGCTCGTTAGAAGTCTCGTTCGAACGAGACTGTTCGAACGAGATCCAGTTCGTTCGAACGAACTGTACCTTCTAACGAGATCTCGTTCGAACGAAGTTATCGAACGAGGTTCCCTTTCGTTAGAAGCGACTGGTCAATTCGTTAGAAGCTCGTTCGAACGAGTTCGTTCGAACGACCTGGGCAGGGGCTTCTAACGACCTACCAGTTTCGTCCCAGATTTGTCTAATCTTGTTTTTTTTCACCATTCTTACTCCTCAAATCTTCTCCAAAGTTCGTTCCAACAATGTTTTAAGTTCTCTAATCATCCTAAAACATGCTAAGGTCATATACTAACATCTTTTAAGGCATTAATGCATCCCAAACATCATTAAATCACAAGATTCTATACTTTTCCCCAATTTTTCAAGAACATGAACCCTAGATTTTTATCATCATCAAATCCCAGAATTTAATCCGTTTTTACACTACATAAACATGAAATCTCTGAATTCAATCTTCAAGCAACGTTTCTACATGCAAACCTATACCCAAAATTAAGCTAATAACTTCCAATTTCATGGGTTTTCCTTTAACTCTTAATTAAGATAGATTATCAAGATTTCTAACATGGAAGAAGCATTCACTGCATAAAGAATGTAATTTAAATCACTTGCCTTAATTGACTCTGAGTTTGGTGTTGATTTCTGTAAAGATTTCTGCAGAATTTCTTCTCTTTCTCTCCCTCTCCAAGCTATCTTCTCCAAAGGTGGCTATGGTGGCTAGGGTTTTCTTTGGGAAAGTTGGAAACCTAAATGATAACCTCCGTAGCTTAATGGGTTAATATGGGTTGGTTAGTGGGTTTAGTGGGTTAAATCCACATCAGATTAAAACTCCCAATTTTCGTCACTTTTAATTCCTCAAAATACAAAATTACCAAAATACCCTTTAAGTTGCCGGTATGGCCTAAAAATACCCCGGGACCCAAACTACACCCCCGGCTAGTGTTTTCTGACTATCTCGACCCTTCCGGACGCGTTGGCGCACTCAAAACGACCATACGGATAATAGAAATAAAAATCACTTTTATAATTAAAATAATACACCATGACGCGGCGGTCACACGCGTCTCAACAAAATTCCCAATTTGCCGTATATAAATCTCACGATAAATTTCATAATTCAATATTCATATAACATCATATATGCTCAATATAGTCAAATACCAACTCACATCTCGCTAGCATTTTTAACCCGGATTAATTTCCAATTAATACGCATTTAATTAATTAATCCCAAAAATAAATATAGCCAAAAGTACGGGGTATTACATACTTCCCCCCTAATAACTGAATTTCGTCCCGAAATTCGAAACTAGAAAGTACCTGCTAAAAACAACTCTGGATAACGTTCGCGCATCTCATCCTCGCGCTCCCATGTGGACTCCTCGACATTGTGATGTCGCCACTGAACACGCACTAACGGAACTATCTTTGACCGCAGTTTCCTCTCGCTTCGGTCCAAAATAGCAATCGGCCCCTCCTCGTAGGAGCTATCCGGCTGGAGATCGATGTCCTCCACAGCAATGTGAGAATGAGCCAAATTATCTCTAAGGTATTTCCTCAGCGAGGAAATATGGAACACATCGTGAATCCGATGCAAATGCTCCGGTAACCCAAGTCTATACGCAACCGGTCCGATCCGTTCAATAATGGGAAACGACCCCACATACCTCGGTGCCAACTTCCCCTTCTTCCCGAAACGCATAATCCCCTTCATGGGAGATACTCTGAGCAAAACCTGGTCCCCCACTTGGAACTCTCTGAAAAACCTCTTCGCATCAGCATAACTCTTCTGCCTGTCTTGAGCTACCCGAATGCGACTCCGAATCAACTCAATCCTTGCCGAAGTATCCTGAATCACTTCCGGCCCAAGTAGTTTGTTGTCCCCCACTTCTAACCAACATGTTGGGGAACGACAAGGCCTACCGTACAATGCCTCAAACGGAGCCATGCCAATAGTGAACTGATAGGAGTTGTTGTAAGCAAACTCCACCAGTGGAAGGTACTGCTCCCATCCACCCCCGAAGTCAATAATGCACATGCGTAGCATGTCCTCCAACATCTGATTTGTGCGCTCGGTCTGCCCATCAGTCTGCGGATGATAAGCCGTACTCAACCGCAATTCCGTGCCCATGGCCTTCTGGAAACTCTCCCAAAACCTCGAAACAAATATCTTGTCTCTGTCAGACACGATATTTAGGGGCACACCGTGAAGTCTTACAATCTCTGAAATGAAGAGCTGGGCATACTGTCCCGTAGTGTAGTCAGTCCTTACGGGTAAAAAGTGAGCGACCTTGGACAACATGTCCACAATTACCCAAACGGAGTCGTGACCCCTCTGCGACGTAGGCAACCCCGTGATAAAGTCCATGGATATGCTCTCCCACATCCACACCGGTACCTCCAACGGCTGTAGCAATCCTGCCGATCTCTGATGATCCACTTTTACAAGTTGACAAGTGGCGCATTTCAAAACAAACTCAGCGATATCTTTCTTCATACCGCTCCACCAATACTGGCGTCTCATATCTTGGTACATTTTGTCCCCTCCGGGATGTACCGTGAGCCGTGCGACTCTGCCATCACATCGTGTCGCAATTCCTCTCCTTCCGGAACTACCAATCTCCCATTGAAGCGTAATCCCCCGTTTGAGCTGACGGTATAGCACTCGGCTCCCTCTGCTAGTAATCGAACTATCTGATCCTGACAGAACGAGTCATTAGCCTGTGCCCGTACTACCTTCGTAACAATCTGCGGTGTAACGGTCATCACAGACATGAAAGATCGGGCCACTGCATCCTGGTGTCCCAATTCCTTCCACTTAGCCTTCCACACCTCTGCCACCTCATCTGCTGGCCTACGGCTCAACGCGTCTGTTACCACGTTAGCCTTTCTCGGGTGGTACTGGATGTCGAACTGGTAGTCTTTCACAAACTCAAGCCACCTACGCTGCCGCATATTCAACTCCTTCTGCGTGAACAGGTACTGTAGGGACTTGTGGTCCGTGAACAGCTGGAACTTCTCCCCCAAAAGATAGTGCCTCCAAATCCGTAGGGCAAAGACCACAACTGCCAACTCCAAATCATGTGTGGGGTAATTCTTCTCGTGAGTCTTAAGCTTACGGGAAGCATAAGCTATGGCCTGTCTCTCCTGCTATAATACACCTCCAAGTCCTTGTAAAGACGCGTCGGTGTAAACCAAATACTTAACTCCCGGTCTTGGCAATGCTAACACAGGTGCTGAGGTCAATTTGTCCTTCAATTCATCGAATGCCAACTGACAGGCATCACTCCATATGTATGGCACACCCTTACGAGTCAGATGTGTCAAAGGACCTGCTATCTCTAAGAAACTCCGAATAAACCTCCTGTAGTATCCTGCTAGACCCAAGAAACTACGAATCTCAGTCGGTGTCGTGGGCTGTCCCCACTCCCTCATCGCTGATACTTTCCCCGGATCAACAGATATTTCCCGGTCGGAAATAATGTGTCCCAAAAACTGGACTTCCTTCAGCCAAAACCTGCACTTCTCATATTTTGCATACAACTCGTTCTGACGAAGTGTCTGCAAAACTAGCCTCAAATGCTCGGCGTGCTCCTCCTCTATCTGAGAGTAAACCAGAATGTCATCAATGAAGACAATGACAAACTGATCTAGGAAATCCCTGAACACTCTGTTCATCAAGTCCATAAACACTACCGGAGCGTTGTTCAAACCGAAAGGCATAACCCGGAACTCGTAAGAACCATATCTTGACAAGAACGCAGTCTTCGAGACATCCTCCTCCCTGATACGCAACTGATGGTATCCCGATCTCAAATCAATCTTCGAGAAGAAAGAAGCTCCTCTCAACTGGTCGAATAAGTCATCGATTCGAGGCAACGGATACTTATTCCGTATCGTGACCTTATTCAACTCTCGATAGTCCACACACAATCTCAGTGAACCGTCCCTCTTCTTCACAAACAAAACTGGAGCGCCCCAAGGTGAGGTACTCCTGCGAATAAAGCCCTGACCTAACAGCTGCTCTATCTGATCTCGTAGCTCTCGCATCTCTGCCGGGGCCATACGGTACGGTGCGCGTGCTATAGGTCTCGTACCCGGTAGCAAATCTATAACAAAGTCTATCTCTCGACTGGGGGGTAAGCCTGGTATCTCCTAAAACACATCCGAATACTCCCTGACTACTGGGATAGAATCTAAAGGAATCACTACCTCCTTAGAGGTATCCTCCTCAATGTAATACAGATGAGCGGTCGATCCTCCCTCTGGGCGAGGCATCACCACTACAAACATCTCTTGCCCCGGAATGGCAAAAACAATGCTCCCGCTGAAGCAATCAATCATGGCCCTATAAGCTACGAGCCAATCCATACCGATAATCACATCGTGAACATGCATATCTAATACTAACATGTCTGCAGGTAATACCAAACCACCAATCTCTACCCCCACTCCCCGGCATATAAAGAAAATAAGTGACCCACTCCCCAATGGTGAGTCGACACACGTCACTGTGCTCTCTGCCGTAGCTAACAATCCTAAAGCTTTCGCGAAGTGTGTAGCTATAAAATAATGTGTAGCCCCCGTATCAAACAATACCCGACCCATAGTGCCATGGATAGGAAACGTACCCTCAATCGCGGGCGGTGCCTATGGAACTGTAGCCTGGTGGACGTTGTAGACACGTCCATACTGTAGATGCCCCTGCTGAACTGGGACTGCTGGAATGGGTGGCAATGCTGCCATCTGTGGCAGTACGGGAAGAGCGGCGGGAAACATAGGCCTCTGTGGATCCTTGCGAGCACCCTGTTGCTGCTGCTGTGGGGCCCTGCCCCTATCAGGACAATCCTGTCTCTTATGGCCAGTCTTGCCACAAACAAAGCACTTCCCTGGGAAGTTCCCTCCTCTCTGCCCCTACTGTCCCCGGCCCTGGTGGCCGTTACCGTTCCTCCCTTGGCCCTGCTGACCCTGGTGAAACTGCTTCCCATTCTGTCCCTGTTGGCCCTGATGGCCGTTTGGACCCTGATGGCCCTGACGGAAACCTCCATGTCCCTGTCTGTAGTTCCCTGACCGGAACCTCTTATTATCCCCCTGCTGGGAGCCCTGCTCATTCTGTCTCTGCCCCTGACCAGATTGTGCCCCGCTGGCACCATGTCCTCCGGTCCTGCCCTGATGGCTAGACTCTCCCGACCTCTTTCCCTCGACCATATGAAAACGGTGGTCCTGGCAGTGTAACAATGCAGCGTTAACCACATCAGAATAAGTGGCCAACGATAGGTTCCCTAACAGATGCTGACGGATCCTCCATGTCAACCCATCCGTGAACTTCTCAATCTTCTTCTTCTCTGTTGGTATCTCATCTGGAATGATATTCAACAGATTCGTGAACTCGGCCTCATACTCGGCCACGGTCTTACCCTCTTGCCTCAGATTCATAAGTTTCCTCCTCATTTCCGTGTGAACAGCCGACGGAAAGTAATTGCGGTCAAACCGCACCCAGAAGTCCTGAACAGGGAGAGTATCCCTCTCCTCCACGGTGGTAATAGACTCCCACCACTGCAGTGCAGATCCAACTATCTTGAAAGTAGCTAGCACCTGCTTCTGGACATCCGTGCACTCATACATCCTTAAGTGCCTCTCCATATCCTTCCTCCACTGGCTCGAGACTACCACATCTGAGCTACCTGCAAACTCTGGCGGATGCGCTTTCTGAAAAGCGTCACGTACACGCTCCCAAGAAGACGGGAATGCATTTGCCTGTGCTGGCGCCGCAACCGGCGCCTGCGGTGGTGCCTGCTGAACAACTGCAATTGCGGCATTTACCGCTTGGGCTACTATAGCTGCAACCTCAGCGGCGTTCATCATGCCCTGAACTAGAGCGGGCTGGGGTTCGGGCGTTGCATCCCTGGGAACTCGTCGTGCACGTCGTGGAGGCATCTGAAATAAGAACAAAGTTTATAAGTTCGCTGTTTATAAACTTAAAATAGCTGAAGAACGAAGCATACACAAAAAGAGTACGACAGTCCTAAAATATAGGGCTCTATATCAAAGAAACTTAGCGGAAACATAATAAGCCGTCAGATCCTAATGGACACTAGAACCTGATGCTCTGATACCACCTGTGACACCCCGACTAATTAAATACAGGGTAGCTACTCCTTTATTAAATTAATTCAAAATGCCAAGTTGGCTCAGTTAATAGCATCACTGTCGAAAACATTTTTATTATTACTAACCACCTAGTATTTAAAAAGTAAGTGCCAAATTTTATTTAAAGTCTGATTAACATGCAACAAGTCTAATGAAGAATAATAACACCATTCACCATAATGAAGTAAATAGAATAACCATCACATAACGTAAATAAAGTCTGGAGGAAAACTCCTCACTATAAATCCCACAACTGATAAGTAAACTGAATACTAAATTAATACATGCCAAAGTCTGAAAACTGTAATGGAAATGTAACTCTAATAGAAATGGGCAACATGCCCTACAACTGATAGATAATGAATCTGGAATCCAAGTGATAGAAGCGTCTACAAGCAAATCCCTGTAGCTTCCACAAACAGCTACAGCTCGTCACCAGAATGAGTATCCTATGCATGGTGTCCTTGTGGCTGGGAACCTAAAATGGTTTTACAAGAAAAGTAGATTTGAAAGCAAACGGGTCAGAGCCCGAATGTGGAGTTATATTTTAAAAACCTGCAAGTGCTTTAAAAATATTTAAAACATTAAATGCAAAGTACATGTTAGGACGTGCACTCACATGATATTCTCACCTCTCGTCTAACTGTGCACTCCTAACGTAAGTACCCATCTACAACGACACAAACCACTAGCTAAGTGACATCATATCTAGCTAGACTGCCATAGGTCCTACCCATTTTACTCGGTTCTATTAACATAATAACGCTCGTAATTAAATAGGGATTTAACGTAAACTCCGATGCTCAATATGCAATATATTTCACTATCAGCTAACCCGTTATGTAACTCGAAACACTACCGTAATTATATTCACAACATTAACATGAAGGTTCCCATTAATTAAGTGTATATTATTCACAACATAAATATACAATACAAGCACCCCGAGAACTAAGCTGCGGTGCACACATACTCTGCTATCCATCCCGGTACATCACGTACATAAGGATTACATATTCCGAATCTCTCAGGAATAGTTTACAGATAACAACATCACAAATAATGGAGGCGAACACAGTCACATCACATGGGTCACGTACATACCTACGTTCCCACGATCAGTGGACTTATTAATATCCCAATAAGTCTTTCTATGACCTATGTTCATCAAGGTAACCAGTCTAAATCCGGGCAACACAAGGATTAGAGGGCCCTAAGCGAACGCAAACCTCCCGTGATAGCAAGTATGGTAGGTATGTCATACACACAATTTATATACCAATACTAAGTAAACACACGTCTTTAGTAATCCCGTAGTTTAATCGTAGTACATATCGTATTCTCCTACCAACTTATAATTATCACCATTTATACTATTCCGGTTTATAATCATACGCGCCATAATTTATTCTCACGTCGTAGTAGACACTCACGTCTCAATCCAAATCGTCCATTTAATTTAACTCTCGTATATAATTTCCTTCTCATAAATACCCAAAAGTCCCAATTCTATCATTACATCATCATCGGAATGTTATCTGTATCCTCGAACAAGTTTACGGAACTCCAAAAATTAAAACAGTCCAAAAAGGCCCAAACTGTCAACTCGTTAGAAGTCTCGTTCGAACGAGGCTGTTCGAACAAGATTCCACTGTCGGCTCGTTAGAAGTCTCGTTCGAACGAGACTGTTCGAACGAGATCCAGTTCGTTCGAACGAACTGTACCTTCTAACGAGATCTCGTTCGAACGAAGTTATCGAACGAGGTTCCCTTTCGTTAGAAGCGACTGGTCAATTCGTTAGAAGCTCGTTCGAACGAGTTCGTTCGAACGACCTGGGCAGGGGCTTCTAACGACCTACCAGTTTCGTCCCAGATTTGTCTAATCTCATTTTTTTTCACCATTCTTACTCCTCAAATCTTCTCCAAAGTTCGTTCCAACAATGTTTTAAGTTCTCTAATCATCCTAAAACATGCTAAGGTCATATACTAACATCTTTTAAGGCATTAATGCATCCCAAACATCATTAAATCACAAGATTCTATACTTTTCCCCAATTTTTCAAGAACATGAACCCTAGATTTTTATCATCATCAAATCCCAGAATTTAATCCGTTTTTACACTACATAAACATGAAATCTCTGAATTCAATCTTCAAGCAACGTTTCTACATGCAAACCTATACCCAAAATTAAGCTAATAACTTCCAATTTCATGGGTTTTCCTTTAACTCTTAATTAAGATAGATTATCAAGATTTCTAACATGGAAGAAGCATTCACTGCATAAAGAATGTAATTTAAATCACTTGACTTAATTGACTCTGAGTTTGGTGTTGATTTCTGTAAAGATTTCTGCAGAATTTCTTCTCTTTCTCTCCCTCTCCAAGCTATCTTCTCCAAAGGTGGCTAGGGTTTTCTTTGGGAAAGTTGGAAAAATAAATGATAACCTCCGTAGCTTAATGCGTTAATATGGGTTGGTTAGTGGGTTTAGTGAGTTAAATCCACATCAGATTAAAACTCCCAATTTTCGTCACTTTTAATTCCTCAAAATACAAATTTACCAAAATACCCTTTAAGTTGCCGGTATGGCCTAAAAATACCCCGGGACCCAAACTACACCCCCGGCTAGTGTTTTCTGACTATCTCGACCCTTCTGGACGCGTTGGCGCACTCAAAACGACCATACGGATAATAGAAATAAAAATCACTTTTATAATTAAAATAATACACCATGACGCGGCGGTCACACGCGTCTCAACAAAATTCCCAATTTGCCGTATATAAATCTCACGACAAATTTCATAATTCAATATTCATATAACATCATATATGCTCAATATAGTCAAATACCAACTCACATCTCGCTAGCATTTTTAACCCGGATTAATTTCCAATTAATACGCATTTAATTAATTAATCACAAAAATAAATATAGCCAAAAGTACGGGGTATTACAGTTCCCTCCATTTAGCTTTCCATATCTTGGCTAACTCCTCCTCGAGTTTTCGACTCAACGTATCTGCCACCACATTCGCCTTGCTCGGGTGATAGTGAATATCAAATTGGTAGTCTTTCAGAAAATCTAACCACCGGCGCTGTCGTATATTTAAATCTTTCTATGAAAACAAATATTGCAATGATTTGTGGTCCGTAAAAAGACTAAATTTCTCCACCAAGAGGTAATGTCTCCAAATCTTCAAGGCAAAAACTACTGCAACAAGTTCCAAATCATGCACCGAATAATTCTTTTCATGGGGCTTTAGCTTGAGAGAAGAATAGGTAATAGCCCGTTTCTCTTGTTGTAGTACACCTCCCAACCCTTGCAGAGATGCGTCAATAAAACCAAATATTCCAATCCTGGCCTTGGTAATGCAAGGACTGGAGCAGAAGTCAACTTATCTTTCAGCTCATCAAAAGCTAACTGACAAGAATCGTCCCAAACAAACCTCACCCCTTTTTGGGTTAAATTTATCAAAGGGCTAGAAATTTTAGAAAACAAGTTGATATATCTGCGGTAATAACCAGTCAAACCCAGAAAACTACGAATCTCAGTAGGTGTCATGGGCTGACCCCATTCCCTCACCACAATAACTTTACTCGGGTCTACCGAAATACCCTGGGTTGTCATAATGTGACCCAAAAACTTTACTTCCTGCAATCAAAAGCTGCACTTTTCAAAATTGGCATACAATTGATGATCCCCCAATGTCTGCAGGACCAACCGTAAATGAGTAGCATGTTCGGCTTATGTTTGAGAATACACTAGGATGTCATCAATGAACACGATAACCAACTGGTCCAGGAAGTCTCGAACCACTCTATTCATAAGGCCCATAAACACGACGGGGGCATTAGTTAGTCCAAAAGGCATAACCAGAAATTCATAGGACCCATATCTAGTTAGGAAAGCAGTTTTGGACACATCCTGCTCTCGCATCCACAACTGGTGATACCCCATCCTCAAATCTATTTTAGAGAAGTACGAAGCTCCCTAAGTTGATCAAACAAATCATCAATTCGAGGTAATGGGTATTTGTTCCAGATGGTTACTTTATTCAACTCCTTGTAGTCAACACACAACCAGAGAGAACCGTATCTTTTCTTCACAAATAACACTGGAGCGCCCCACGGTGACGAACTACGCCTAATAAAATCTTGTTATAACAACTTCTGAATCTATTCTCTTAACTCCCTCATCTCAACAGGAGCCTTGCGGTACGGGGCTCGAGCAATCGGTCGCGTTCCCGGTGCTAAATCAATCACAAACTCAATTTTCCTACTTGGAGTCAAACCCGACATTTCCCGAAAAACATCTTCGAAATCTCTAACAACCAGAATCGAATCTAAGGAAATGACTACATCCGAGAAGTCTCCTCTGCGATACAATACAAGTAAGTGCTAGAACCTGCCCCCGAACGAGGCATAGCCACTAAAAACATCTCTTGCCCCGGAATGGCAAAAACTATACTTTTCCCATAGCAATTAACTATCGCACGATACTTCACTAGCCAATCCATAACTAGAATTACATCATACCCGACCATATCAAGGATGAGTAAATCGGCCTCAAAACATAAATTACTAAGGTTTATTCCTACTTGTCTACAAACAAAGAAAATGAGTGAACCATCACCCATAGAAGATTCAACACTAGTGAAAGTACTTTCCGCAGATTTAATTAACTCCGTAGACTAAGCAAAGCTTCTAGAAATAAACGAGTGTGTCGCACCCGTATCAAATAATACATGACCCATGTGCCCATGAATGGAAAACTTACCCTCAATAGCTGGTGGTGTTGGCGGGGCTGGAGGAAGCATAGCATCCTGTATGTGGTAAACACCCCCATACTGTAGCTATCCCTGTTGTGGAGGGACAACTGGGTTAGGCACTTGTGGCGGTAACTGGGCCTGTGGATGCTATGGAACCCTAGGAAACTATCCACTAATCAACTGTGGACATGACTTCTTATAATGCCCCAACTCCCCACATTGAAAGCAACGACCCGTCATGGTCTCCTGATTTTGGCCCCGATTATTTCTAAACTGCCCAAAGCCTTGTCCTGGATGGCCTCTACCCCCATTACCACCCCGACCTGCTTGTTGTTGGGCACCCTGACCGTACCTAATATTACTGCCACCAAAGTTAAATCCACCAAAACACTGCCTTTTGGACAAATCCCCTTGCTGGGTGTCCCTTTCTTTTTGTTTACTCCCCGATTATTGGGACGAGGGTAGTGCTCCTCCCCCTGCCCCATTGCCTCCTGGTTTACCCGCTTGTCCCAAAATTGAAGCCTTCTTACTACTTTGAACATGTAATCGATGATCTTGACAATGGAGTAACGCGGCATTCATTACGTCCCCAAAAGTTTGTAAAGCGAGATTTCCGAGTAAATGTTTTCGTATCCTCCAATGTAAACCTCCGATAAATTTGGATATCCTCCTCTCCTCGGGAGTTATCTCATCCGGTACAAAACGAGCTACCCGAGTGAATTCCTCCTCATACTCCGTAACTGAACGTTCACCTTGCACTACATCTTGAAGTTTTTTTCTAATCTCCCTTTGAATTGTGGGAGGAAAATACTTTCGATCAAATAAAACCCAAAATTTAGTTATAGTCATAGTATCTCGTTGTTCTGGCGAGGTCATCGATTCCCACCAATGTAATGCTGCTCCAATTAGTTTAAAAGTAGCAAGGATTTATTTCCTTTCCTCACTACACTCCACCATGCGAATATGGCGCTGCATATCCTTTTTCCATTGATTAGCTACTATCACGTCGGAAGCTCCTTGAAAATCTGGGGGATGGCCCTTTAAAAAGGATTCTCTAACTCTCTACCACGGAGAAGGTCCCGCGGGGGCTTGTACTTCCTGAGCTTGTGGTTGTTGGGCTTGTGGAAATTGCTGAACTATGGCAGTCATCGCAGCATTGACCGCTTTGGCCACAATATTGGCCACTTCAACTGCATTTATCATTCCTTGAGGTGGTGGTGGAGGACCTACATCATCATCTACATCTCTGTTCCTTCTCGCAGGACGACCTCTTTTAGGCGACATCTGAGACGAAGAAATACTAGAGTTAGAATACTATTTAGAAAAATTTATTTTGTAGAAGATCGCAAACATAGGCAAACAAAACAGTCCTAACATTAAGCTCTATATCAAAGAACGCTACGGCAGAACGTGACAAGTCCGCATAGATCCTAAAGACTCTAGAACTTGATCCTCTGATACCATATGTGACAACCCGCTTATCAAAATAAGAGGTGGCCAACCTGATACTCCAATATTTACAGGAATCATAGATGGTCCATTCTTAGCATCACCATAAAGATAATAATTATACGAGATAACCACCCATTTAAAAAAATGGATTGTCAAAATTTATTTTGTAAGTTGAAGAAAGCATTTAAACAACCCAATTTGAAAAGAAGGTGGATAAAATAACTACAAGAATTAAATTGAACAGTACATATATAACACAATAACCGAATAAGTTATCGGTTAACATACCCAAACAATATGGTTACACCGAGTATTAAAGTATAACATCGCATCTATAATACAATTACAAAACTTGGGCAACACACCCGAATGAGTAACCAATTATAACTAGATTACAAAATAAAATGGAAGTGTCTACATCGATATATCACGTAACATCCTCAAGGTGTTACAGCTCCAAGACACTGGAGTAGGAAGATCAATACGAGCGTCCTTGCGGCGGAGCACCTGAGAGAATATGAGATTTATGAACACAAGAAATATCAATAGGTCAGGGCCCGGTTTTATATAATCACCAGATGAATAAAGAGTATGACAGTTATGAGCAATTAATCATGATTGATAATGATAAGAATCTACCTACTCAATCTTAGAGCATAAACTAAAACAATTATAATGACCATAATTTTAATTCAATTATACAAGAGGGTACGAATAAATATTATTAATTAAGAATCACCATCCTTTATACACCGTTTCATTGCACTGTTCCATATCTCATTAGGAAACGTAATTAAAGCCATTAAATTCGTAGAACACTTTATCATAAATTAAATCCCACTTGAATAAGAATAGTTATATTAAACAATATATAACGATTCTATGACCTTCCTTATGAGTTTCCCCACTGGATGCGCCCCTAAATAGCAATCATCTTCTAGGGCATCCTACAACACAAGGTCGGGAAGTGACCATATACCTTCCACAGTGAGTCATAACCACACTCGGGATTACCTCACTTCGAACAATAATCACACAATATATAATAACCGGTCCGATGGCCAAGGAATATATTCTCCCTGCATTCACTAGCCAGGAGACTTCACCTCATGTGCGTACTTACCCTATGATAGCATTTAGAGAGGTTTGTATATACCAATTTATCATTCACAATTTTTATCTCATTTTAAGATATACCTCAAATTTTATCCTAAGCCATACGTAATTAATATCATCCTTATAAACCTCAATGATTAATAAACCCCTAACTTAGTTTCTGAGAATTTATGGTGTTACTATAAACCATTAAGTCTAGAATACCTCAATCACATCTCGAAAGTTCCCCAATTATTTAATTCTACATCTATTAATATCAAACTAACTTGTTAAGGGAAGGAAATACCTAATCATATATTTACTGATCCCCAGAATAAGCCCCAACTGTTCCCTTACTAACATAAGGTAGTTACCTAAATAATATAAGACTCTAGGACACTAAGTTTACTTCATAAGAGAAGGTTCCTAAGTCCTAAGCCAAAAATAAAAGGATTACAGTTGAGTTAGGAAAATAACTTAAAACAGTAGGAATTCCGAATCGGTCTTGAAGCGAATCGATTCAGATGGTTCGAATCGATTCGGTCAAGAGAACCCAATATTCTTCATACTGCCGAATCGATTCAGATAGGTCATCAAAGACATGTATCCTACCCCTTTAGCGAATCGATTCGCTTGGCCCAGAAATCCCAATTTAGTCTATGGAGTTTTAATACTCCAATTTCTCCCAACCTCTTTTCTCTCAAATCAACATCAATAATTCAACCCAAAACCATTATAAATGTATCCTAACTAATTTGATCCACACAATAACCATCTATATCAAATTCAAAGGGTTCAAACACTATAATTCCCTTAAAACCCTAAAGTTGTTCAATCATTTCCACTACATAACCATCACACATATGTATTCAACCTAAATCATATATTAGCAAGTAAGAAACTTGCCTTGGCTTGCAATCTCATATTTTCTTATGATAACAATAACTCCAAGCTTCAATCTTCACCTCTTCCTTTTTCTTTTCTTCTTCTTCTTCTTCTTCTTCTTCTTCTTCTTCTTCTTCTTCTCTAGGTTTAGAAATACACACTTAAGAAAATAAAAAGGGTTTGCAAGACTTAAACGTGCCTCTATCCTTAATTCCCATATTTAAATGTCAATACCCCATTAAAATTACTCGTAACTACATATATAAGTCATAATCTGTAAAAAGTGCTCCGAACCCAAAAATACTATATGGCACGTATTTTGACTATCTCGCATATTCCGGGACTAACTACGCCCTCTAAATTGGCATCCAGAATAATATATCTCATTTCCATTTCCAACTTCATTTAAACCATAATTGTCGTGTAAAGCACAACGACACCTTATCTCATAACGTAATGCCATTTACATTCACATAACAGTAAATAAGCACAACTTGATAAATATTATCTTTTAATTCACTTAAAACAAAATTTATCCCATTTACCAATATTTGATATAATTATCTCACATAGCAATTTAATATAAAATAAATTACTCAAAAGTAAGGGTTATTACAGCTATCCAAAAATATGGATTAATGACGCTAAAATTAATTATTAGAACAAAGAAAAATTTGTGATCACAACTTAGGCCTCATAAAATAATTATAACATTGATAAGCTGCTCATTGAGGCTAGTTATACCAAATTCAATATATGTTAGCGGTGAACTTTTCTCTCTCTTAAATAACAACTTGGAATACACAGTCAGACAGACAAAGTGGGTATTAGCTTTTAAAGGGTCAGGGAGACCAAGAGAGTTAAAAATCTTGTTTTGTTATGTCAATGGAGTTGTCTTCTAAGATGGTCTCCGTTAGACGTTCGTATCGAAATTGAACAAAGAAATTATCAACATGTTTAATTACAAAAGACCGTAAGACCACCAATAATGAAATACTAAATACAGAAGAACGTGTAACCATAGAAAAAATAAGGATAAAATTGCAAATAATCAATTACATAGTATTGAATCACGGTACAATATATTTACTTGTGATAACTATTTTATAATAAAGATATAAATTATTCAGGAGATGGAAATGAGGATTCAATCTCATAATTTTGCAAAATTATGAAGCCAAATGAGTAGAAACCCGAGCAAAAAACAATTTGAGGCATCTGTATGCTTCAAAAATAACATCCTACAAGAAACTACACTTAAAATATCAACATTAAAATAATTACACAAAGGGATGTGGATGAGATAGTATACCTGGAATTATGGCAGAATCCCCCAAAAATAACTAATAAAAATCTAGAAGTTGAAATACTTGTGAAATAAAAGACATGATTGGGGTATTATAGAATTATTCCATAGTTATTTATAATGTATGAAATCCAAAGTCACAAAACGAATTTAGGCAGTTTGTACTTACAAAACTACGTACCGATTATATGAGGTAAAAGAAATTGCTAAAAGACTATACAAAAATAAATACATAAAAGCCATCCCAGAGTCATAGTAAATAAAAAAAAGTGGGAGAATAAAGTTTACAAAAAGTAGTATTTTGGCATAAAAAATAATATCCCATTTATTGGAAATCACACTAGATTCTCGGAATTCATTCTCTGAATCACTCTATGAAATATCCACGGATTGAGCTCGACATATTTCCAATGAAGATTTGGGTTGTGCATGACAATTAAGAAGAAACTTTAATAGTTAGTAGGGATAAAAACATACATGAAATAAATAAATGATATATAGACAATATATAAATGATTTACCTTGTTGTGGGAACCCCATTTAATCAATCTATGGCTATATATCCGCTTTTGATGCTTGAGCATCAACTCCTAATCCTAAGAAACGTTCTAAAATGGGTAGAAGTCAATATAGAAGAGTCACATGCACATAAAAGATGTTGCAAATAAAAAAATAATGACATACTTATCATTGACGTTTTTATGAGTATTCTAGGTACACAATGTTTGTCGTGAAAAGCAAACCATCACCGAGAAGGAGGATTCTGATTCGATTTTCACTTGTGCGTTGAGATAGCGCTAATATTACTGCACATGATTGAAAACCACTATGCACAAGTCAATTCCCACAAACTTTACAGATTAGCCCTATGATTTGTTAAATGTCATGTAATATTCAAGTCGAATTGGAAATTGACATCTTGTCATTTTGTAGGCATTTTCGTAGACGAAGGAGTTAAAGATAGTCTTAGGATAAAGACTAAATTGCCACACTTACCCCAGGTTAGTATTTGGGACTCAATTATAAGCTCTGCAAACTTCATAGTGACCAATCGTGTGTCGTTGCAAAAGACTATCTTTTGGCATTGATAAGCACCCAAAGTGTCTATTTTATACCCCGAATAGAGACATTTTAGTCACTCGTTTTAATTAAAATATGTCTTATGTTTGTATTTTATCATTTTGCAGGTCAATAAGCAGTTGCGGTACAAATAGTGCTAAATCCAATCAATTGCGATAAATTAGCGGTAAAAAGAGTGCATCGAAGAATTTAAAGTGGTCGTGAAGTCAGAAGTCCCACTGAGCTTGCCTTGATGAGTTTCGATGTCCTGAACCCTATCCCCGAACCAAACCTAAGCCTACACCGAGCCCAGTCCATACCCCGAGCCCAGTGTGTGTTGAGTTTGTGCCTTTTTAGAATTTTTTTATATTTTTAGTTGAGTCGTTTTTATCTTTAGAATTTATTTTAGATTTATTTAGAATTTTCTAGATTTTATTTTCTATTTTTCTATTTCTTTTTAATTAGTGTGATTTTATTTTGATTTTGATTTTTATTAGTTTTTACTTGTTATTAGGATTAGTTTTTTTTAGGAATTCTTTTATTTTTATTTTTATTATATTTTAAATTTTTTTAGGATTTTAGTTTTAGTTTTAATAAATTTTTATTTTTATTTTCATTTCTTTTTTGTTTCATTTTTAATTGAGTCTTTATTTTATTAGGATTTTATTTTTATTTTTATTGATTTTTAATTTTAGTTTAATTTTTAGAGTCCAAATTAAACACACACATAATTAACCCAACACACCCACACCTCCCATAACCTACACACTATACTACACCCAACTCATTCACCTCACCCACACCTACCTATCCATACACCCACCCCCACACAAACACCCCCTCCACTATTCATTAGCTCCTTCCTACCTTCCATTCTTTCTCTCTCCTATCCATCCACCATAACCACCCAACTAACCACCACATAAATCAAACCCAACCTTGTATCTCGACAACCCCTCCAACCCCGCTCAAATTCGGCAAACCCAATACCCTAGACCCAACACCCGAATACCTGGCAGCAAACCCCCACTCCGACCAACCTGTCGCTGCCATTCCATAACCAACCCAAAAACCGCAACCCACTTATCTCCTAGTTGAACCCGGAGCTCCCTGACCCACAACCCATCACCCAAAACCATCTCCCCCATTTCCCATACCATAACCCACCTACCCCTGCCACAACAGACTCACAACCCGAACCGATATGTTGTCTGACCATACCCGTGCCCAGCCCCCTGCTCCGCTCAAAAAACCTCGCCGGCGCACCATTCTGGTAACCCCCAATGGCTTCACCTCATGACCCCTGCTCCGGTGGTCAAACACCCAAAACTCAAAACCGAAACCCGAAACTCCCAATTTAATCTCACAGCCATACCGCGACCCGAACCCATTTCCGGTGGCGTAACAGCAGCGGACCACAACCTGTGTTCAACCCAAGAACCCAGAAACCCGCGTACTGACCCATCACCAACTAAACCTTTCCCGACCCCTCCAAACGGAGACCCACCTGCTGCCTAATCCCCACCATTCGACCATCTCAGCCAAAATCAAATCCCAAAAAAATCAGAGCTACCCCATTATCCAACATCCGCAACTAATCCTTGACTTGGTATACTCAAATCTCCAAAAATCTCTCCCAACAACACATCAACGTGGGTTATAAAGCAAATAAAAAGGGCATCTTGAAAAAGGGAGGGACTCTCATCAGCAGAAAAAGAAGTACACAGAGAGAACGTGAGAGACAGAAAAAAGAAAAAAAGAGGGTAGAAAAATAGTAAAAAAAAATATATTGTAAAAAAAAATATATAGTTTTAGGTTTAGAAAAATGTGTAGGGTCACTTTTTTACTTTCAGTTTTGTAATCCACTTAGATTTTGTGATAAGTTTGAGACGCGTGTTCATGCACACAGTTGGCACAAGATATTATTGCGTATCGTATTTCTTTCTCTTTCTCTTTAGTTTCTTGTTTGTTAATTATGCTTGTGCCGAAATTTTAATCATGTCGGACTAAACACCCCATTCAAGGGGTGGGATGAAACGCATAGGTTGATTTGTTTTATTTGAATAATTGTTCGTTGATGCGTTCTAGACTAATTAAATTGGGAAAAATCACACATTAATTTATATAACGAGAGTTAATAAATTAATGATAAAAATTAATATTTGATTTTTGGATTTCACTTAGAGATAAGTATTATTCTTAAATTTAAATATTCATTCTGTGTATGCAATTCAGAGATTCGTACAAATTTTAATAAATCAATCTTAGCGGATATTTTGTTGAAATGAGTGTGAATCTTAAATTTTTTTATGTTGTGACTATTCCTGATTTAATTGTTGAAAAAGATAAAATTGAATTTAGGATTGTAACGAGAGTTAAATTTTAAATTCAATACTATTTCGAACTATTCAATTAAATAATTAGGACAGAAAATTAATTTCACTACACGGTGTAATCCCACCTCTTATTTCTTCTCATAAATTCTAAACTAGATTACTTTTTAACTTTTCATAGTTACTTTGGTTGCATAAATTTTGGTTTCCTCCTTTGAAAATTATTTTTAAATATAAAAAAAAAATTAAAAACACAAAAAAATATTTTTAATAAAAATTGAAATTGCAAGTTTTCACGATAACCGTTTCAACTCTTGAAATTGGATTGATTCCCGAATTTGCCACGATACTGAATTTTTAATAAGTTTTGTAGGTGATTTCGGGAATTTTGATACTCAAAGTTTGATCGCAACGACATTCCAAATCCATAGCCGAAGGAACACAAATATAGAGTTATCAGGCATAATATTTCTCAACAATATAATTGGACACCCTACTTTCAGGACCAACTTAAACAGGGGTAAACCAAAAGGATTAAGAGAGTTCAAAGACTCGTTCATATATTGATTATTTATGCCTGCACCTGATTCGTCATCACACAATTCGTGTACACTGAAATTATTTTTTGTATCACGTGGAAAAATATTTATGGCGAAATTATTTATAGCACTCACATCATCATTCCTAGCATAGAGAATTATTCGTTTGGTGAGGAATCTTTGAGTAACAGTACCATCCACATTCAACAACAGATACATCATGGTAATTAAATCTTTAACATCATTAACACTGTGTATTGTCGAAGGTAACGGTGCATTTTTAAGTGGGTTGGACCCAATCTAATGAAAATGGGAAAAAGTAAAATGAACATAGAAGGTATAATCAAGAATATTGAACATAAATATAAAATAAAAGGTTATATCTGATTCAAGAACGTTGAAAAATGCATACTTTTAGTCTCCAAATGGTTGAGTCACATGTTTAGATGTAAGGTCATGTGCTTCCATAGCTAGTGATGCAAGTGCAATTTTCTCACAAACTCCCTTGGGGATAACGGGTAAAATTTATCTGAAATCACCACCAAGAATGATCGTTATTCCTCCAAAAGTCTTTTTAACATTACATATATCTTGAAGAGTCCGATCAACAGCCTTAATACAATGCCTATGTTGTATTGGGACATCATGCCATATGATAAATTTGGCCATTTTAAATAACTCTGCATGGATTGACTACTTTGTAAATCCACAATTATAGTTTTCAAGAGTGTCTAATGAAATGGAGAAGTTCGAATGTGTAGTTTGACCACCAACTAATAATAAAGAAGAAATCCATGCTGATGTGACATTATTAATCGTATAGCCCATACTACGACAAAAGGTTGTAATTGTATTGTACAAAAATATTTTGCGAGTGCCATCATCCACATTCAAAAAGTTAGTAGTTACTTTATATTTAGAACATATGAAGTTATCTCCATTTAAGTCATACGTCGCCCCTCATTAAGGCGGGAAACTTCTAGCTATCCGTCACTTAGCTCTGCTAACGATTGTGATTGCTGATGTTCCCACACTACTATATTTCCACCCATAGTACTCCAACTAGAAGTCGGTCGAGGCATTGGAGGAAAGTTTGATAAATTCTTACTAGACTCTGGAAGCACCTCATTTAGAAGAAATAAACCATAATCTTGAACTTGGATGTCTATTAGATTTGGAATAGAAAATAGTGTACACAACTTATGCATTAAATCATCACATATATGAATGGAAAATTGATTCCATAATAAATATTTGGATACGAAGGGAAACATTGTGCAAGTATAACACCAAAAATACATCTAAGTTAATATTCGGTTCGCGTGATTAATGCTTCTTTTGAACGTCGAACCCATTCATTACCGTCTTCAATCTATCCCTTTGCTACACACACTGACTTAAAAGTAATGTGTACGGTACTTTTGATCGTGCATAAGCATTCTAAGGGATGTAGGTCTTTTTAAAAATGGTCAAAAAATCAATCGTAAATAAACGTTTTCACTTGAATCGGGGCTAGCATAGTACATTCAACCAATTTTAAACTCCAGAGTCCACAATTTTGTTGTGTTGCTCCAAACATAATGCTATAAAAACTCTTGGTAAGTATAAGCTTGTACATAAACATTCGATGCACAGAAGCAAAAAATCTAGTTAACTAACTCATCTGAACCTTAGCTCTTTGAGAAATTGTACTTACTAATTTGTTAGGATTGAACACAACATGACGCATTTAGGTAAATATAAATAAACTGTGTAACATGTGGTTTCTCCTGATGCATGTCATTACCAAAAATTCGTTAAGCTGCTTCTTGGGGTCTGATGTACCTTGTATCTAAATATTGTTAAATTTCATCAACACCTCCCAAAATCATAGTCGTGTGATCATAACCTTTATATACGTACTTGTTAATATAATTAACACATCTTAAACCTCCACAAACCTCGACATTGATGTGAAATTGAATAGTCGAGACAAATACAAATTATATGCCATAACATCATTATTTTTGTATCTTTTCCCATTCAAAGTAGTATGTAACCTACCATTATTATGACGTTGATAGATTGGATATACATTATTATCCATTGAAGTGTCATCTGCAAATCATCATGGATATTTCGTCATGCATCTGACATTTTCCATGCAAGGAGAATTAGGATTCTAGGAGCTACAGTGACCGTGTACCATACAACCCAGAATGGTTTGGAAAAGCATTAGATCGTCAGTGGGCTCTGGAAACTCTGAACAAACGATGTTATCTTTCGGGTACATGTTTTAATCTTGCTTTAACTATCAAGGAAAATAAGAGAATAAATGCGTGGTAAACCCCATTCTTGAAATTCAATCGTAAAAATGTGGGAAAATTTCTTACCAAAAACATTTTTATCCTTAATCTCCATTAATGCTTTTCTGTTTAGTTCAAATACACGTGCGACCAAGTCGAGACAATTTACTGCATTCTAGCCCGGTAATTGTTCCTTAGTGGTTTGAGGCCAATTAAAATTTGCAGTAGTTGTGAAAAAAAAAATTGGATATTGATTAAATCATATGATGAGCATCGAATCTTGGTAGATCCCAAATATATGTCATGCACTACCGGTGAATGAATAAGGTAAAATCATCCATCTACCAATTTTGAATGGTTCAACACCCTAGGTAATATAATAAAAAATATCTTTATATAATTTATCACAAAGGGTGTTCTGATTATGTCTGAAATAAGTTAAAAGTTATTGTTCTGTTAAAACCCAGGCATTGACAATGAACTCTTAAAATAGTTTAACTCACTTTAACATTTTAGAGTACTTAGTACCATGTTGTGATAACTGTAATTATGAAACTGAGTTAGACAATTTTCTTGCTCAACACTATTTTGTCAAATCCCATAGCTTCATTTTAGGCTCCCAACCAAGCTCGTTGTGAGGGAATTAACGAACATAATGCAAAGAAAGGTATGCCAAGTGACATTCACTGCTTTGCATCAATTGATTTCCCCCATATAGGAGAATAACAATGTCTCTCATTACGGAGGTATTGTGGACATCACCAGGAAAAATAACAGCAATCTCATTGGTCGACAATATATTATACCATTTATAATCTATTACGGTATTGTAATGAAGGTGTACTGGAAAATTCTGTCCGGATCGAAAGGATTCATCTAAAATTGCAAATCCCTGATGGTATCTGTAGATAAATGGATTATTTTCCTTGAAGTAACCTTGAATTATTTGAATTACATCACTTCATAAATGGGGATTTTTATGTTCCCTAATACTCAATTCCATATACAAATCGTAAATGTATAGTTGTGCATATCAAGCTTCATCTTCAAGTCCTGGTTTCGGTAATAAGGCTCCAATATGATGCGTACCTCGCCATGAATGGTGAACGATGTAGGGTCCCTATCTATGAGGGCTCTATCATCCATTTGGACACCTAGACTCGTAAATTCATTAGTAGCATTATACTCTCCAATATGATTTTGAATTTCATTGAACATCCTTACGATTAAATAAATGTCTAATTTCAGGTGGGGGTTCAATGAGATGTGGCAAATGAACTTGTACCTATTTTCAACACTTTACAAATAGGGGGCACAACTTCTTTAAACCTAATAACTTTTCATCCATTAAATGTAAAGCGAGACATTAACGACATGAAACAGTCATGGGACCAAGAAAATGTCTACGGAAGTTGACATATGATTATCGAGGCCTACTCGTACTCGCAACGTTTTTGACACATGGTAAAGTGTATCTATGTATAAAATGAAAATATGGTGATAAGGAATAAAACAAATGATATTATATAAACGACAAATAATAAAAGATAAATAAAAGATTTACCTATGGTGATTATTGTTGATTTAATAGCGATGTTAAATACCTAATGTATCAGTGACTGGTAGATTTTAAAGAGGTTTAGCTAATGTCTCTAATGGTTTATAGGGATTCCATGATTAACAAATATGCCGAGGTCAATTGGGTTAAAATCTTGGCAAAGGTTGCGGGGAAAAACTATTGGGGGGATAAAACTTTAGTCAGGTGGAATTGGTAAACTTTCAAGCACAGGACTAAGTCTTTGTAGAGGGAAGTTCGATTGATCAGGGGTTTTCAACTGTATAAATTTGTCAGTTATTGTTAAAGGGGGTTCAACCACTCCATCAATAGAGGATAATTGTGAACCTGGTGAATATATAACATCTGTGCAACAAGAATAATATATATATACAAGAAATATATATAAGGATGTAACAAATTACATGAAATATATATATATATATATATATATATATATATATATATATATATATATATATATATATATATATATAGAGAGAGAGAGAGAGAGAGAGAGAGAGAGAGAGAGAGAGAGAGAGAGAGAGAGAGAGAGAGAGAGAGAGGAGATACCTACCTCAAATTGCTTAAAATGCAACCGTAAAATCAAAGCACCAAAATTCCATGAAATTCTAAATTGGAAATAATAATATTCTTCATATTCAATTAAAAACTCCTTTTTTTATCTCTAAAAATTCTAAGTCTTTTTTACTTAACCCACGTTTATAATACCATATTTGACATAACCCCCAATTTCATAATCTCCTAGACCTAACCCCCATAAAAGTAACAGCCCTCTAACTCCATCTGAAACTCACTATTTTAATATTAGACTTAACCCCAATGGTTTTTCTGGCCAAAATAACCTCATTGGTTAAATCCATCTGAACCAACTAAAATACACGGGTCAACATCTCCTAGCCCATCCAAACTGAAATGATTTAGCGACTTAGATTAAATATATGTTTGAAGCCCTAATTTGGTCATCTTCTTCTCTATTACAAAAATGGTATTTTTGTCAGGGTTTCTCCACACAACTAGGTACAAGATCTCAAACACACTTGAAATTAAACATCATAGATCATAGTGTAAGAGAAAGTGGGAACATTTTTGTCAAAATTTCTCGTCTTGAAAACATGGGTATGTGATTGAAAAAATGGGAGGTGTGGAATCATCTAAGCAAGGAACAAAGGTAAACATTTTGGTCGTAAACCATTATTGATTATCCTTGTACCTGGATTTATTATAAGCAAGTAAGTATTCAACACCAAATTGGGATTTGGACTTGATTGGGGGTGTTGATGCAAAAAACTAGACTATGCTAATTCATTGATCAAAGATAAATATAAATAAGAGACAAGAGATTTTAAAGTGGTTCAGATTAAGGGAAAAACCTACGTCCACTGTTGTATATTGCCTTGGGATTGTTCAATTACCTCACTTTTCGTGTCTCCCTTGGATATCGGGTATAATGTATTTATATCCCGCATGGGGTGTACAAGAGCTGGAATATCAAAGGATGGAATGTTTTTATATCATAGACATTTACATATGTACAATCATTAATGTATATAACTGTTGGTATTTACGTGTCATCGTTGGTCAGCATCCGTGATGTTGGTCGGTATTCCTGGCATTGGTCAGTATTCCTAGTGTTGATTGGTATTTCATCCTTAATGTTTAGGATTAATCTCCCATTGTAAAACACGTGTCATTATCTGAATGGTCCATGTAGATGGCCATTTTTTTGTATTAAAAGAGCCCCCAATGTTTCATGCTTGATGTTTTTACAAGAGTATGGAGCATTTGGCCCTTAAATTTGCTCGGGCAACAATTTTAGGCCTGATCAGTTGCCGAATTCCCCTACTTGTAAAAAATTATGGTTTAATTATGGAAATATAATTTGCGTGGCATTTTTGAAATTATCCACAACTTTAACGAATCGTTTTTGGGCAAATCCGTCTTTTCTATCTTTTAGGTTCCACCATTTCAATCGACCTTGTCTTTAATCATTACTTTTCTAGTTTTTGAGGCAACCTATAAAGAGTGGGAAAAACCACGAACATTCATTACCTCAAATTTTCTGAGTGTTTTTGGCTACAGTGTCTTCAAGGTTTCTTTTTATCTTCTTGTGGGATCATTTTAGGTTCTTCAGTTCTTGTCGAATCCTTAATTCCTGTAAGAACTCTTTCTCTTCTCTTCTATTATTCATCATGATTTATCACGTTGATTATCTTGATGAATTTAGAAATGAATTTAATATTCCCTCCTCGGTTTATTTGGAACACGCTATTTTACTTGCTGATTTTTTCTCACTTGTCGAGGGTCACTAGTTTCCCTCTATTTTTATAGCTAAGTGTGGGTTTAAGTTTCCTCCCAACCCATTGTGCCTTCAATTTTGTTAATACTTTGACGTTGTCCCAAGTAAAGTAGCCCCCAATAATTAGAGGATTGTAAATGCAGTGTATAGGTTGAATCAAATTCATGGAACCCATCTGAGGATTCCAGAAATAATTCAAGAAATAATGTTTTGTTATAAGTGGGTGACTACTGACACCACTTTTTATTTAAAGACTAGGGTTGCAAATAAAGCGTTTGTAGTTAATCTTCCAGACTCCAATAGGGATTATTTTGAGCATGGAGTTGTTGTAAAAAATTAGCAATACGCCCTTTGATCGGAAATGCTGAGTACCAGGGGCCTTGATGCCCTCTATTTGGAAATGGGATAGGTTATTCCTCATTTGACAGTTTTTCCCTATACATATGTGTTTAAATGTAACACTAATTATTGATCTATAAATTTTTATTCCATTTGATTAGAAGAGAAGGTGTCCCAAGAAAAGTGAAGTGAATTTTAGGGGGTTAAAATTCATTTGGGGACTTCATCAAATGATTGGCGAGGAGCACGTCAGGTATGAATCTTATTTGCTGCAGTATAAGAACACAATTTCTTTCTTTGTTTCTCGTCTTACTACTTCCCCTGTAATTAACCTTGAGAAAGAACCTCCTTTTACTTCCTCAGTTACTACATCTGGTAGTGGTGATCTTGCTGCCCTTTCCCCCTCTTCCTTAGATTCAACTTTTTCCCTTGTTGTATCCATGGGTAAGTGGAGGATTCCCAACATTTTGGGAGACATAGCTACCAACCCCCCTTCCAAATAAGATGATATTGTGGTGAAAAATAAAGACGAGACTGGAAAGAATCCCCTAGCCAAGAAAATTAAAGAGAGACCCTTGAAAAGAATAAAGAAAGGGTTGCCTTCTAAGTTAGCAGAAGGTTCTTCTGCTCTTCTCGACCAGCGTGAGTTTGTCGATATATCTTCTTCTTCCTCTCTAGTGGTCCTTGGCCCTAGATTAGCAAGACAACTAATAAAGTTTGGGACTTTACATACCATCGAGGTGCTGCAGCTGCATGACCTCATTCCAAAAGTTTTGGCAGGGATGCTCAAAGCCTTTCTCTAGTATATTCTTTTGCCTTTTTTAATTTTCTCTCTCTTGATTTGTTCTTCATAATACTGACTTTCCTTATTATTCTTATGTATTTCCTCATTGACTTCAATAAAATGTTGGAGAAAGATGAGGCTTTGAGATCTTCTTCCTTTGGTGAAGTTAAAGAAGCTTTTAATAAGCTGAAAAAGTCATCGATTGATTCCCAACAAGCATTAGATAATGAACAAAAAAAATAGGAGGAGAAGATGAAAGCTGCTGAAGAAGCTACTGAGACTGCTCATGGTCTAGCTAATAAGTTGCGAAAAGACTTAAATCCTGAGAAAGTCAAGTCTGCCCAGCTACAGGAGGACTTGGGCGTTGATAAGGTGAAAAGGGTTAAGGCCAAAGAAGATGGCTTCAACAGAGGCTGGGACAAGGCCTTTGGAGAAGCTTTTTCACAAATTGAGTTTAAGAAGAAGAAATGCTTCAAGTATGGATGGTCTTCTGCTCTGGTGGAGGTCGATACTCTAAAAGATTCCGAGATATTCTTGTGATATGATCTTGGGGCTCCTCAAAACCTGGACGAGGAAGTTGATGATGGGGGTTCTAGTGAATCTTTGATAGTGGTGGAGTCTGTCGATCAACTCCAGGATATTGATTCTACTGATCCCTCCAAAATTAATCCTCATATTCCTTCTACTCATGCTTCTTCTTCAGCTAACCCTGAGTCAGATAAGAAGAAGGTTTAAATTGATCAACTTTTTATTTTCCTTTTTCAATAGTTATACTTTTTTCTTTTTTAAAGATGTATATGTACTTTCCTTTTTTTTTTATTAATGATGTAGAAGGGTGTCTACCTATAAAAAGTAAAAAAATATGATTTTATTAGAAATACTGAGAAGAAACCCAGGGTCCCGACAGAAACTCATATTGAGCAGGAACCCCCCCGGGGTCCCGGTAGAAACTCATATTGAGCAGGAACCCCCCCGGGGTCCCGACAGAAACTCATATTGGGCAGGAACCCCCCAGGGTCCCGGCAGAAACTTGTATTAAGAAGGAACCCACCTAGGGTCCCGGCAGAAACGCATAATTGAGAAGGAACCACCCCAGGGTCCCGACATAAACTCATATTCAGCAGGAACCCCCAGCGCCACTGCAAGTATCAGCGCTGCTGCAAGTGTCAGCGCCGCTGCAAGTGTCAGTGCCGCTGCAAGTGTCAGCGCCGCTGCAAGTGCCAACGCCGCTGCAAGGGACAGCGCCGCTGCAAGTGTCGGCGTCGCTTCAAGTACTAGCGCCGATACAAGGATCAGCGCCGCCGCAAGTGTCGGCGCCACTGCAAGTGTCAGCACCGCTCCAAGAGCCTGCGCCGGGACAAGGGTCGGCGCCGCCTCACATGTCAGCGCCGATTCAAGCATCAACGCTACCTCAGGCGTCAGCGCCACTTCAAGCGTCAACGCCACTTCGAGCGTCGGTGCCGCGACAAGGGTCGGCGCCGCCTCACATGTCAGCGCCGATTCAAGCATCAGCGCTACCTCAGGCGTCAGCGCCACTTCAAGCGTCAACGCCACTTCGAGCGTCGGCGCCACTTCGAGCGTCGGCGCCGCGACAAGGGTCGGCGCCGCCTCACATGTCAGTGTCGGTTCAAGCATCAACGCTACCTCAGGCGTCAGCGCCACTTCAAGCGTCAACGCCACTTCGAGCGACGGCGCCACTCCGAGCGTCGGCACCGCGATAAGGGTCGGCGCCGATTCGAGCGTCGACGCCACTTCGAGCGTCGGCGCCGCGATAAGGGTCGGCACCGCCTCACATGTCAGCGCCGGTTCAAGCATCAGCGCTACCTCAGGCGTCAGCGCCACTTCAAGCGTCAGCGCCACTTCGAGCGACGGCGCCACTCCGAGCGTCGGCACCGCGATAAGGGTCGGTGACGATTCGAGCGTCGGCGCCGCGACAAGGGTCGGCGCCGCCTCACATGTCAGCGCCGGTTCAAGCATCAGCGCTACCTCAGGCGTCAGCGCCACTTCAAGCGTCAGCGCCACTTCGAGCGTCGGTGCCACTCCGAGCGCCGGCGCCGGGACAAGGGTCGGCGCCGCCTCACAGGCCAGCACCACTTCGAGCGCCAGCGCCACTTCGAGCGTCGGCGCCATGACAAAGGTCGGCGCCGCTTCGAGCGTCGGTGCCACGACAAAGGTCGGCACCGCCTCACATGTCAGCGCCAATTCAAGTATCAGCGCTACTTCGAGCGTCGGCGCCGCTTCAAGTGTTGACGCCGCTGCAAGCGTCGGCACCACGACGAGGGTCGGCGCCGCCTCACATGTCAGCGCAGATTCAAACATCAGCGCCACTTCGAGCGTCGGCGCCAGGACAAAGGTCGGCACCGTTTCAAGTGCCAGCGCCGCTTCAAGGGCCACTGCAATAATGACAGTTGAGAGAGTCGGCGTCACCGCAAGAGTCAGCGCCACTGCAAGGGTCACTGCAGAAATGTTATTCGAGAAGTGCTGCTACAGGGGTTTCCATCATGAAACGGCAGTCTCTAAATGAACAACAGCACTAACACTTTACTTTCTTGTACAGGTTGCCTAGTCGAGCAAGCAGGGCTCGAACAGGCGCGTTGGGACCTCCTGGGAGTTTTGGCTTGGCGGCTGAGGGACAAGGTATGTTGAGCAAGCTCAACCACTTAGCACTATAGGATTGAGAGAATACTAGTAGGAGACCCTAGAGTCACCCAATCCTCACACACCTCACACTTAGTCACAAGTGAAGTGAGCAGCCAAAGGGCTGGCTGCTCACAAGAAAAGAACTATTTATAAAATGATTTTAGAGGAGAGGGTCCTCTAAACCCCTCTCAAGAAAAATGGTTTTAGAAGGGGGTCCTCGAGACCCCCCTCAAACTTGCAAATATTTTAGAGGAGGTGGTCCTCGAGACCCCCCCTCAAGTTTACAAAGTTTTTATCAAAGTTACCATTTCAAAAGATATTTAGCAAATCAGATATTTTGTCTCCATTAGAAGACATATTTGCTTTTGAACTTTGGTCGGCGCCAGGGGGCATCTGCCCGAAGGGACAGGCAGACCTGCCTGCAGGTAGGGATAAATAGTACACTGCAGACTTTATCCCTCACCAACCCTCTAAGTTTTGGCGCCAAAAGTGCCAACCCAGCCTTAGTGCCCAAGTATAAATAGGACCCCTGGGCAAGGTCATAGGAACGGATATATACAAGAAAAATTGCACTGTTACTCTGCTAAAATATCACCAGACCTACCTAGTATTCTCTCCCTGCTCATTCTCTTAGTGTTGAGTGCCTTGTTCCTTCACTCCCCACTGACAGCCATCACTCTCAGGTGTTTCCCTTGAGAAAATTACTATTTTTGCTGTGAAAGTTCATCTTCTTGCAGGGAGTGAGTTGAAGCTTGAGTTCCATTGTTACCAGAAGGAGAAGTTTTCTTCAGAAGTTGCACCAGGAGACCTTGAAGACTTGCAGACAATGTCCATTGGAGTGGGTCACGCCTCACCCTTTCCAGTTATTCATAGACCCCAGTCTCACTACCCTCCTACATTTAGCGACTCTGCTGGGGAGGTATCCTCACTTCCATGGACAAATAAGGTTTTAATGTTTTTAAGCAGCTAGTGTTTGAAGACATTCCATCTGGAAATGGATCTCAAAGAGACAAGGCCACTCAGGTGGATGTGGTGGTGACCGGAGCAAAGGTACCTGCTCCTCCGGGAGGACAGACCAGCTCACCGGCAGCAGCTCCGGTGGTAGAGGCTTATGAGTATGATTTTTTAGACTTGGCAAGTTTGGGTTAAGATTGTGTAACACCAGCAGCAACCCCCTCTGGAGGGGGTTTCCGTTCCAGCAGCGATTCCGGCAGAAGTAGCTCAGCCGCAAAGGACGGCGCTGGAGCAAGTTGTGACAATCGTCAAGTTCACTGGCAGAACCCTCGGAACCCTAAGTATTTGGCGAGGAACTCCTCTCGCTCATTGATAACAATGAGGAACCCTTAAGAAAAGAATCCATGGCAGTTGCAGCTAACGACGAGGGACCCTCGGTAGTGGGTCCCATAGTAGAAATCCCAAAAGATGGAAAACCTCTAACTGGCGAGGGGGTCGCGATGAACTCACTGGAAAGGGGGTCGCGAGGAACCCTTGGCCAGCAGCACACCCCCATAGTACCAACAGTCGGCGACACACCCTCTGCCGCCAAGAAGGGAGTGGAAGTGGCGACCCCTATAGAAACAACAAATCACTAAGAACCCAGGGTGAGGAGCCCTGGGTACCTCTTGTCATCAATAAATTGTCCATGGCAGCAGCATACTCTCCATGACGCCAACAATGGGCGAGACACCCTGGGTCGTGGAACCCTCAACGTGATAAGAGGTCGAGACCCCCCACCAGAAATAGAAGGCAAATCGCGCATCTCCCCAAACGCAACACGAACAGTCAAAAAATCGTCAACACCACAAGGGGTCGAGATACCCTGGGTCGAGGAACCCCCGACGGGAAAAGATGTCGAGACACCCCCAATTCCTGACGAGGGACCCGTAGACGCGATGCCAAGCCGTGAGACCCCCAGCCGCTGACGAGAGGCCACCATACTGTCATAGGCCGAGACCCCTATTCCTGAAAAATTTCAACAGATGTCGAGACCCCCCCTTTCAACATAATAGGGGTCGAGACACCCTCACTCAAACCCCAAGTGCCAATGACGCTTCCGGTAAGGAGCCCATAATACAAAAGGGGTCTCGCGAAAAATTTTCAGCAAATAACACATGTCGCGAAGAAACTCCAGGAGCATCAACATCTGCGTCGCCACGCAAGAAATCACCAGCCGACGTCGAGACCCCCCTCTCTCCGACGTCGAGACCCCCAGCCTCGCACGAGGAACCCATAAATAAAGAAGTCTTAAATTTCGAGGAACCCGAGGGCAGCGAACCAATACGCAAGGAACCCCTTACATGGTAAGGGTTCAAAGTCGCACTTGGTAAAAAACCACTGCCTATGTGGGAAGAAAATTCGATCAAAGAACCCTTGTTGGAGCGTGAGGAACCACACTCAAGAACGCCAACAACACCAATAATCGTAGAGGTGGCTCCGCCACGAAAGGTGGCGCCGGAACAAATAGTTGTATCAGTGATGATTCTCACGGAAGAAGACCAATGATGCTAGAGGTAACGCTGATAAAAAAATAATGGTGACCTAGTAACCCTCTAACAAAGAGAGTGGCGGTGGAAGATTCACCCTCAAGGACACCTTAGAGGAGACTCTACCCATTTGCAGGACATATCTTATTGTCGATCAGCTAAGTAAACTTGCCTGGCTTTATTTGTTAAATATGTTCATTTCACAAGTATTGATTTGTGATTTATGAGCATTTCATATATATGCTAGCTGATTTACTTGAAAAAAATCACACATGCTATAATTTTTTAGATGCCAAGTGAGGAAATGCAAAAACATGCATAATAGTTTTTTTTTGTATTGGTATAGTTCACTCAAAAAAAAAAAAAATTATCCATAATTAATTTTATGGATTTTATCCACATAAATGTTTGCAATTTTCAAAGCCACATGTCTTATTGTTAAATGTTATGAATAAAAAAAAAAGAAAAAAAAAAGAAGACAATTAGGGCATATTGTTTATTGTTTTATTTATATTATGGTAAAATAATATAAAATAAAAACACAAAGACCGTTCAGTTGATTACACGAGTGATGGTATAGTCACATTTATTATACCCATAAATAGTACCATGTATTGACAAGTTTAAAAAAAATATATATATATACAAATTGATTAAAAATAAATAAATGTTAGCATCAGCTTATTAGTTATCCCTATGTCAAGATGCTTTTATCATAAAAAGTTGTCAAGATGCTTTATCAAAAAAGTTGTTGCTCGACACCTGAATAAGAGACAAAACCAAATGAACCTAAGTTGGGTTCCTCGACAAGAGTTGCTTGGATAAGATTTCTCAGAATACAAAAGCAACTAAGGGTTACTCGAAATTTGAATTATTTTAGAGACCCATATCTCATATAGTCATATAGTCAGATACACAAGTCAAATTAAAAAAAAAATATCTTCTTCACAAGAAGTTACATCACATCTGCAGACAATAGACTTCCTCGAGCCACTCAGCAAGATAATTCTGAAAGTAGAAAAGGATATTTTATTGCTACTCGCACATTTAAAAACATCAATCAGTAACCCTTGCTCGTTCTTGGTTGAAAACACCAATGGTCAGTAAAAACGAGTTGGTGACCCAGTTTCAGATCCTCGCTGAAAATGCGGACTGGTGATAAAGTTAATTTTCGAGCAAGAGGAAGCTTAACAAACCCAAAAAAAAGAGAAAGAGATAAAATACATTAGAAACTTTAGACTTCCTCGACATCTACCTGTCTCCAGTGGCGCTGACCCCTCAAATACGAGGAACCCCTCAAGTGGCACGAGGAACCCTTAAATTGGTTGGCAACATAAATCTCGTTCCCAAATGGCTGCTACTCAAAATTATAAATGCGTCTCCGAATTGGTTGATCCAAATCGCGCAACAAGTTCTGACCTGATTTCACACACCAAAGGCTAAAGTGTTCACAGATTTTACTTGGTCGTTCGTCAACCACCAAAACCTGATCCGTCGTTCCTCGTTTTTTTTTACAGTAACTGAACAAAAATGGGAAACTCAAAAAAAAGAGAAGAGAAATCACGAAAGCTTACAGTCACTAGAACAGAAAAAAATATAGATCGTGGTTCCAAACTTCAGACCTCTCTCTAGCCCTAAAATTTTAACCCCCGCCTCCTCGAAACTTCATCGGAGGATTTTGGTTTGAGGCGACCAGAATGGACGGCCTTAGCGCCAGTAGATATCCGCCATAACGTGGAGCGAGTAGGATCGTCCTGTCCCCATCTCCATCTCGTCGGCAAGCACGGAGTTGAAACTCAAGTGTTCCGTTCCCAACGCCGCTGCAAGTGACTCCGATTTTTATCACCAAAGAGAGAGACGAGTATACCTCTCTCTCTCTCTCTCTCTCTCTATCTCTCTCTCTCTCTCTCTCTCTCTCGTGTCTCAGACTTGAATACTGTTTAACTTAAAAAAAATATATATATATATTTCTAAGCAGCTAGGGTTCTCGGCTAAATGAAAAAAAGGAGTTCGTGTCCCAAAGAAATAGAAATATGGGTCCTCTCTTATTTCTAGTAAAGATAGGCGTTTCCAAAGTTTTTTTAGGACCCCTCGTCTCATAAATTTTATATTTTAACGAGGGACACATGATGTGACAAGTGTTTTGGCAAGTGCCTGCCTTCCTCGATAGTAAGATCAGATTGGTATTTGCTTATCCATTTCTCACAATAGAAGCGAGACACCCATACAATCTCGTGCCCAGCAAAATAATTGATATAATAATAAAATTATTGTTATTATTATTCAATAATTAAGATACTTTGGAATTTTTCAAGTTGTATTCTCGAAATAGTGTATGTGATTAATTTCACATAATATTTGATTTCAAATATAGGGTAAAATGGAAAGAAGCCCAAGTACATATACTCGTAATTTTTCTCGGTATAAACTTTCTAGAAAAATATAAGTGTTTATTTATAAGAAAGTATCACAAATAAGGATTGTTCGAATTTACAATCCATATTTTTATGCTTTTAAGTTCACATAAAAAATAGAGGTTGCTGGAATTTATGATCCGAGGGTTGCTCGAATCTACAAACTAAGTTTGTACACTTGAGTGCACAAGAATAGTGTTGCCCAAACTCATAGCTCCCATATTTGCGTGTTTTAACAAAGTTTGTTTTAGGAATATTCAAGTTTCGATCGATAATCCTAAAAGCCTCATATTTATTTATTCAGAATAGTTCATGTGAGTAATTTCACATTTCATTAATGTTAAATAGTTTGAATAAGAATAATTCATTAGGCGAGGAAGGATAAGACCTCCTAATCCTTCACTCGAACACGTTTGCCCCATTTGTTCAAAGTATAAATGACTTTAAAAGTATTTATTACTATACCATGGGCATCATTATTTTAGTCATATTAATTGTTTGAAGATGTTCACTGTTGATATACAGTTCAAAAAGTTATGTTGTGCAGCTAAAAGATCATAGTTGCTTTAGTGGACATTTTATTCTCTCGCATGCTTGGATTCAAGCAGTGGGGCTAGTAAACAGATGTATGAAGCCTTGATATAAGGTTCAAGTCTAAAATTGACTTTATGGAAGTATGCTTGACTCCAACATGCTTCATGAGCATTCTCACTTAATGTGGAAGGCAAGATCTAGTAAAAAGAAAATATGAGGTATCAATTATACCTTCTTAACATAGTTTAATGCTTATGAAATGACAAGTTATTCTGTCAAAGTGCCTCCCTATGCATTTTTTACTCAATAGTATATCTCCACCTAATAAAATAAGGCAATAGGTGTGAGAACACAAAATATTTATAAAAGTATAATTATAAGGTGCGCCAGTTTAGTACCTAAGGCTCCAAGGGCACCGAAGCGCTCACAGTCATGAGCAAGTGCCAAGTATAAACATAAGGTACAACAGTTTAGTACCTAAGGCTCCAAGGGCACTGGAGCGCTCACAGTCATGAGCAAGTGCCAAGTATAAACATAAGGTACAACAGTTTAGTACCTAAGGCTCCAAGGGCACCGGAGCGCTCACAGTCATGAGCAAGTGCCAAGTATAAACATAAGGTGCAACAGTTTAGTACCTAAGGCTCCAAGGGCACCGGAGCGCTCACAGTCATGAGCAAGTGCCAAGTATAAATATAAGGTACAACAGTTTAGTACTTAAGGCTCCAAGGGCACCGGAGCGCTCACAGTCATGAGCAAGTGCCAAGTATAAACATAAGGTACAACAGTTTAGTACCTAAGGCTCCAAGGGCACCGGAGCGCTCACAGTCATGAGCAAGTGCCAAGTATAAACATAAGGTACAACAGTTTAGTACCTAAGGCTCCAAGGGCACCGGAGCGCTCGCAGTCATGAGCAAGTGCCAAGTATAAACATAAGGTGCAACAGTTTAGTACCTAAGGCTCCAAGGGCACCGGAGCGCTCACAGTCATGAGCAAGTGCCAAGTATAAATATAAGGTGCGCCAGTTGAGCACCTAAGGCTCCTAGGGCACCGGAGCGCTCACAGTCTTGACCAAGTGCCAAGTATAAACATAAGGTACAACAGTTTAGTACCTAAGGCTCCAAGGGCACCGGAGCGCTCACAGTCATGAGCAAGTGCCAAATATAAATATAAGGTGCGCCAGTTGAGCACCTATGGCTCCAAGGGCATCGAAGTGCTCAGAGTCTTGAGCAAGTGCCAAGTATAAACGTAAGGTTCTCCAGATGAGCACCTAAGGCTCCTAGGGTACCGGAGCGCTCACAGTCTTGAGCAAGTGCCAAGTATAAACATAAGGTACAACTGTTTAGTACCTAAGGCTCCAAGGGCACCGGAGCGCTCACAGTCTTGAGCAAGTGTCAAGTATAAACGTAAGGTGATCCAGATGAGCACCTAAGGCTCCAAGAGCATCGGAGTGCTCACAGTCTTGAGAAAATTCCACGCACAAACGTAAGATGCTCCAAATGAGCACCTAAGGCTCCAAGGGCACCGGAGCACTCACAGTCTTGAGCAAGCGTCAAGTATAAATATAAAGTGCGACAGTTTAGCACCTAAGGCTCCAAGGGCATCGGAGTGCTCATAGTCTTGAGCAACTGCCAAGTATAAATTAAAGGTACGACAGTTTCGTGCACAAGTCCCTCGACATTATAAGACACTTCTGCACGAGGGGGCTAATATTGAGAAGTCCTCAACCAAGTGAACAAATAGTAAAATAGCTTGGCGTGTGGGGATCCACTTATAGTGGCTCCACCTGCCCAAGATTGCAAGTTTGACAGAAAATAGCCTAGGTCGAGGGGATCCACCTTGAGTGCCCTCTCTTCCCAAACTTGATGCCACAGAATAAGACCAAGGGCGAGGGGCTCACCGCGAGTAACCCCTCCGCCTAAGAGGAAGGCCATAGAATAAGGCCAAGGGCGAGGGGCACACCGCGAGCAACCCCTCCTCCCAAGATGAAAGGCCCCAGAAGAAGGCCAAGGGCGAGGGGCTCACCGCGAGCATACCCTCCGCCCAAGATAGAAGGCCACAGAAAAAGGCCAAGGGACCGCAAGAAACCCCTCCGCCCAAGATAGAAGGCCACAGAAGACGGCCAAGAGCGAGGGGCTCATCGAGAGTAACCCCTCCGCCTCAGATGCCAAGGGCGAGGGGCTCACCGCGAGAAACCCTTCCGCCCAAGATGGAAGGCCGCAGAAGAAGGCCAAGGGCGAGGGGCCCATCGCGAGCAACCCCTCCGCCCAAGATGAAAGGCCCCAGAAGAAGGCCAAGGGCGAGGGGCTCACCGCGAGTAACCCCTCCGCCCAAGATAGAAGGTCAATGGCGAGGGGCTCACCGTGAGTAACCCCTCCGCCCAAGATAGAAGGCCACAGAAGACGGCCAAGAGCGAGGGGCTCATCGAGAGTAACCCCTCCGCCTCAGATGGAAGGCCAACAGAAGAAGGCCAAGGGTGAGGGGCTCACCTCAGTTAACCCCTCCGCCCAAGTTTATACTGAGATAAGGAGGTCCACTATAAGTGTCCTCATTTACAAAACTTGGGATGAAGTGACATAACATTTAATGACCCTAAGGGGAATGATGAAGAAATCCTAGGGTCCCAGAAAATAAATGAATTTATGGCGTACAAAGCCTTTTGGTCTACCCAACACAAAAGAATTTGCACGAGGGGCTAATGTAGAAGGGTGTCTACCTATAAAAAGTAAAAAAATATTATTTTATTAGAAATACTGAGAAGAAACCCAGGGTCCCGACAGAAACTCATATTGAGCAGGAACCCTCCCGGGGTCCCGGTAGAAACTCATATTGAGCAGGAACCCCCCCGGGGTCCCGACAGAAACTCATATTGGGCAGGAACCCCCCAGGGTCCCGGCAGAAACTTGTATTAAGAAGGAACCCACCTAGGGTCCCGGCAGAAACGCATAATTGAGAAGGAACCACCCCAGGGTCCCGACAGAAACTCATATTCAGCAGGAACCCCCAGCGCCACTGCAAGTATCAGCGCTGCTGCAAGTGTCAGCGCCGCTGCAAGTGTCAACGACGCTGCAAGTGTCAGCGCCGCTGCAAGTGCCAACGCCGCTGCAAGGGACAGCGCCGCTGCAAGTGTCGGCGTCGCTTCAAGTACCAGCGCCGATACAAGGATCAGCGCCGCCGCAAGTGTCGGCGCCACTGCAAGTCTCCAAGTGCCTGCGCCGGGACAAGGGTCGGCGCCGCCTCACATGTCAGCGCCGATTCAAGCATCAACGCTACCTCAGGCGTCAGCGCCACTTCAAGCGTCAACGCCACTTCGAGCGTCGGCGCCACTTCGAGCGTCGGCGCCGCGACAAGGGTCGGCGCCGCCTCACATGTTAGCGCCGATTCAAGCATCAGCGCTACCTCAGGCGTCAGCGCCACTTCAAGCGTCAACGCCACTTCGAGCGTCGGCGCCGCGACAAGGGTCGACGCCGCCTCACATGTCAGCGCCGGTTCAAGCATCAGCGCTACCTCAGGCGTCAGCGCCACTTCAAGCATCAACGCCACTTCGAGCGTCGGCGCCGCGACAAGGGTCGGCGCCGCCTCACATGTCAGCGCCGGTTCAAGCATCAGCGCTACCTCAGGCGTCAGCGCCACTTCAAGCGTCAACGCCACTTCGAGCGTCGGTGCCACTTCGAGCGTCGGCGCCGCGACAAGGGTCGGCACCGCCTCACATGTCAGTGCCGGTTCAAGCATCAGTGCTACCTCAGGTGTCAGCGCCACTTCAAGCGTCAGCGCCACTTCGAGCGACGGCGCCACTCCGAGCGTCGGCACCGCGATAAGGGTCGGCACCGATTCGAGCGTCGGCACCGCGACAAGGGTCGGCGCCGCCTCACATGTCAGTGCCGGTTCAAGCATCAGGCTACCTCAGGATTCAGCGCCACTTCAAGCGTCAGCGCCACTTCGAGCGTCGGCGCCACTCCGAGCGCCGGCGCCGGGACAAGGGTCGGCGCCGCCTCACAGGCCAGCACCGCTTCGAGCGCCAGTGCCACTTCGAGCATCGGCGCCACGCCAAAGGTCGGCGCCGCTTCGAGCGTCGGTGCCACGATAAAGGTCTGCGCCGCCTCACATGTCAGCGCCAATTCAAGTATCAGCGCTACTTCGAGCGTCGGCGCCGCTTCAAGTGTCGACGCCGCTGCAAGCGTCGGCACCACGACGAGGGTCGGTGCCGCCTCACATGTCAGCGCAGATTCAAACATCAGCGCCACTTCGAGCGTCGGCGCCAGGACAAAGGTCGGCACCGTTTCAAATGCCAGCGCCGCTTCAAGGGCCACTGCAATAATGACAGTTGAGAGAGTCGGCGTCACCGCAAGAGTCAGCGCCACTGCAAGGGTCACTGCAGAAATGTTATTCGAGAAGTGCTGCTACAGGGGTTTCCATCATGAAACGGCAGTCTCTAAATAAACAACAGCACTAACACTTTACTTTCTTGTACAGGTTGCCTAGTCAAGCAAGCAGGGCTCGAACAGGCGCGTTGGGACCTCCTGGGAGTTTTGGCTTGGCGGCTGAGGGACAAGGTATGTTGAGCAAGCTCAACCACTTAGCACTATAGGATTGAGAGAATACTAGTAGGAGACCCTAGAGTCACCCAATCCTCAAACACCTCACACTTAGTCACAAGTGAAGTGAGCAGCCAAAGGGCTGGCTGCTCACAAGAAAAGAACTATTTATAAAATGATTTTAGAGGAGAGGGTCCTCTAAACCCCTCTCAAGAAAAATGGTTTTAGAAGGGGGTCCTCGAGACCCCCCTCAAGCTTGCAAATATTTTAGAGGAGGTGGTCCTCGAGACCCCCCCTCAAGTTTACAAAGTTTTTATCAAAGTTACCATTTCAAAAGATATTTAGCAAATCAGATATTTTGTCTCCATTAGAAGACATATTTGCTTTTGAACTTTGGTCGGCGCCAGGGGGCATCTGCCAGAAGGGACAGGCAGACCTGCCTGCAGGTAGGGACAAATAGTACACTGCAGACTTTGTCCCTCACCAACCCTCTAAGTTTTGGCGCCAAAAGTGCCAACCTAGCCTTAGTGCCCAAGTATAAATAGGACCCCTGGGCAAGGTCATAGGAACGGATATATACAAGAAAAATTGCACTGTTACTCTGCTAAAATATCACCAGACCTACCTAGTATTCTCTCCCTGCTCATTCTCTTAGTGTTGAGTGCCTTGTTCCTTCACTCCCCACTGACAGCCATCACTCTCAGGTGTTTCCCTTGAGAAAATTACTATTTTTGCTGTGAAAGTTCATCTTCTTGCAGGGAGTGAGTTGAAGCTTGAGTTCCATTGTTACCAGAAGGAGAAGTTTTCTTCAGAAGTTGCACCAGGAGACCTTGAAGACTTGCAGACAATGTCCATTGGAGTGGGTCACGCCTCACCCTTTCCAGTTATTCATAGACCCCAGTCTCACTACCCTCCTACAAATGAAAAGAGAAATATTTATGTTCTTCTGCTGGTGTTTTTTAATACTCTGCACCTTGTTGATTAATGATTTTCTTCTTCTTAATAGTTTATGGATAAATTGGAATAATTCTCATTTACTGACTCCGAGCTACTCAAGTGGTGTAATAATCTTTTCAAAGCTGGTAACTTAGCTCTGATTGATGCTGACCAACTGAAGTTGCTCGGGGAAGGGGTATCTGAGCAAGCCAAAGATGCCTATGTTCATCTGGAGTGTCTTCTTGATCGGGCAGTAGCCAATAACATTGCTTACTATAAAATGATTGAAGAGATGTAAGGGGACCATAATGAAGCTAAGGCACATTTGTATAAGGATTATGAGAAGAAATTATAGGCCCTTAGTGAAGGTTAGGGCTTTGAGCAAAAGTTGGATAAATTTGCTTCTTATTTTCGAAGACAAGAATTCTTGCTGAAACGTGAAGTGCATGAAGCAAGGGACATTTCCAAGCTTCTAGAGGAAGAGAATAACAACTTGAGAAATGAAGTTGATGCCCTGAAGTCATCCACTATTGTTGTTGCTAGTACAAATGAGGGTCATTCCTTTTTGGAGGCTGAAAACTCAAGATTCACTACACCAAAAACAACAATCTGGCACAGTTTAAAACTGTTCCAGATCAAATCTGGCATGATTTTGAACTGTGCCAGAATCAGGTTTTCCAAAATGGCCATTTTTTTCTGGCGCGGTTTAAAAGTGTGTCAGATTTGACCAAACAAGAACACTTCTGGCACACTTTTAAACCGTGCAAGAATTTGATATTTCTGGCACACTTTTGGCACAGTTTTGAACTATGCCAGATTGAGTATATTTTAATAAACTTCTGGAACATTTCAAAATCGTACCAAAATTTGATACACTTTTGGCACAGTTTTAAGTTGTGCCAAATTTTTGGATAAAAGAAAAAAAATAATTATTTAAAAATAAGAAAATTCACAAATTACAAATCTCGCACATTGTTGATAAACTAATGTACATACAAACTTCAAAATATTACAAGTCTTTAATAGTTCACATACCAAAAAAAAATTTGGGCAGAGTTTCTTCTATTTTCTGGACATTCTAAAACCTGCGTAATATAAAGCCCGCATGGGCACAAAATATAACAATAAAATTACAAAAGCCAACACGGCCATAAAAGTAAACAATAAAACTATAAAAGCCCGCACGGCCATAACCCAAAAATATAAAATCCTGAATATTAACGAGATTAAATAAATAATCCCCTTGTTGTAAACCATTGACTTCTCCGTGTGTTACACGTGAATAAATGCTAACGATAAAATGTTTTCATGAAAAATATAGGATAAAAAAAAGATGATATTAGTAACCAAGTAATTTATAAAAAATGCTAACTCAAGCTCAAAAATTACATATAGGAGTTACAATTATTATTATATTCTCAAATTGAAAATCTTACGCAAGTTATGACTACCTGATTAGCTCCTACAAGTTACATTGGTCCCGTGCGAGGTGTTAGTGCCTCATACGGGGTCGTTTGGGGGCTGGTTTTGGTTTTCACCCTTCAACGTCTTGTTTCTAAGCCCAATCTATATATTTTCGAATTATCATCTTATTCTCACACCGAGAGGCCCGTAACTAAGCGAACAGTTCCTACGAGTTACATTAGTCCTTTGTGAGGTGTTATTGTCTTTTACGGGGCCGTTTGGGGGATGATTTGGGTTTTCACCTTTCAACAACTTGTTTATAAGCCTAATCTATATATTTTGAAATTATCATCATATACTCAAATCGAGAGTCTCATGACTAGGTAGTCAGTTCCCACGGGTTATATTGGTCCCGTGAGAGGTGTTAATACATCTTACGGGGCCTTTTGGAGGTTGGTTTAGGTTTTCACCCTTCCACGGCTTATTTCTAAACCTAAGCTATATATTTTCAAATTATTATCATATTCTCAAACCGAGAGGCCCATGACTACGCAGTCAGTTCCTTTGAGTTACACTAGTTTCGTGGGAGGTGTTAGTGCCTCTTACGTGACTGCTTGGGGGGAAGGTTTGGGTTTTAACCCTTCAACAACTTGTTTATAATCCTAGTCTGTATATTTTTAAATTATCGTCATATTCTCAAACCAAGAGGCCCGTGGCAATGCGATCAGTTCCTACGAGTTACATTGGTCTTGCGCGAGGTGTTGTTACCTCTTACATGGCTGGTTTGTGCTTTCACCCTTAAACGGGTTGTTTTTTAGCTTAAGTTATATATTTTTAAACTATGTTCATACTCTCAAACCAAGAGACCCATGACTATGCGGTCAGTTCTTACGAGTTACATTGGTCCCATGGGAGGTGTTAGTGCCTCTTACGGGGCCATTTGGGGCCTGGTTTGAGTTTTCACCCTTTAAAGACTTATTTTTAAGCCTAATCTATATATTTTCAAATTATAAACATATTCACAAACTAAGTGGCCCGTGACTACGCGGTCAGTTCCTACAAATTACAATTGGTCCTGTGCGAGGTGTTCGTGCCTCTTACGGGGCCATTTAGGGTCTGGTTTGGATTTTCACCCTTCGACGGCTTATTTATAAACCTAAGCTATATATTATCAAATTATCATCATATTCTCAAAAGAAGAGACCCGTGACTAAACGGTCACTTCCTACAAGTTACATTGGTCCCGTGCGGGGTGTTCGTGCCTCTTACGGAACCATTTGAGAGCTAGTTTGGGTTTTCACCCTTTAACGACCCGTTTTTAAGCTTAATCTAGATGTTTTCTAATTATCATCATATTTTCAAATCGGGAGACCCGTCACTAGGAAGTCAGTTCCTAAGAGTTACATTGGTCCCGTGCGAGGTGTTCATGCCTCTTACAGGGCCATTTAAGGCTGGTTTGGGTTTTCACCCTTCAACGGTTTATTTATAAGCCTAATCTATATATTTTCAAATTATCAACATATTCATAAAGCAAGAGGCCCGTGACTACGTGGTCAGTTACTACGAGTTACATTGGTCCCGTGGGAGGTGTTAGTGCCTCTTATGGGGCCATTTAGGGGCTCGTTTGGGTTTTCATCCTTTAACGACCTAAGCTATATATTATCAAATTATCATCATATACTCCAACTGAGAGGCCCTTGACTACGCGATTAGTTCCTATGAGTTACATTGGTCCTGTGGGAGGTGTTAGTGCCTCTTACGGGGCCGTTTGGGGCTTGGCTTGGGTTTTCACCCTTCAACGGCTTATTTCTATACCTAAGTGATATAATTTCAAATAATCATCATATTCCCATATTGAGAGGCCCTTGACTATGCGATAAGTTTCTACAAGTTACATTGGTCCCGTGGGAGGTGTTAGTGCCTCTTACAAGGCCCCTTGGGGATGGTTTGGGTTTTTACCCTTCAACGGCTTGTTTATAAGCCTAATCTATATATTTTGAAAATATCATCATATTCTCAAACCAAGAGGTTCATGACCACGCGATCAGTTCCTACGAGTTACATTGGTCCCGCGCGAGGTGTTAGTACCTCTTACGGGATCATTTGGGGGTTTGTTTGTGTTTTCATCATTCAGCGGGTTATTTCTAAGATTAAGCTATATATTTTCAAATGATCATCATATTCTCAAACCAAGAGGCTATTGACTACGCGGTTAGTTCCTACGAGTTATATTGGTCCCGTGGGAAGTGTTAGTGCCTCTTATGGGGCCATTTGGGGTCTGGTGTGGGTTTTCACCCTTCAACGGCTTATTTCTATACCTAAGTGATATATTTTCAAATTATCATCATATTCTCATACTGGGAGGCCCATGACTACGCGGTCAGTTCCTACAAGTTACATTGGTCCCGTGGAAGGTGTTAGTGCCTCTTACAGGGCCCCTTGGGGGAAGGTTTGGGTTTTCACCCTTCAACGGCTTGTTTATAAGCCTAATCTATATATTTTCAAATTATCGTTATATTCTCAAATCGAGAGGTTCATGACTACGTGATCAGTTCCTACGAGCTACATTGGTCTCATGCGAGGTGTTAGTACCTCTTACGGGACCGTTTGGGGGCTGGTTTGTGTTTTCACCCTTCAACGACTTGTTTCTAATCTTAAGCTATATATTTTCAAATTATCATCATACTCTCAAATCGAGAGGCCCATGACTACGTGGTCAGTTCCTACGACTTACATTGGTCCCGTGGGAGGTGTTAGTGCCTCTTACGAGACCATTTAGGGGCTGGTTTGGATTTTCACCCTTCAACGGCTTATTTATAAGCCTAATCTATATATTTTCAAATTATCGACCTAGTCACAAACCAAGAGGCCCATGACTACATGGTCAATTTCTATAAGTTACATTGGTCCCATGCGAAGTGTTCGTGCCTCTTACGGAACCATTTAGGAGCTGATTTGGGTTTTCACCCTTTAATGACCTATTTTAAGGTTAATCTACATATTTTCAAATTATCATCACATTCTCAAATCGGGACACCCGCTATTACGCGATTAGTTCCTATGAGTTACATTGGTCCCGTGCAAGGTGTTCCTGCCACTTACGGGGCCATTTAGGGATTGATTTGGGTTTTCACCCTTCAATGGCTTATTTATAAACCTAAGCTATATATTATCAAATTATCATCATATTCTCAAACCAGTAGACCTGTGACTACACGGTCAGTTCCTAGAAGTTACATTGGTCCCGTGCGAGGTGTTCGTGCCTCTTATGGAACCGTTTGGGAGCTGGTTTGGGTTTTCATCCTTTAATGACCTATTTTGAAGCTTAATCTAGATATTTTCAAATTATCATCATATTCTCAAATCGGGAGACATGTGACTACGCGATCAGTTCCTACAAGTTACATTAGTCCCATACGAGGTGTCCGTGCCTCTTACGGGGCCATTTAAGGGATGGTTTGGGTTTTCCCCTTCAACGGCTTATTTCTAAACCTAAGCTATATATTATCAAATTATCTCCATATTCACAAACCAGGAGACCCGTGACTACACGGTCAGTTTGTACAAGTTACATTAGTCCCGTGCGAGGTGTTCGTGCCTTTTACGGGGCCGTTATGGAGATGGTTTGAGGTTTTACCCTTTAACGGCCTGTTTTTAAGCTTAATCTAGATGTTTTCAAATTATCTTCATATTCTCAAACTGAGAGACCCGTGACTGCAGGGTTAGTTCCTGCAAGTTACATTGGTCCCATGCGAGGTGTTCGTTCCTCTTACGGGGCCATTTGGAAGCTGGTTTGGGTTTTCACCCTTTAACGACTTGTTTTTAAGCCTAATTTAGATATATTTTTAATTTATCATCATATTTTGAAATAGGGAGACCCGTGTCTACACGATCAGTTCCTACAAGTTACATTGGTCCCGTGCGAGGTGTTCGTGCCTCTTACGTGACCGTTTGGGGGCTAGTTTTGGTTTTCACCCTTTAACGGCTTGTTTTTAAGACTAATCAAGATAATTTCAAATTATCGTCATATTCTCAAATCGGGAGACCCGTGACTACGCATATGTCCGCATTCTATATCCGCATGTGTGGTATATAGTTATAACAATTATAGAGTTTAGAATTATATGTCCGCGTATGTGTTATACAACTATATCCTCTACAATTATAACAGTTCTATGTCCACATATGTGTTATATAGTTATATCAGTTATAGAGTTATAACAGTTATATATCTCCAACACAACATATGAGTTGTTATTACATTTTCAATTTTCAACTAATGTTAACTGAAATACATTTGAATAAACCACCTAAATAGGTATTGTCAACTATAGCCATATTCGTCAAGTTATAATTGTTTGATGCAATTGAATAATATGTGGCAAAGAATTTATCTCCAACACAACCATCTTCCAAATAAATTATTAAGGGAAACTCATATTATAGTTATAAATGGAATAGATACAAATCTCTATTCCTAATCAACATGGAAGACAACTCAAAAGAAGAAAACAAAAACAAAGACATATCTTAATTAAATTAACTTACATGGATTGATTTGATGACATCATCCATGATGGAATACCCCTAAGAGACATATTTGCAAGGAGTCTTTGTTTTTATGCAAAAAAAAGTGATATGAAAAATATTTCCAACCGATACCAAGTATGTGCAATATAAATTATTTCATTAGACTAAAGAGGAGAGGGGGTGGCACTACTAAAATTAACCTCCATAGTTTTTATAGATTTTATTTTCACTTGTTTGAGATGTTTTATTATATGTCTTTTAGTACTCTAGTTCAAAGAGACTCGCTCCTGTACCCATGCATCAAGTTGGTAAGTCCCCAGGATCGTCGCTGCAGATTTTAAGTAAACATTATATATGCACAGAGATAGATACATACACATACAAAACGAAGATGACAACAACAATTGCAAACCTTGTCCATGGAGCAGGTTCATTATTTCAATGAACGAAAAGATATTGACAGACATTAAATCCCTGGAAAACAGAAGTGTGTGACAAAATATAAAGAAATATAGCAAGAGCCACATGAAAAGGATCATTTTGTAAGTAACCCTACCAGAATTCCATCTTTGCTCCATCATTTCTCAATTCTATAAACCCCATCATATCGGACTCCTGTTTCTAGAGCATAAGAAAAACATTTCTCCTTATGGTACCTGACCATTGACATGGGGATTTTATCTTAAGAACAGAGAATAAGGTTAAGATATGAGGAAAAACTACAAGCCCATATGAAATGGTATGTCAAATTGAGGCCATAACCTTTCCCAACATAATCAATAGATATTAGAAGTAATTTACACACGCAAGTTCATAACATTAATTGAAAGCGGAGGTATTCGTGTTATCTTTAAAATAACAGGAACAAAAGTAAAGTTCTAGATAAACATGTCACTAAACACAGAGACATAGTTGTATATATAGTAAAATACGATACAATACATCACAAAAAAGATAAGTACCGGAAGGTTGTATCACAGGTAGCTCGGGAAGGTTATTTTAGCACATGCTTTATTTATTTATGGGTTGACACATGCACACACATAGATGCATGTTTAGGGGCTGAATTAATTTGATTTATATTTACTCCAATTATATAAGTGTGCCAAATTAGAAATTTGCGAATTTAATCAATTATCACACAATCATATTTCACAAATTGGTATCAGAGCGGGTTACGCAAATTTATCGAGTGATCCTTATTTTTCAAGGATTTATTTTTTTGATACAATTTGACTTCTCTCGTCGTCAAATTGGTATCAGAGCGGGTTGCGCTAATTTATCTCGTATTCCTATTTTCCGCAAAATTGGGTGATATTGATTTTTTTGAAAAATCAGTTTTGTGAAAAATCGCAATTTTTTCGATGGAACACTTATCTAATCGGATGCCCCCCTTTGATGACACAAATAAGAGTTTTAATGATTTAAATAGTTTGAATTTTACGTTTGCAAAAAGAATTGATTTTTTGGAAAAAGAAAATTCTCATTTTAATTCTACGTTGGATCTTTTGCAAATGGTTCAAAATCAAAGAGATTTTTATCGTGAAAAATTTGTTTCCTAGGACCATGACTTTTTTGCTTTAAAATTGTCCAAGAAGGAGAGTGATTATAGGGTCCTATTTTTAAAAAAAGAAATTAGAGGGCCTCAAAAATTCTATGGTTTGTGTTTGTGCCAAAGAGGAAAAAAATATTTTAGCCAATAAGTTTGTGGCTCGTGAAGAGACTGTTAGGAAAAAGTTTGCTTTAATTGAGGGGGCAAGATAACCTTTTAGGAATTGTTGAAAATTTGAAAAAGGCGTCCCTTAAATTGGAAGAGTCTAATTCTTTGCTTGAGTAAAAAATTTTGAAGTTAAAAAATGATTTGACAGACTCGAGTAGGTTTGATAGTGATGGTAATGGCTCATCGTGTTCTCATGCTTCTAATGCTAAAGACAAAACCATTATTTGTTTTAGAGAGTCAACTAATTACAAGGTGTCGTTCCACCCATTTACACATGTTCATATTGTGGTAGGAAAGGTCACCTTAGGCATTTTTGTTTTGATATTGGAAAATGTCCTAGGAAGTTTATGCCTAGTGTTACCGTGGTTCCCAAAGCCCCCACACAAAGTTTCACAAGTTGATTCTTGTTTGCTTGCACATGATTCTTCTCTTGCCATATCATATAGATTATTGTGTTTGCATGTTTTTCATATGCTAGTTATGCTTTTTGATATTTATGTTTTCTAGCGTTACGACATGTACTTTTTGTATAGATTTTTTGTTGTTTAAAAATTTTAAAAAATACAAAAAGATTTTATTTTGATAAATTTTTTTAAAAAACCAAAAAGATTTTTGTATTTGGTTTGCACTGTTTATGGATGGACACTTAGGATGACCGAGTCACAACATAATTCCATTTTTTCATGTGACTATTTGATAGTGTTTTGAGACAATAGGTTAATTCATCCATGTGATTTATAATGTTTGGAGTCATTGAGATGTAATTAAGTGTTACTTCCTACATGTTTTACTGATAATTTCCTTTATTGGACGCATGCACGAATTTGTTTGATTATTGTGCTGGTCGTATCACATGTTGGTTGGGTGTTTTCATCTCAATCCTGTCCTTAAACGAACCAAGTGCAATAATACGAGAATAATAAAAGTAGTGCATGTAAGATCCATTTGCCCGTGAGGAATTTGTTTAGTTTAAAAAAATGATGGGTGAACACGAAAAAGGGATACGAGTGATTAATAATCATGTCGTGAAAGCCACCGTTTGAAAAGAGCCCACACAAAAAAATTAAGGCAATAAAAGACGAAATATGCCAAAAATTTGGGCCAATAGGTTTTCTCTAAGTTGACAATTTAGTACCTCTTTAGATATAACAAATTGCATTATTTTATATGAGGGAGTTTTAGATGGAAATAATTCAATGGATTTGCACGTCCTTTGAAAAGTTCTCGAAATGGCACTAAATAGTTTTGGACGTTATTGGTGTGGAAATCATTTAAACTTTGATTTGTTGATTTGTATAAGACGATATCATCTAAAATCAACAAATTTTTACACCTAAGGATACCTTTGATGTTGATTCGTTAGGAGTATACATATGCATCGTGCATATATGATTGATTGAGTTTATTTATCTATCGAATGTGTTCACACCCATACATTCCATTTCCATGACTTGGTTGTTTGAGTTTAAATCCATGGTGTGATTTTTAGTATCTTATTTTTGTATGAAAAAATTAAAAAACACAAAAATAGTTTGTGAATGTTTTTTAGACATACCTTTGCATGCGCGTAGCTTAATCCGTGTTTTCTATGCATTTCATCGTGACACTTCATGTTTTGATTTTTTTTCTTATCTGTCTATTTGGAGACATCATAAAAGGGGGAGAAAGAATTATCATGTTATGGGGGAGTTTTTTCATTATGGGGGAGATTTGATTTATTAATGCTTTATTCTTATATCATTGCAAACTCGATTCGTCACGAAGGTTTTTTCTTTATCTCATGTGTGTAGGTACAAAGATTGAAGATCATGATGTTGCACACCCTGATGAGAAAAGCTTTGAGAGTTTTGATGTTGAAGAAAAAATTGAGAACTTGCAAATTTTACCTTTTTAGCTTTGGGATTCATGGTAGGGTAGATTTTTATAGGTATTTTGGTATTTGATAATTCGAATGTTTTTATGTATGTACCAGTATATACATAGGGGGAGATTTGTAAGGACACATTTTTATAAATGTCCGTCACAATTAATTATGTCGTATACCGTTACAATCGTCGAAGAATTGAAGAAGTTTTCATCTACAAAAGACGAATCCGAATTACAAGTTGTCTTCAACATTCAAGCCCAACAATATAATCTTTGGTAAGATAATGTTTTAAAGTTTCATTTACATTTCATATTAAGAATGTTGGGATATTTTTAAAAGGAGTTTTAAAAAGGTTTTGTATAAAAATGTTTTATAAATATTTTTTATAAAAAAGTTTCATTACTGGTTTAGAAAACATTTATTTTTGAAAAGGTTTGACGAAGACACCGTGCGTTACACTTGTGGGCGATTACCAGGTTGTATGTAAGTCAATGGTCTTGTGAATTCTTCAAAGTTCTAGAAATAAAAGGTTTTTCCCTTCGGGGATTTTTCCTTAATATTTATGTCACATGCTTTATTTATTTATGGGTTGACACATGCACACACATAGATGCATGTTTAGGGGCTGAATTAATTTGGTTTATATTGACTCAAATTATGTAAGTGTGCCAAATTAGAAATTTGCGAATTTAATCAATTATCACACAGTCATATTTCACAAACTTAGATTAAAATTTAAATTTAGAGCTAGCTACCCATGTGTCTCCACAGGTTTTACTAATGCACACAAGTATTGGATTTTTTCATTAAATACCAGTGGTGTGACCAGGCGTTTGTGGAATATGTTCTTACATTCCTCTTGAAGAATTTTTGCAACATTCTTCCTATACTTTTCCCAGTAGGATAAGATCTTATTTTACCCTTATGTTTGTGGACCAAGTGTCTTGAGGATTTAGCATCCTGTTGACTTGGACTTAGTGTATTAACGATCAAGTTTGTGGTTGCTCCGAGAAACATATTGCTTCTGTCGAGCAACGTTCAGGGCATTAATTACTGAGTCGAGTAAGAATTTTCTAAACCGAGAAAAATCAAGTTTTTTTAGAGTAGTGCATAGCACTAGTACTCCCAAAAAATTAACAACAAAAATGGAAAGAAATGAATATTTAATTAATTCTGTAAGTTGATTTCAAACTTCTTACAACATCATTAATAATATTTTCTGAGATGCTCTGCATGCCATGGTTTTTTGAATTCTTTACCTTCCAAGGTTTCAATTCGATAGGTTCCAAGTTGGATCACTGCTGAAATACGGTATGGCCCATGCCTGTTGGCCTCAAGCTTGTTATTTTTCTGCAACACTTTCTTCAGCACATAATCTTCTTCTTTTAAGTTGGTCGGTTTCATCCTTTTGTTGTAAAAATGAGTTTTTCTCTGTTGGTAGGATGCATTTCTTAGGGCGACGTCTTCTCCCACTTCTTCCAGCTTATCTAGATCCAACCTTCTCATTAAGTCACCTACAGAAGAGTTAAAATTTAAAACTCTATGGGATGGCAAGTCTAGCTTGGCAGGAATGATAGCTTCAGTCCCAATTGCTGACATATATAAGGATTCTCTAGTTGCTGTTCTCGGTGTTGTTCGATATTCCCATACGACAGAGTGTAGCTCGTATATCCAATTTCCCTTGTCATCATCAAGCCTTTTCTTTAACCCATTAAGTAAGGTTCTATTCGAAACTTCAGTTTGTCCATTACTCTGAGGATGTCCTGGAGCTGAATGCAATTTTTGAACATTGGACTGAGCATAGTAATTTATGAATTCATCATTGTCAAATTATGTTTTGTGGTCGGTAATGCAAGCATAGGGTGGGCCTACAAATGATTCTTTTTCATATGAATTGATAGACCTTTTCATAAAGCATGTCTATCAGAGGCTTAGCCTCAACACATTTTGTAAAATAATCCACAGCGACAACTAAGTATTTAAATCTTCCTCGGATGGTTGGCAGTGGTACGACCAAATCTATATTCCATATGGAAAATGTCCATGGTGAAGTGATTGGAGTGAGAGCGGCCTATGGAGTTTTGCGAATTTTGGATAATCTCTGACATTTATCACACTTCTTGGCAAAAGTTGCATAGTCTGCTCACATTGTTGGCTAGTAATACCCTTGAGTACTAATTCTTTACATATGTGTTCTCCCTGCTATGGGAGCTCTTGCATAGTCTCCCTGTATAGTCTCCACATGATCTCCCTGCTATGTGTTCTCCCTGCATAGTCTCCACATGATCCTTCATGCACCTCCTAAATTAGATCTTGGACCTCTGATGGATGTACACATCACTACAAATTGACTATTAGTCCTCTCCTATACAAAACACCTTTATCTAATACATACCAAGATTCTTTGTATTTCAACTTCTTTGCTTCCACCATATATGTTGGTAGAGTTCCTTCTTCAATGTATGCTTTGATGGGGTCCATCCATGATAGCCCCATATAAATGGCAATAAAATTTATCATCAAATCTTCATCTATTATCCTATTAGCCAAAATATCAATAGGGATAGTTCACCGAAGTTTAACTCTAGTAGCAGAGGCTAGCCGAGCAAGGGCATCAGCTCGGGCATTTTCCGACCTTGGAATTCTGTTCATCTGAATCGCTGGAAATTTTATAATAACTTCCATCGCCTTGGATAAATACCTGGTTATCAATTCTCCTTTAGCTCCATATAAACCCAGTGTTTTATTTACTACCAGCTGAGAGTCACTGTGTGCCACAACTTACTCGGCATTTAATGATTGGGCTAAACTTAGTCCCACAATAAGAGCTTCGTACTTTGCTTAATTGTTTGAAGCCTGGAATTGAAAACGTAATGCATACTCAATATCAATACCATCAAGAGTGTTGAGAATTATACCTACTCCACTATCAGTTAAACAAGATGATCCATCAATATATAAGTTCCATATTGGGACATTTTTGTCAAATGCTTGATCTGTCAAACTTCCATATTAGAATATTTTTCCTTTTGCTTCTTCATACTTCCTGGTCATCTCTTGTGTTCGGGAAGAGGAATCTGGTAGGTTAGCAATCGCTTCTTTTGAGGAAAGTTCTTCGGGAGCATTCTCGTTGACATTACTTTCTCCTGATTCTTGTTCTTCCCGCTTACTTTATTGCTCGGGGACTTCAGAGTAAGTGAACTTCGCTATGAAATCTGCCACTGCTTGGCCTTTTAAAGAAGACCTTGGCTCATATATGATATCATAATCCCCTAATTCCACAGCTTAATACATTAATCTACCAGATTTCTTCAGTTTATGTAAAGCCTGCCTTAGAGGCATATCAGTGTAAACTACACTTGTATGGGCTTGGAAATATGGTTTCATACGTTTGGATGCTTCAATTAATGACGAGGACAATTTCTCCAAATGAGGGTACCTGATTTCTGCTCCTTGAAAAGCCTTACTGTTATAGTAGACGAGTTTTTGAACTCCACTCTCTTCTCGAATCAATGCAGAACTTACTGTCGATTCAGAAATAGCTAAGTACAGATACAACTTTTCACCTGTGATTGGTTGGGAGAGTAATGGAGGTGAACCTAAATACTTTTTCAACTCCACAAAATCTTTTTCGCAATCTTCATTCCATTTAAAGCTTTTTTTGAGAACCTTGAAGAATGGTAGGCATCTATCTGTAGCTCGAGACACGAATCTGTTCAAGGTTGCTACTCGTCCCGTCAGTCTTTGGACGTCCTTCTTGCAAGTTAGATATTGCATTTAAATTAATGCCTTGATCTTATTTGGATTTACTTCAATTCCCTTTTTATTTACTATGTACCCGAGGAACATTCCCTCTTGCACTCCAAAAACACATTTAGTCGGAATCAACATCATCTGGTGCTTCTCAAGTTAATCAAAAGTCTGGCTGAGGTCTACAATGAGATCAGACACCTTTTTTATTTTTGTTAGCATATCATCTACGTAGACTTAGATATTCTTGACTATCTGCTCCTCGAACACCTTTGATATGTAGAACCTGCATTTTTCAAACCAAAAGGCATAATATTATAACATTATGTTCCTCAGAGAGTGATGAAAGAGGTGCTTTCCATGTCCTCGGGTTTCATTTTTATCTGGTAATAACTAGAATAAGCATCCATAAAGCTAAGTAGCTCATGTCCTGATGTTGCATCCATGAGTTGATCTATTCGGGGCAAAGGAAAATGATCCTTAGGGCATGCTTTATTTAAATTCATAAAGTCTACACACATTTTCCACTTGTTGTTTTTCTTTTTGACCATAAATACACTGTCCAAACAGTTTGGGTATTTCACTTCATTAATAAAAGTTTCTTTGTGAAGATTTTTGACTTCTTCCTCTATGGTTTGATTCTTCTCGGGGCTAAACACTCTTTGTCTTTATTTTACTAATTTAACTTCTTTATTTACATTGAGCTCGTGACAAAGGAAATTGGGATCTATCCCAGGCATATCTTCATGACTCCAGGTAAACACGTGCTTTCTCTGTTTAAGGAAACTCCCAGTTCCTATTTAAGAACATGATACAATGTTATCCCTATTTGAGTAATGCTCTCTGATTTGTCATCATCTAACACAATGCTTTTAGTTGCTTCCACAATTTGTCCCTTTACCAACTCTGTTTCTTCCCTTGGGTCTAAGGTTTCAATCTCAGATTCTTCATCAAGCTCAGGAGTATCCACTTGGTAGGTAGCGGTTTTCTTTTTTATTTCTTCCAAGTCTTCTTGCTCGGCGGAAGAGTAGTAATATTCCCTAGCTACTTTCTTATCACCCTTCAAAATTCCCACACCAAAGTTAGTAGGGAATTTTAAGCATTGATGAACGGTGGTTGGTACTACCTTGAACTTCTTTAGCCCTACTCTTCCCATGATTATATTATAAGATGAATGGACGTTTTTATCCATTACAAAAAAATGGTTCTTCTCAGTTCAGCTAGCTGGCGAGGTGCCTATCATCACCTCTATTTTAATGGTTCTCAAAGGAAAGACTTTCTCACCCGTAAAGCCTATTAGTGGTCGACGATAAGGCTTTAATTGACTAAGTTTAAAATCCAAGTTTCTGAAACAAGGATAGAACATGATATCCGCTGAGCTACCATTATCTACTAATACTATAGAGGCAATGATTTCTTCCTTTCTAACTTTGATTACTAATGGGTCGTCATGAGGATACAGTACTCATGAAAGGTCATTTTTAGAGAAACTAATTACTAGTTTATCTTTGTTAACCTTCCTTGGTATATCTTCCTCTGTAAGATTAATCCTCTATATGTACAAGAAAGCTTGTGACTCATTGAGGTAAGCTCTTTGCTCAGCTGTCTAATCTCTTCTTCCTGCATCTCCACGTGTAATCATTTGGCAATCAAAGGAACCAAAATTAATACAGAATACCTTCGGTTCTGGTTGCCAAGGTTTTTTGGGGAGATCAGGATCATCGTCCTGGTCATCTTCATGAGCTCTTTTCTTTTCCTCTCTAGGATTGCAAGGAGATTTTGATCTACACTGAATTCCTTCGTTATTTTGCCGATCAATATACTGATTCAACTTTCCTATTCGGATGAGAGTTTCAATCTCATTTTGAAGAGCTATGTAACATTCCATCGTGTGAACGTGATCTCTATGGAATTCGTAGTACTTAGTTTTATCTCTCTTGGTCGGGAAACTTCTCAATTTATCAGGCCAACACACATCTTTATTATGCTTGATTTCTTCCAAAACATGGTGAATTCCTATGGTTAGCAGAGTATAGTCGTTGTACTTCTTGAGTCGCTCCAAAACTCCTTTCTACCTTGATACTCTGCATTCTCTAGGGTCTTTATGATCTTTCTTATCATTTTTTCCATTAACTTTTTTGCCCGAGCTACACTTGGTTGCTATTGCTTCGTCGGCATTCATGATCTTTGCTTCTTTAGCCATAAATTCTTCCATTACCTATGGAGGATCCTTGGCAAGAGTGTAATACAGTTTTTTGGGAAGCAATCCACTCATGAGGGCAGTTATTGCAGTCTTCTCCTCATAATCTATGACTTCTAGTTTCTCATTATTAAAACGAGTGATTTAATTTATGGTTCTCTCTCCTTCTTTCTGTTTCACACTAATTAAGTGTGCCACCCTTTTCACAGGCTTTGCTCCAAAGAAAAAGTTGATAATAAATAGCTCGGACAGTTGGTTGAAGCTTGAAACTTGTCCCCGAGGAAGACCATTGTACCAGATTTGGGCAGATCCAGTAATGGTTCCAGAAAATGCTCTACTCTTCATTTCGTCGGGGACGACATATATATAAGCAATTGCCTGGTATTGTTCGATATGGAGGAATGGATCAGTTCTTCCATTTTATGTGGATGTTACTACTAGAGCCTTGAACTTTGTTAGAGTAGGGAAGTCCAAAATTTCTTGCACAAACGGAGACCCTTTTACAAAACTTCTTTGTAATGAGTTTCTTATATTCGCTGTATCTCCCAATTTGTCTTCTAATCTTTGTATGGAGACTTTCCATGCATCATTGGAAGCACCGGATTTATACGTTGCAACTTTATTAGTTGCTGGGCTTTCTTCCAGAAGCCATTGCTCGATCTGAGTAACAGTTCGTCGGGTGTTTGATCTAGATTGAGTTGTACTTCCCCTTTGATCAGATGGTCGTTTAGTATTAACAGATCTTGCCCTAGGAATATTTCTATTCCCCTTGGGTTCCAAACGATCGAAGGGATAAGAACAACTTAATCTCTCTAAGCACTTGGCCTTTCTGGAGAATAAGACTGCGTATGAAAATATTTCAATATCCTGGGTAATGAAGTTGACCTTATATGGTAAGAGACATCTCTTGTCGATATCGAGTGGTTGCGCCGACCACCTCTTAGTAGGGGTGGGGGCATATTTCCTTGAGTAGATAGAGCTGGTACCCCGATTTGAAGAGTTTGTGAAAGTTTCCTAATAGTATCTTGCATATCCTCTTGGACTTTTGCAAGACTTTGTTCCTGAGAATTGATTCAGTAATTTTAGCCATTTAGATGTTTGATTGAGTGATATCTATTAGAGATATCTTTCCCACAAACAACGCCAATCTATTGATGCAAAAAACTAGATTAGTCTAATTAATTGATCACGGATAAATAGAAATAAGAGACAATAGATTTTAAAGTGGTTCGACTTAAGGGAAGAGCCTACATCCACTGTTGTATATTGCCTTGGGATTGTTCAATTGCCTCACTTTTTGTGTCTCCCTTAGAAGTAGGGCTTACAATGTATTTATAGCCCCCAGGGGGTGTACAAGAGCTGAAATATCAAATGATGGAGTGTCTTTATATCATAAACATTTACATTTGTACAATCACTAATGTAAACAACTGTTGGTATTTGCCTGTCATCGTTGGTCGGTATCTGTGATGTTGGCCGGTATTCCTGGCATTGGTCGGTATTCCTGATGTTGGTCGTTATTTCATCCTTAATGACTAGGATTAATCTCCCAATGTAAAACACGTCTCATTATCTGAATGGTCCACGTAGATGGATAATTTTTAGTATCAATAGGGAGTGTTGATACCAAAATTATTATGCTGATATAGACGAATAATAAGAAGACACGTGTCGATCTACGTGGCACAGTAGCAACGAGGAAGTTTATTTCCCCGACCAAGTATACTCACTCCGAGCAGCAAGTGTACTCCGAGGAACTCCAACACTCCGAGGAACTCCTGAATGACGAGCAACTAAGGCGGTCCGAGCTGCATCTCGCCGACACCATTGATTGCCAGATAATCAACAGTTCAACTATTCATTGAATTCTTATCATACGGACATATACTCTTAAAGGGCATTAATTGTTTACCCTTTCACATGTACAGACCAAGGGCTATAAATACATTGTATCACCCTCATTCAAAGGGACCGGATTTTCTTGATAGAATTAGATATCGAGAACTCCAAAACACTTGGCAATAACAGAAAATAGTGGACGTAGGCCATTCTTATAAGGCTGAACCACTTTAAAATTCTTTGTCTCATTTATATTTATCTGTGATTAAATAATTAGAAGCAATCTAATTTTTTACATCAACAGATTGGCGCCGTTTGTGGGAAGCGACTGTTGTTATCGTTTTTCATCAAAAATCATTCATCATCAATGGCAGATAATCTGGAATCCAGCAATCGAAACGTTGGGAATGTTGGGAATCCTCCAAATCCCTTTGCACCATCAACTGCTCCAGATCTGGCTGGAATTATGACGAATCTGGCTCAAGGACAAACCGCCATGCAAGAAACAATGCGGTAACTCATACAAACCCTTCATGGCGGAGTACCTGCACATTCAGGATAGAGAAGTGGTCAGAGACAAACTTATTTACTTTCTTCACGATCCAGGCGTACTGAGTCATATCGTAATGAGGAATCTGATGATTTCTCTTATCAACCTGGGCGAACTTCATCAATACGGGCTACAGATACGGAGCAACGTATCACTCTCTCTCCAGAGAGACCCAGTGCCTTGGAAAGATTGAGCAGGGTATCTCCTTCCAGCCGATTAGGCCCTAGGAGGAATAGGAGTCCACTTAAGACCATGTCGAGGAGTTTTCGACAACCATCAGATCTAAGAGAAGGATCAGCACAATCACGACCAGTTTTTCGTCAAGATAGATCTCAGGAGGCCACGTCAGATCAATCAATTGTTCGAACTAATAGGCCCGAGGAAGGAAATGATGCGTGGAAAGGTTCCATTCAGCGGTTGGAGGATATATTGGGAGAAATGGCTAAGGCGAAGAACCCCCTACAATGAACTTTTGTTCAAGGGACACCTTTTGTACAGGCCATTGTGGATTTTCCTACACCGTTAAAATTTAAAGCATTTGTGGTGACCCCCAAATATGATGGAAAGACAGATCCTGTTCTTCATATAGAGCAATATCAAGTTGCTGCCGATATCTATGTTGTCCCCGACGAGATGAGATGCAGAACATTCTCAGGAACTCTTACTGGATCTGCCCAGATATGGTACAACAATCTTCCTCGGGGTAAGATTTCAACTTTCTTTCAGTTGGCCGAGTTGTTCATTGGTAATTTCTGTTTTGGAGCAAAGCCAGTAAAATGAGTAGCACACTTGTTAAGTGTTAGACAAAAATTTGGTGAGAGTACTAGAGATTACATAACTCGTTTCAATAACGAGAAACTGGAAGTCATAGATAATGAAGAAAAGACAACAATCACCGCCTTGATGAGTGGGTTGTTTCCTAACAAGTTGTATTACACTTTGGCCAAAGATCCACCTATAACTATGTCAGAGTTGATGGCAAAAGCGACCAAAATCATGAATGCCGAGGAGGCTATGGCTGCGAAGAAGAATATGGATAAAGAAACCAAGGTGGAAATCGAAAAATCTAAGAAGAAAGAGCATAAGGGCAATGGCGGTGACAAGCATTCCAAGAATAATAAGTCGTCATTGGAAGTCCTGAAGAAATTCGATAATTATACTCCTTTGAAAATGGGTATTAATCATGTCTTGGAAGAAATCAAGAATAACGAGGAGATAAGGTGGCCAAAGAAACTGAGGTCAGACCCTGACAAAAGAAATAGAGATAAATATTGCGAGTTTCATAAGGATCATGGTCATATGACTAAAAATTGTATAGCCCTCCAGAATGAGATTGAAACGCTCATTAGACGAGGAAAGTTGTCAAAGTATGTTGATCGTAGAAATGAAAGAGGAAATGAAAACCGAGCAAGAGAGAGGTCTAGATCTCCTCATCGGGCAGAAGAAAACAGGAAAAGGGATCATGAAGATGATACAGAGGATGACCCCAATCTTCCCAAAAGGCCAAGGCAACCAGAACGCGAGGTATTTTCAATACGTTTTGGAACATTTGATTGTAATGTTATTACAAGCGGAGATGCAGGAGGAGGAGATCTTACTGCAGAAAGAAAAGCTTACCTCGGTGAGGCTCAGGCTTGCTCATACATTCAACGGATAAATTTGGCTGAGGAGGATCACCCGAGGAAGATAAACAAAGAGAAGCTGGTCATTGGTTTTTCAAAAAACGACCTTGCAGGTGTTTTTTACCCTCACGACGACCCTTTGGTGATCAAAATGAGGATGAAAGAAGTAGTGATTTCAAGGGTTCTGGTAGATAATGGTAGTTCGGCATACATCATGTTCTACTCATGCTTTGACAGATTAAATTTAAAATTATATCAATTGGAACCTTATCACAGACCTCTCCTAGGTTTTGCTGGAGAGAAAGTTTTTCCACTTGGGACGATCAAGTTGGATATATTCATTGGAACTTGGCCTGCTTGTCGAACAGAAAGAATACGCTTCTTTGTGATGGATAAGAATGTGCAATCAGCTTACAACATCATCATGGGAAGAGTTGGTTTGAAGAAGTTCGAAGCAGTTCCATCTACAGTACATCAGTGTTTAAAATTCCCAACAAATTTCAGAGTAGGAGTTGTGAAAGGTGATCAAAAAGTAGCTCGAGAATGCTATTATTCATCTGCCGAGCAAGAGGAGCTTGAAGAGTCAAGGAAAAAGACTACTACCTACCAGGTGGATGAAGGTACAGAAATTGAAACACTGGATCCTAGAGATGAATCCCAATTTGTAAAAGGATAGGTGGTGGAATCTACAGAAAATGTTATTCTGGACGATGAACACCCTGAACGAATAACTCAGATAGGTTCATCGTTGGATGCTTCAATAAAAAAGGAGTTGATAACTTTCTTGAGAAACAGAAAGAAAACTTTTGCATGGAGTCATGAAGACATGCTAGGAATAGATCCAAACTTCTTATGTCATGAGCTCAATGTGAATAAGGAGATCAAGCCTGTAAAGCAGAGAAGAAGAGTATTTAGTCCCGAGAAGAATCAAGCTATACAAGAGGAGGTCGAGAAGCTCCAGAAAGCCCAATTCATTGAAGATGTGAAATATCCAGACTGGTTAGCAAATGTGGTGATGGTAAAGAAGAAAAACAATAAATGGAGAATGTGTGTTGATTTCACCGATCTCAACAAGGCATGCCCGAAGGATCACTTTCCATTGCCCAGAATTGATCAACTAGTGGATGCTACCTCGGGACACGAGCTGCTCAGCTTTATGGATGCTTACTCTGGCTACAACCAGATCAAAATGAAACCTGAAGACAGGGAAAGTACTTCTTTTATTACCCCTAGGGGAACTTATTTTTATAATGTTATGCCTTTTGGTTTGAAAAATGCAGGAGTGACATATCAGCGGTTGATGAACAAGGTTTTTGCCGAACAAATCAGTTGCAATATGGAAGTCTATGTCGATGATATGCTGACAAAGAACAAGAAAGCTGCTGATCATCTAGTTGACTTAGGTCAGACCTTTGATCAACTGGATAAATACCAAATGAAGCTCAACCCGACGAAGTGCACATTTGGAGTACGAGAAGGAATGTTCCTCGGATACATCGTCAACCAGTGAGGCATTGAGGCGAATCCAAAAAAGATCAAAGCTCTTTTAGGGTTGCGATCTCCAACGACGAAGAAAGAAGTGCAGAGTCTTACAGGACGAGTTGCAGCGCTCAACAGATTTGTATCCCGAGCAACTGATAGATGCCTCCCATTCTTTAAAACACTTCGAAAAACTTTCGAGTGGAATGATGAATGTGAAAAAACCTTTCAAGACTTGAAGAAATATTTGGGAGCACCTCCACTGTTGTCCAGGCCAGTAACGGGAGAAAAGTTGTACTTATACCTGGCAGTATCAGAGAATGCAGTCAGCTCGGCATTGATTAGAATGGAGAATGGAATCCAGAAGCCAATTTATTACAAAAGTAAGGCTTTCCGAGGTGCAGAGATCAGGTACCCAAAGCTGGAAAAATTGGCATTGGCATTAATTGAGGCAAGTAGAAGGATGAGGCCATATTTCCAGGCCCATACCATCGTCGTGTATACCGACATGCCCTTGAGACAAGCCCTTCATAAGCCAGAAAAATCAGGGAGACTGATGTACTGGGCAATAGAGCTCGGTGAATATGATATTGTGTATGAACCCAGATCATCACTAAAAGGGTAGGCTGTAGCAGACTTTATAGAAGAGTTTACATATCCTGATACCCCCGAGGAACAAAAGTTTCTCGTTGATCAACCTGTGGATGTTACAGGATCAACAAACACAAGCTCAGACCAACTTCGGTTGGTAAAAGGGCTTGTGGATATAAAAGGATCATCAAATTCGAACTCAGACCAACTCCGGTTGGTAAAAGGGCGAGAAGAGATGGTCGACGAAGAGCGAGAAATACCAGGGGAGGATGAAAGGAAACAACAAATATTTCACCGAGGAACTTTGTCAGATAAGAAATTTGAAGACGAGTTACCTACATGGAGATTATATGTAGATGGGTTATCTTGCACAACAGGTTGTGGAGCAGGGATTGTTTTGAACACCCCAGACGAGATTGACATGGAATATGCCCTGCGATTCCAATTCAAAGCCTCCAATAATGAGGCTGAGTATGAGGCCATGATAACAGATCTTAATTTAGCAAAGATTATGGAAGCGCAACAAGTGATGGTATTCAGTGATTCTCAATTAATTGTGAATCAGATGATGGGAATATATGCAGTTAAAGGAGAATTAATGGTCAAGTATCATGCAAAGGTGATGGAGTTGTTGGCAGAATTTGGTGCCATTCAGTTGATCAGAATACCAAGAATGGAGAATGCACGAGCAGACGCACTGGCCCGACTAGCATCAGCTACTCGTACCGAGCTACGAAGAACGATACCAATCGAAATATTAGAAAGTCGGAGCATAGATGAAGACCTGACGATGAATATTATTACCCTTGATTTAGGACCATCTTGGATGGATCCCATCAGGGCATATATTGAGGAAGGAGAATTACCGGAGGATAAGCTCGCTGCCAAGAAATTGAAGTTTAAAGCTGCTCGGTATGTACTAACTAATGGTGTTTTGTATAGACGAGGAATTATGGCAGGTTTGCAAAGATGTGTACATCCCTCCGAGGTGAAAGAATTTATTGAAGAGATCCATGAAGGGTCCTGTAGAGCCCATGTAGCAGGTCGGACTCTTTTGCAAAGGGTGATGACGCATGGATACTACTGGCCAACGATGAGGGGTGATTGTATAGCCTATGCTAAGAGATGTGATAAATGCCAACGTTTTTCCTCCATTAGACAAACTCCACAAGCATTGTTGACACCCATAACTTCCCCTTGGCCATTTGCCATGTGGGGAATTGATTTGGTTGGACCACTGCCAACGACCCGAGGAAGATTCAAGTACCTCGTTGTCGCAGTGGATTATTTTACTAAGTGGGTAGAAGCTGAGCCTTTGATTGATATGACATACGAGAAGGTGTACCAATTCGTTTGGAAGAACATCATCTGCCGATATGGTCTCCCTCATGCCTTCATCACAGACCATGGAACACAATTTGATAACGAGGAGTTTGCCGCCTATTGTCATCAGTCAAACATTTTGAAGGTTCATTCAGCACCAGGCCATCCTCAAAGCAATGGACAGACTGAAGTGACGAACAGAACATTACTAAATGGTTTGAAGAAGAGGCTAAGTGAGGCTAAAGCTAATTGGATTAATGAGCTACAGTCAGTATTGTGGGCTTACCGAACAACTCCTCGAGCAGCAACTGGAGAATCACCATATATGCTGGCATTTGGAAGTGAGGTCGTAATACCTGCCGTGTTGGGTCTTCCAACACACAAAGTGTTGAATTTCAATTCCCCAATCAGCGACTTAATGAGGAGATTAGATTTGGACATGCTCGAGGAGGTTAGAGAAGAGGCAACCATTAGGAATGCTGCTTACCAACAACGAACAACCCTGTTCTACAACAAGAGGGTGAAAAAATGCGACTTAAAAGAAGGAGATTACGTGCTAAAGAAGGTCATTCAGAAGCACAATAAGTTGTAAGCAAACTGGCATGAACCTTACCGAGTTACAGAAGTTGTTCGACCAGGAACTTACCAAATAGCAACTCTAGAAGGAGAGGAATTTAAGAATGCATGGAATGCTGAAGACCTACACAAGTATTATCAGTGATGTAAAATGTAAAGCAGTTCCATCAATATGAATAAAACGATGATATTTCGCCATCTTCTCTCTTTTTATTGAAAGTTTTTCGGGGAATACTAGTGTGTAACACTACGCTGCTCGGCCGTAAAAACAACACGATAGTTCAAGCTCAGACCAACTCCGGTTGGTAAAAGGGCGAGAACACGATAGTTCAAGCTCAGACCAACTCCGGTTGGTAAAAGGGCGAGAACAAACCATACTCCTTTGGTTAGGAGGCGTACACTAGCTCAGACCAACTCCGGTTGGTAAAAGGGAGAGTGGACATCATAGTTCAAACTCAGACCAATTCCGGTTGGTAAAAGGGAGAGAACACGACATTCCTAAAAATATCAGCTCCGGTTGGTTAGGAAACCATACTCCTTTGGTTAGGAGCCTGACACTGGCTCAGACCAATTTTGGTAAAAGGGCCAGTGGACATGATAGTTTGAACTCAGACCAACTCCGGTTGGTAAAAGGGTGAGAACAACATTCCTAAAAATGCCAACGTGTTTGGCTAGAAAGCAAAATACTCCTAAAAATGCCAATCTCGGTTGGTTAGGAAACAAGATATGCTCTCAAATGCCAACTTATGTTGGTCGGGAGGTAAGATTATTACAGAAAATACAAAAGTTCCTCGAAGAACAAAATATTCCAAACTGAACCAAGTATGGTTGGTCGGGGATAAAAATCCACTATCTGTAGTTAGTTGACGAGGAGAAAATATTCCAAACAGTACCAAGTATAGTTGGTTGGGGATAAAAACCCACTAACTATAATTGCTCGACAAGCACAATTTAACAACCTTGGTTGGTTGGAAAAATTTTCAACATTTTTATACTCACTACTTTATTATTAGGTGATTGAGCAACATTACTGATACTTGTAACTTTTTTGGTCGATGAACCACACGATATTGTTATGCAAGAACAAATATAAAGTGTTTGACAAATACAAGACAATAGCAATACAAATTTGCGAACAAAAATGAAACTCTTTCATTAAATTCAAAATGAATTACACAAATTTATTACATTGATATTAAATTGTGTACTAATTATTACATCAGAATTTCCTATTCTACCGGTCTTTTCCCTTCTGCTTTTGAAATAGGTTCCTCGCCAGCAGGCGGATCATTTAAAGACTGAGGAGAATTGATGAAGTTCAAATCCTTCAGCATCCTGACGTTCATCACAGAAGGTCGATCTAGAAGATGCTCGGGACGAGATACCTCGATTTGAGAATGAAGATATAGTCACCGAGGTATTTTACAATTAAGTTCCGAGGAATGGCACGAGCTGGGATCCATTCCATGTCCAAATTATACGGTGGCACAGGCAAGTCAAGTACCCCAGGATCATAATAATCCCACAGATAGTGTCCTTGTTCGAGCTTCAGAACGCCCAAGGCATTCAGCCAGCCTTATTTGTAGTCCTCATTATTGGCATTCTGGATACGATCATCTAAATGAAATAGTGCTTCATTGTATCCAGCCATCCAGAACTCCCTGGGCTGTTTGTGAAATTGAAATGTTAACCTTTCAAGATTCTCATGAAGACTCTGGATGAAAAGCTCATTAGTCTCTAACACTGATTTCTTTGCAGAGAGTTGTTTTTCCAATTCTCTGATTTTCTTTGACATGTCAGACAAATCTTGGTTCTTAGCCATTAATTGGAAGGCTTGGTTCTCTAAGGCAGATGTTGTCCTCTGTTCCTCCACAAGCACCCGAACTGCTCTTCCTTGTCCCTGAGGAGCTCTTGCTCGTCCTCGAGGAGATGTGGAGTGCCCGACCTCCTCAATGTGTCCAACTCTTGCCTCAATTTGGCATTCTCAACCTCTAAAAATGAAAATCCCTCGTCAGTCACTGGGATTACAGCTGTTGAAGAAGAGGCTGCAGACTTCAACTGTGCTAGCTCTTTCTGCAAATTGTTATTCTCTTGCTCCAGCAACTCGGCAATCTATATACATGCTTCAACTTCACCCTTTAGGGTTCTCTCCCTGACATCATACCCAGCAAGGAGCTTCTCGTAGCCCTTCTCGGTAGAAAGCTGCTGATACCTCTTCTCATACCCCTCATGCAACAGGGCAGTTGATTCCTTGTACTAATTCTGAAGCTCTTCTAGGGTACATTGAAGATCCTCGATCATTTCGTATTAAGCCACATTATTGGCAACAGCTCGGTCAAGTAAACACTTCAGGTACTGATAAGCTTCCACTGCTTGGTCTGAAGCATCTCGACCAAGAATATCTACAATCTGGGATTTGTCCAAGTCAGTGTGGCCAGCCTTAAAATATTCATTACACTGTCGAAGCAGAGTTGTGTCATGGGCAGACAGTAATTCCATTGTAGCCATGAACTAGTAAAGAAGAGAAGGCAATAGTTAATAAAAAAGCAGACAGAACATCAACAACATAGAGAAACAAAAAAGGTGATTTTTTATTACATCATAGAAAGGAGTACAGTGTTCAGAGTACAGAGTACAAGTGACAAAAGAAAAATAAATACCGAACAACTTCACACCTTTTCCTTATCTCCCAAGACTTTCTCGGGAGGCTGGGATGAGGAGCTCGGTTGCTCGGTGGAAATAATGAGTTGGTCGGCTAGGGCTGAAACTTGTTCAGGAGGAGCAGGCAGAGATGAAAGCTCCTCGTCGGCAGGCTGAGTAAGGATTGGATCACCCACTACCATTGAAGATTCTTCAGAGGCAGCTTCGTCCTCTTCTTCATCTTCAATATTTGGGGGAGGACCAGGTAGATTCTTTTGAAACAATTCTGAGTCCTCATTAACCTTTAATTCTTGTAGGGCAGCCACCCAACCATCTCAGAAGTATTTCAAACTCCCATACTGCACCTGGGACATCATTGCTTCTACCCCCCTGTTCCACCCTTTGTCCCAACCAGTGCAGAAAGATTTTTTCACCACCAATTTTCTTTTCATTTTCTCCGAGGAGAGCTTCTCGGATAGGAGATCATCGGTGGCTTTCAACTTAGCTTCCACTTCCTCCTTCTGATGATTCACTTCTCGCAGAAGGGATAATTCTTCTTCTGCCATTTTCATCTTGTTTTCAAGCTCCCCAAAGCTCTTGAGCTTCTCGTCATACTTCTTTTTCTCTCCCTCCAAATCTTTTACCTTATTTTCCAAACCCTTGGAAACTTCAACGAGCTGCACCTTCTCTGCCTCAACTACAGCCAACTTCTTCTCCCAATCAACCCCATCCTCGTCATATTTTTTACGGGAATCCCTCAAAGATTTGGTCAATCCCAATAAAGCATCCTCCACTCCGGATGAGGAGCTAGAAGCCTTGATCGCTTCATCCTTCTTCACAATGGTGTTAAAGCAACTCACCAGCTGAAAAAGGAAGATAACGATAAGTCAACAAAGAAACACATGTATTGATGGAAAGAAAGAAAATTAAGAATAAGAGAAAACTTACTGAGGCAATGTGACGAGTAGCCAGGGCTGTAAGCATATCCCTAAACATATTCTCCTCAATTCCTTGGACTTCAGGAATGGTCCAAGTCTTTACCGAGCTCATCGCAGAGCTTAGAGGAAAAATAGTTGGAACACCAGCTCCACTAACTTGGAGCTAGGGAATGGTTTCAGCCAAATTGACCGAGGAGGATTTCTTCAGTCTCCTCGGTGGCATTTCAACAGTTTCAACTAAAGAAGAGATTTTGGTTGGCGAGATGGTGATCACTTCCACAGGTGCATCCTTCTTGTTAGGAGCCACTAGGGGCTTCTCGACAGCTTTTTGGGGTGCAACATCTGTCTTCTTTGTCCCCTTTTGGACATCAGTTTTGTTTCTTTTTCCATCTCCAGCAGAGGTAGTCTCCTCAAAGATAGAAGGAACTCTTCTTTTGCCCATTTTCTGACTCAAAGGAATATGAGAGTCTGGTGAAGAATCCTCAGGAGATGGCGCTGGTTCACCAATGATGATTACAGGGTGAGCAGTGAAAGAGGTTGTATAACTCCTATACTGCAACAAATATGAAGCAGACCTGATGTGCTCGTCTGCAACTTTCTGATGCAAACTCCAGATAAGTTTCAAATGCTTGATATTAACGTCAGCTTCTTTTGGAGTTTTTCTTTTGCTGTCAACTGCAAACAAATACATAGTGAAATATCAGTCACACATTTTATCAAACATAATGAAATCATAATTTCAAAAATAAAATAAAATGAAAATAACCTATCCCATTGCCATATGGAGGGCATCTGGGACCTTGATATACTTCATCTCCATTCAAAGGGGCATGTTGCCAGTTTTTGATAACTACCCCATGTTCAAAATAATCCCTATTGGCATCAGGGAGGTTGACTACTAAAGCCCTATTCAAAAATCTAGTTTTTAAATAAAAAACATTATCTAGAATAGCCCATCTATAACAATACATAATCTCAAGAATTCATATACGGGTTCCGTGAGTTTGATTTAACCTATACACCCCATTAACTATTCTCCATGTGTTGGGGGCTATTTTTGCAGGAACAACATTGAAATAATGACAGAACTCTAAGCACAAAGGGTTTGGTGGAAAAGAAAATCCACATTCAGCAATAAAGAGGCTGGGGAACCAATGTCCCTCAGCCAAACGAAAATAATTTGAAGGCTCAGAAAGATCCTCCAGAGTTACCCAAGATGGAATAGAAAAATCAGAATGGAATTTCTCAACAGATTCAATAACATAAACCATGGCGAATAAAATAAATGATGAAGAAGGAAGAAGATCTTACAGGAAAAAAGGAGATCTGTTGACAACGAACGAAGAAAAGGATGAACACACAAGAGAGAGAGAGACTATGGAAAACTCGAAAGCAGAAATTGGAAAAGGTAGAAGACGATGGGATTGCCTATGAAGATTAAATACTTTGTCTTGGGAAATGGCGAAAGAAATGATTACAAAATAGAAACTATTACGCTACCAGCGACTAAAAGGACAAAAAGTGCGCGAAGATCGAAGCGCTTATAAAAATTCAAAAAGGCGGATTCTGCGAATTTGGAAGGACATTCAAATACGGAGAAAATGCTCCTAAAAACCAGGAAGGTCATTTAATATTGCCATATACCGAGAAAGAATGTTCCATATTCCTCAAAATTCGAAATATGAAACATTGGGGGCTTCTGTTGATACCAAAATTAGTATGCTGATATAGACGAATAATAAAAAGACACGTGTCGATCTGAGTGGCACAGTAGCAACGAGGAAGTTTATTTCCCCGACCAAGTATACTCACTCCGAGCAGCAAGTGTACTCCGAGGAACTCCAACACTCCGAGGAACTCCTGAACGACGAGCAACTAAGGCGGTCCGAGCTTCATCTCGGCCACAACATTGATTGCCAGATAATCAACAGTTCAACTATTCATTGAATGCTTATCATACAGACGTATACTCTTAAAGGGCATTAATTGTTTACCCTTTCACATGTACAGCCCAAGGGCTATAAATACATTGTATCACCCTCATTCAAAGGGACCGGATTTTCTTGATAGAATTACATATTGAGAACTCCAAAACACTTGGCAATAACAGAAAACAGTGGACGTAGGCCATTCTTATAAGGCTGAACCACTTTAAAATTCTTTGTCTCATTTATATTTATCTGTGATTAAATAATTAGAAGCAATCTAATTTTTTACATCAACAGGGAGTTACATCTAATTTCCAATATAACAGAGTGGGGGATGTGAAATAAAATTAGTTATTTGAGATATTGGTTTTCTTATTCTTGCAGGTGTTCTAGTGCCAAATGTGTGAGTTGAATGGACACACTACTCCAAAATGACCTATGGTGTATAGAAAATGTAAGAAAATTCACTGTGAAGAAATTCTTATGCTTTTCACCTAAAATACAATGCAAACCCTAATAGGAAGTTCTTGAAATGTTTCCACGGGTTATGCACTGCATGGAAGTGGTTTGATGAGGCATTGAAACCACGTGGTGAGGTCTCAACAAATGAAAGACGTTGTTACAAATGTGGGGAGGAAGGCCACTTCAAAGCATAATATCCATGGGTTAATTTCAAGTGTGTAGAACAAACTTGCAATGGAGCTATGGATATAAATAAATCTAAGAAACCACACAATAGGGGGATGATGTACATGAAATGTCCAATTTGTGGGAACTTTGAATGGTTAAAAGATGTAATAAAAATGAAAATAGGAGTGATGTTAAAGTTAATGTAAATGTGTCACTTGATGAGTGGTGTAACCTATATGCCAGCAACGTAAATGTAACATAAAATCAATGAAATAAGAATGAAGCATCTTTCATTTCATTCCAATATTAAAGTGCCTCATATTGTTTGTTACAAGTCATACTAGCAACATAATGTTAAGTACCATAGAACCAAGAACTATACTGAATGCTACATAAATGAAGGCACTATATCTGCACAAAAAAATGGACCCTTGCATGTATGTCATGATTTCCTAACACCATGATTTAGTCTACCACCTTCTTTGGTGGCCCACTCCTCTTTTCTCTTCCTCTTCATGTTGATGATCCACCCTCTCCACATGTACCATTCATCTAACTTTATGTGGGATTTTTAGGAGGATCCTTGCATGTCCTAGTGTTGCGTCCAAAAAGGCCGCATTTCTTACACTTCCTTTTCTTTTTGTCTTAAGCTTCCTCATCATTATCCCTCCTTCTATTATTTATTGGTCTTCCAGGTGGCCTAGAGAGTCTTGGGTGTGTAGCCTTGAAGTACGGATCATCTCATCGATCTTTGTTTGGGAGTGGATGTGTTGTGCATGAATACATGAATATGCATCAACATAGCTCCTAACTGAGTAGTATGGACTATAGTTCTTGCAAATTAACGAAAGTAAATAATTTTATAAGGCTTGTATAGAAGGAAAATCAATTAGTTACTCACTTTGTTCAATCACAACTTTTATTTTGACTAAGAACACACACAACACGTATACAAGACAAACCGGTAAGGTTTCATTCTCTATTATCACAAGTCAACTTCTCCAAGCTCACAGTCCATATTTGATCTTTTTGACCTTCAACATTAAATACGGTAATGTCATCAGGCCTAAAAATGAAACTGTTCACCTTTTTCTTAAGCTTGTAAATCCCTTGAACAACTCTTAAGATTGTCAATCATAATTTCCATGCACAATATCCATTATCTTCCACCTAGCAGGCCATGTTGTCCAATAAGATATATTCACACCAAACCTCTTCCAAATCTCTAGATGTACATCTTTACATGTTTAGATCTTGTGATGGATTCGTATATCCTCCTCTAGTTGAGTAGCCACCAAAGGTGCAGTAGTTAATGAATTCTTAGAACCTCCATTATGATGACAAGTGTAAGGCTTATTTGATCCATTAACCCTCACAGTGGCTTCTTTATTCTTCTACCTAGAATAATAAATCCACTTACATGTGTTATCTATGTAGTGTAACCTTGATCTATCATTATCATTATAAACAATGACAAACTTATGAACTATTGTATAAGTTCTAATGAAGTCTCTAAACTTTTATATGGTGTCAAACTCCCCACCCTTTCTCAATTATTTAAAGATACATTATTGGAACATCATTATCCTTATTATCCTCTTCCATATACATATTGTTAATTTGTTCAACAATCTCATCATGTTGTCCATCTCTCATTTAGATTTCATGTTTAACCTATAATTTAGTCTCCACACTATGATATGACTCAGTTCCATCGACGTTTAAATTGTGAGGTCCCATTTATATTCTCCCTACTCAGATTATCCTCATCACTAGGTTGCCCTAACCCACCAACTTGTGCTTGGTGATCAACCTCTACCTCTATTTGAGTTGACTTGAATGGTTATGGTTCTCGGGATAAATCATATAACTCTTCCTCAAACACTTCCCCCAAATTAACCCTCACATTTGGAATAATCATCATTTTCTTTGCACACATTTTTTTCTTTTGGACGAGCTCCTAGTTTTTGGTGTTCTTTTTTGTTTGGGTTGTAATTGTTGAAATTTTTTAGGGTGATGGTGCGTGTTGGGTTGTTAGGGGATCTTTGGATAAGATGGATCACAAGATTAAACACAACAAACAAATGAAGAGGCTTCCCTAGCATTTGGACATAGGTGTTCTTTATTAGGCTATTGTCTTCACAGTGTTCAAAGGCACCAACAAATGCTATTAAAAGGTCTTCATCCTTCTCTATTTCCATTATAACTCCTTCAACTAGGTAAATGGAGTAATCATAAAGGATTACATTTTGTCCACTGAAACATGGAGGTAATGCAACAAGTATTATCTTCTCTAAAATAAACATGCAAATCCTATCCCCATCAATATTCTTCAACAAAAATTCTTCTCCACACTCATATTCAAACGCCTTCCAGTTAGCAGCACAATGAATTATAATGTCCTAGACAAGATATGTAAGTGGGCTCTATTTATCACTAACAACACAAACATAAGCACAACCAAGAAATAAAGGAAAATTAAAAAATATCAAAAACCCTAAAGAATAAGCTAAAACCCTAAATAATGACCAAGAATTTGAACAAATAGAACAAACAATAGTAATAAAAGGGGAAATACTCACAATGCTTGTCTGAATAAGCGAGGATGAGATCCTATTCCTTTATATGACTGTTCATACTCACTTGATCTCTTTGATTCAAAATTGTATGAGTCCGACATGTTATCAGATCCAGGCGCAAAACCCTAATGATTGAAAACAAGAAGAAAATGCGACTTTGGATGAAGGAATGGTGAGGGTCAAGTGAAGGTTCTTACCGCCAGAGCTATGGAGTGAGAGACTGGAGTGAGAAAGTGAAGTGAGTGTTGCGTGTTGTCATAACTGAATAATGAGGGTATTTTGGTCAGAAAAAATCGTAGGGGGTACAGTCTAATTTTAAAATAACGAGTTTCAGATGGAGTTAGACGTTTGTTCATTTTTCAGGGGTTATGTCTAAGGGATTATGAAACCAAGGGTTACATCAAATATGGTAGTATAAACTGGGGGTTAAGTAAAAAAACCCCAAAATTCTGTGAACTTCATCTTATTTTCTCTCTCAATTTTCTAGAATTCTCTCAGTAAAAGGTGCTTAAATGCCCTAAACCATAAGCTCTTTTATATATTAATAAGTAGGTTTAAAATAAATCCTAAAATATATAAGGACACGTTATGACTTGTATTTCACTCTTCTTCACTTAATTTGCTAATTTAACCCTTTATACCCCCCATAAATGACCCATTAAATGAGCTTTAAACTCCAATATCGATTATTTAATAAATAATGTTATTACTAATTTAATTTTTAGTATTTTTGATTAAAATAAGTAGAAAAAAAATATACCAAAGTCTTTTATATCTCAGCCTCCTCATTTCCCTTATTTAATCTGTCTCAAAGTCATAATAATATCAAAGTAACTAACACATTATCCCCTATAAATGACCAAACAACTAATATTATTCAAAACCCATTTTTTCTTATTTATATTTAAAAATTACTCTTGATATTTCCTAACTATCTAATATCTCATTACCATGATAAAAAATGCAAAAGTAAAATATGCCACATCTCTAACATGTCATGTACTAACTAATTTAAAAAGTAGTGAATTAATTAAATGGTAAATATATTTCACACTTGATTTATTGAATTCATATATTATTTAAATAATTCTACTAAAATCCATAAAATTTCACATAATTAGTTTTCGATCTGCAAATAAAATTCTCAAATAATTATGACAAAATTAGTATAATAATATTTTTATCTAAATACCAAAAATAGGGGTGTTACATGTATTGGGTTGTTTTTTAGAGTTTGAGTGTACCTTCCCATTTTGATCTTAAGGTTTGGTTGTTTAGGGATGAGATGACATTCATGGGGTTATTTTTTTAAAGGAGCGATAAGGTTGGAATTTGATTTGTTGAACATGTTTTGTGAGGAGAATAGTTAGTTCCTATTTATTTGTGTTCTTTGGATTCTGTACATAACCATTTGCACGGTGTCTTGATATTTGTTATGAAGATTGTTTATGCCTCATTTCATGCTCATGGATTCCATTTGTGCCCGTTTGCATGGTACAAAATTCTTCCCGTTCGTGCAATTTCATCCAGTTTGCAACTTTCCTTGGTATTTTATCCTCATTCATCCCGGTATTGAACTTATTCTTTTATGACACTTTTAGTATTATTTTGGCTAGCATTTGTTACTTTATTCTACTGGATATCTTTGGTGATCTTATGTGTTTTGAGAGATGTCTTGTGATATGTTGTGTTGTTTTAGGAAGAGATGTTGATCTGGATGATGAATATACTTACTCATTTATCTTATACCATGTTTCTTGGATATCCGGTCTCATTTGTGTTGGGATATTTGATCTTAATATATTTCACAAGATTATTACCACTCTGATTTTAACATATGTGGTTCTTGTCATAGATTCTAATTTTTCTTCATATGTCCCATATCCATGCTCACATGAGTTTGATACATCTCTTCATGATACTCTTAATGCCATTATGTTTCACATGCTTCATATATTTTTCTTCGTCATGTTTTTCATTATTTTCCCTTTACATGCATAGCTTTAGGGGGAGTAATGCTTTCTTTAGGGGTAGATATATTTATTTTAGTGGGCATTTGTTTCTTTGTTTGAGATGTGTAAGAACAATTTTCCAAATAGAGTCAATTTGTATATTTTAAATTATTCTGCATTTTGGACAAAAGTCCTTGAGTCATAAGTTAGTACTTGAGTGTGTTAAACTTTCAAGCATTTGACATGGTTTCTTAAAGACGTAGCATCCAAGTTAGGAGATCTACATCATCATGTCGTGTTTCGTGATCGTTTCCATCTTCATATTCCAAGGATCTCTCAAGTATGAATGTTTAAATATTTTTATCCTTGGAGATTTTATACTCGGGGGTTAGGTTTTTACAAAATTGTTTTAAAAATGTTTTATAATGATTTTATCTTCTTTTAATATTTTTGTATATGAGAATACCCCGATTTTAAAAAAATTTAAATAATAATTTCCTTTTTTAGATGCGGAAGTGAGATGGTTCACATAAACAAGTACACACCAAAAATTCAATTTCTTTCAAATTAAAATTAAAATTAAACAAGTTCAAAGTGAAATTAAATTAGACAACAAATACATATTTCACTTAAACAACTTAATTCAATCCAAGTCCTAGAAATTTTCCTAAGTCATATTTTCAATATTACCAAAATAGGCCAAACCAATGTTAACAAATTAAATGATGACTTGAATTAAATTAACATGCATCCAAATTGAATTTTGACCAAATTAAGTAAGTAGTGATTTGAACCAAATTTTACCTTTTTACCTAAGCATGCATCTAAGGTGAATTTTGCAAAAGATAAAATAAAGAAATAACTCACTACGCCGCGATGTACGAGGAAAAATTCACAACGGGAAAAAACCTCGGACGGACCTAGCCTTAAGTCCACTAAGTATGGTTTTACAATTACAAGACATATGACTTACTTCCTCGAGTCGACTCCTTTCAAGCCTTAGCACGTCTTCTTGTAAACACCTCCGCCTTGTCAACAATTCCAGAACTGCATCGGAACCTTAAAATTCACAAATGAGACTTTAGGAACACCGTCAACCACACATGGTGCCTTTCACCATGTGATAATGCCGCAGTAAAACAACGAACTTCTTCTTTAAGGGATGTATAAGAAAACCCAAACGAACTCTTCAACTTGGTAGTATAAACCCGGTGCCAAACAATCCAAGAAAATATAGATATATATATATATATATATATATATATATATATTGAAACTTGGAATAAACAATATGGGTGTAAACCAAAAGTGTTTTAGGGTGATTTTCTTGGAAAGCAAAACACTTAAACCATGAACATTTTCATAGCAAGGTTAAACTCTCAAAACTCTCTCTAGGAGATGGAAGAATATGAAAAATTTAGTTTGAAAAGGTTAGTTCCGGCACATATTAAGTCTGTCAAAAGTTAGTGGGGAAAAAGTAATGGGATAGAGATGAAAAACTGCCAAATAATTTTTCCGTCGGAAATCTCGTTCGAACAAGATTTTCGTTCGAACGAAGTCTCATTCGAAAAACCCTTCTAACAAAGTTCTAGTGGAATGATGGGAAAAATCATTAGCAAACTCGTTCGAACGACATTCTCGTTCGAACGATAATTTCGAACGAACTTTTAGAAAGTTTAAAATTTAATATTTAGTCCGGAAACTTTATTTTAATGTTTTAAAGAAACCTTCTGAAAATAAATCTCAGTTTAAAATAAAAATTCACCCATTAAAATTGTTCTAAGATCCTATATAAATATGTAATGCATTCATACCTTAAGAGTAAACGGAATACATGTTGTAGACGTAGAAACGAGGCACAACAAACTCGACATTTGATGAAGATTTAATCTTGGTCGCTACGTCTTCAACTAACACATCATAGGCTTGAATGGATAAACTTGAACTCTATCCTATGACTTAAATATTTTTTTCCGGAATTGATCCAACACTACATTGAGACTCAATTAGAGACTTGTGTCCTTACAAATCTCCCCCTTTGGCTATTCCGGGACAAAAACCAAACAAAAATCCTAAAAGGACGTCAAGCTCTACTAAACTTAAAAAAAATCCCACCCAAAATAAAAAATACATAACTTGACTCAAAAACCCAAGGATCAATATCTTTGCCGACGATGAAAGTTTCCATTTAGAAGAATTCCTGCACACTTAAGCAAACTATCAAACGCATAGGAAATAAGAATATTAAATGCATATAAATTAAATACTCCCCCTAAATTAATTCTCCCCTTTATCAACTATGATCAACCTAAGAAGGTAGCGCTCTCCCCCTAAGTTAAATCTCCTAAACTTAGATAAGATTACAATAGGATTAGATACCATTTCGCCCCTATCATTCTCCCCCTTTCTTATTCAGGAATAAACAAAGGATAAAAACCTAATTTAAACATAATGATTAGAGTGATAAGAGCATGAAAGCATATAGGCAACAAAACCATAACTAATCCATACAAAGAGTAAAGGATACCAGCTAAGATGCAAGAAAATGATACCAATATGATACATAAAGTATTAAGCATGTGATATCAACAAAGAATGCAATAAGATAGATACCAATCATAAAGTAGAAGCATAAATGGACTAGAAAGCAAGGCAAAGACAAATAAAATACCTCGTATATGAGTACATAATAAATATCATTAACGCACATGCACATATACTAGGTATAAACACCACACATGACACAAAATACAATAAGCTTTTCACACTCGTATGGCAAAAATGTGTCATATGGAAACGGAAGTGTTGGGATGTGAACTAGTAACAATTAAATTTATACCCAAACACTTAAAACATGATCACGGAGTTCTCATTTGAATGAAAACTTCATCACATTAGAATATAACCTAATGTGACAATATAGATTGAACTCAATGAACAAACATACACAATGCATACAAGCCTAGAATTTTGATGATTCTACAAACCAATAGAGTCATGAATTGAAAGAACAACTAGGATAAACTGACATTGTGTAAACCGTTGATATACCATCCAATCTCCCTCAATAATCACATATATTTTTGAATGAATGTATCAATTAAACATAGGCCTTGGCAATGATTTTTCTTTTTAGTGCCATATTTTATTTTTAGGCCTTTGGACCATGTATTTATTTTAGGTCCAAGAAAACGGTGGCTTACTCGCAAAGGATGACATTTCCTTTCGGAGCCCTTACCCGTGCACATTTATATATATTATTTTTATATCTCACACAAATCTCACGTGCAACGGATTTTAACATGCACTAGTCCTCCTAGGTCACATAACATGTAGATGATAAGATTGGTAGGAGAACACCTCGCAAAGCTCAAATATACATATGAAGTTATAGTTTCAAGTGAGCTCGTGTATGTGTGAATTGAGGCATATAAAAATAGAATCCATTATATCAACACAAAATCCAACTACTCCATGTAAGCATGGTAAAGAACAATTTAAGGATTGACAATCTAAACCAAAAGTTCTAGCCACACGGGAGAGAAAAAGAAGGGATTCAAACACAAATATATGCCACATAGAGTGTGTCAAACTAAAATACAAAAAAAAAATCTTTTTGAGTATTCGAAATTTTTTAAACCAAACAACAAAAAATATTTACTCCAAAAGAAAAACAACAATCATTTGTATTTTTCATTTAGCCTAAATTATAAAACATGAAACACAAATGATAAACAAAAATCTTTTTGTATTTTTTTTTCATTTAATGAAAACTAAAATGAAAGAATTATAATACAAAAGATAAACAAAAATCATTATTCTAGAATGTGATTAAGCATGGAGCATAGACTAGAAAATGATTAAGCATGCATACACCTAGCAATGATATAGAATATGAAGCACAAAAAGCTAGAGTATGCAAATAAAACTAACACATTCAACCTTTAGATTTTGCAAGGCAGGAAGCAAGTGAAAGTAAATGAGAATAAAAAACCCTATCTTATAAAGCTACCAAGTCGGATCACCTAACCCAAACTAGTTATGAATGATGATCTCGGGGTGTAGGAATATTGGCTACCTTGGTTGCCTTCCGTTGGGATTTTCTAGGACCTCGTTTAAGATCAAAACAAAATTTCCTAAGATGACCTTTTCGACCACAATGTGAGCACCTAAAGACCCGGAGAAAAGACTTACCTAAGGAATGATCTCTAAAGGCTTTCCTAGGAGATTCTCCTAAAAGATTTATTTTGGCTTTATGAGTTGATTCATTACAAGTATCGAAGCCTAAACCACAAGTGTCATTTTTAATTTGGACCGTCCCTAATATTTTATTTAATTTCTCCGAATGACACTCCAAATCAAATTTGACTTTACTAGAGTCTTTTAATTTATTTTCTAATTCTAAAATGTTATACTCTAATAAAACATTGCGTTCTTCAAACGCGAGAAGCTCCTTTTTCAAGGATTCCATTAAACCTTTAAGGCTATCTCTCTCGCCTTCTACACATTCAATTTTCTCACGAAGAGCTCTCTCACGTGTTCTAAGGTCTTCCACTAACGCACTCTCATCAATGACCTTAACACGCTCTCTTAAACTAGATTCTAACTTCAAATTTGTTCTTTTTAATTTAATATATTCTTCAAATAATTCTTAAAACGCAATTTGAAGTTCACTTACATCAACCTCATTTTCACTTTCACTCTCTCTTTCTTCTCCACTCTCACTACCATCATCTTTTATAGCTTCACAAACAAGGGCCTTGGAAGTGTTAAGAATTACGATGTCATCATTGTATGATTCCTCACTATCACTAACATACCTAGCAATGAACGTGGTAAAGTTGCGCTCAATAGGGGAATTGGGTCCCTCTTCCTTATCACTATCACTAAGGGTGGCATTATAGGAAATTGGGTTCTTACCCTCTCTCCTTAGTTCAGTGGGGCACTCAAAAGCCCTATGGCCATATCCTTCACAACCAAAACACTTATCTGACTCATCCCTATTTACATTTTCATTATAAGTTTTAGGGATCTTCTCAGCTTTGTCATGCTTAGATTTTTCAAATTTCTTAAAATCATTTCTAAATTTGTCTTGGTTAAATTTAAGAAATTTTTGAAACTTTTTAGCAAACATAGCCATATTTTCCGAGTTACTATCACTTTCACTCTCTAGTACTTGTTTTTCCTCCTTTCGGGCTTTCAAAGCAATGCCCTTCTCAATTTTCTTTTCGATTTTGAAGGGAAACATGTCTAGTTCATAGGTTTGTAAGTCACCTACGAGCTCTTCTAATTTCGTAGAGGCTAAAGTGGGTAAAGAATTTTACACGGTCACTTTAGGAATAAATCTATCGGGTAGGGACCTTAGAATTTTCTTTACTACTCGGTTGTCGGGTATTGTCTCTCCCAAATTAAAAGATGAATTAACTATATCGTAAAGTCTAGTATAAAAATCATCAAAAGTTTCTTTTTCATTCATTGTGATGGTTTCAAATTGAGTGGTGAGGTTTTGGAGTTTCGAAGCTTTTACGACACTAGTTCCTTCATGAGTGAGTTGTAAAATATCCCAAGATTCTTTAGCGGTTTCACACATCATAATGCGACGAAATTCATCCGGTATGACTGCCCTAAACAAGGCATTTAAACCTCAGGAATTAAAATTAGATAGTTTAAATTCATTCTCACTCCATCTATCGGCGGGTTTGGGAACATGCTCATTATCTACTAAATGTGTAGGTGGGGACCGCACGTTAACAACAGATAACCAAACTCTCTCATCGATAGATTTTAGTGACGATTTCATCTGCGCTTTCCAATACACGTAGTTAGAACCATCGAGAATAGGAAATTTTGAAAATGGAGAAAATTCCATTTTAGTCTAAATATTTAAAAGGATCTTAAACATAATAATTTAACGATCCCTCTCTGATACCACTTGTATATGCGAATACCCCGATCCCAAATAAAATAAGCAGTGATTTAAACCAAATTTTATCTTTTTACCTAAGCATCCATCTAAGGTGAATTTTGTAAAAGATAAAATAAACAAATAAATCACTACGCCGGGATGTACGAGGAAAAACCCACTACGGGAAAAAACCTCGGATGGCCCTAGCCTTAATTCCACTAAGTATGGTTTTACAATTATAAGACAGATGACTTACTTCCTCGACTCGACTCCTTTCAAGCCATGACGCGTCTTCTTGTAAACACCTCCGCCTTGTCGACAACCCCGGAACTCCACCGGAACATTGGAATTCACCAATGAGACTTTAGGAACACCGTCAACCACACATGGTGCCTTTCACCATGTGAGAATGCCGCAGCAAAAGAACGAACTTCTTCTTTGAGGGATGTAGAAGCAAACCCAAACAAACTCTTAAACTTGCTAGAGTAAACCCGGTGCCAAACACTCCAAGAATATATATATATATATATATATATATATATATATATATATATATTAAAACTTGGAATAAACAATATGGGTGTAAACCAAAAGTGTTTTGTGACACCCCGCCTAATTAAATACCGGACGATCACTCCTTTATTAAATTAAAATCAAGGTGAACAGTTGGTTCATTCTTAGCATCACTGTCGTGAAAATAAAACTTTCCAAATTAACACCCTAATTAATTAAGCTAAGTGTCAAAACCATTTTTCAACATTTGTGACCAATTTTATTTTTAAAGGAAAATTTATTTTATTTAATTAGTAACAACATTTTTAATAAGTAATAATCATACAAAAATTAACCTGGAACATAATCCGAATACTTTAAACATTCAACATTCAAAGTCCCAACATTTAAAACTTAAAGTAAAACATCCATACTGAAATAAATCCCATAATAACAGAACTAGGAATAACTGAGATACAAATGTCCCAATAAAATAGATGAATAGTGGAAAGGGTGACACATGCCCAATAAATGAGTATGATAGATGTGAAATCAAGTAAACGAAGTCGTCTATGCAAGTGGCCTGCAACTCCCACCTAAGCTGCAGCACGTTCCTTTCAAGGGATCCTAAGCAAGACGCCCCTGTGGCTGGGCACCTGTAATACATACATATATATACAAGAGAGAGAAAGATAAAAGGAAACGGGTTAGAGCCCGATAGTGTGTTTGATTTAAAAATACGTTTAGCAAGTATTTAAATTGATACAGGCCAATGCAACAACATATTAGTGCGACACTCTCTTGAGAAATTCTCACCTCTCTTCTAATGTGCACACCTATCGCACTAACCTTCCCAGCGGGTTGTCTTATCATTTCTCGCACTAATCTTCCCAATGATTTAACTTATCTTAGATTACTCGTAAGATTCAAAATTTAATGATTTAATTGTTTGCAGATATTATTTCAATTAGTAACCAAGTTCTCATTTTAACTTTATAAATCAATAAAGTTTTCCCGTGTCATATTATACTTTCTCAAAACAAGTATTTACAATTTGAGTCATCAACCATGTCCTACATATCAATTCACAATAGGTAGTTCCAATTTCAGAAGTTCATATATATTAACTACTCGTAAAATATATATAACATAACAGCACCCCAAATAATAACTATGGTGCGGGCATACTCTACTATCCAATCCCCGTATCACTCGTACAAAGGGAATACAAATTCGGAATCACTCTCGAATTTTATTAACACATACTCAAACAATATTGAGGCGAAGTATAGGTTCCAAGTCTCTTAGGACCGTCTGAACTATCACTGCGATAGCCTGTACCAAGGATACCTATACACAAACAATATGAGGCGAAGCATAGATCCCAAGTCTCTAAGAGGAAAGCACATACCCGCATCTCTTAGGACCGTCTGAACTATCATTCCGATAGCCTGTACCAAGGATATCTATCTTCTAGGGTACAAGTCAATATCCCCCATAAAGGTCCCATCGAGATAAGACTGTCCCAGCGCGGAAACCTCAAGGATAACAAGTAGCGTGGGCATGATTTTTCACATGTATATAATATATGCATACACAATCATATAAACATACCACTTTTATCATATTAATATAGGTTCCTCTCATCACCCATAATTACAACATTTATCCTTACTTTTCACATTAAGCATTCCTTATAAGGGTTCGTCGCTAACCTTAACTCGAAGGGTTTCTCCAACCCATTACGTGACACTTGTGGACCCTATCCTCCCAAGTATAAAATTCAGGAGGTGTCATTATTATGTTCCAACGTAACTCTCTTACGCGCCTCACCCTTTAATACATAAATTTACCAACCCTAAAGTAAATACCCCATAAATACCATTCTCGTCAAATATTAAAGATCCCAACATTTATTCATATGCCCTATGGATCCTCAATGTCTCCCAATTCATTTTATTAAGTATGCCCAAGAATTATATCACGACAATTTGAATTTAACTCATTTAAAAAGGGAAATAGAAGTCTGCCAGGAGGGGTCGATCGATCGAGGTCTGGGGCTCGATCGATCGAACCTTCGATCGATCGAAGATCTAGGCTCGATCGATCGATCAAGCAGGTCTGCGAAATCTGCAGAATTACAGTTACGGGTTTCATCTCCAAACTTACACCAATTCCATATTTTCTAATCCCAATCTCCCCAGAATTGATAATACTAACCTTATATCATCATATCGGGTATTTTTAACGTAAACCATGTCAATTTACATCACTAAACATGGATTAAGCATGCCATAATTCATTTAAAACTCAAGAACCCTAAAAATCGCTAACTCATGTTTCTAATCTGTTTTATCCCAGAATTTCCTTCTTATTTACACCAAAATTTCGTGGGTTATCTGTCTACATCACAAGAGACTTCCAGAATAAGATTGAAGTCTTTACTACATGCAAATTCCCATCACAATTTGGGTTTTCTTCCATATATTTCATCCCTAATCATTCCTAAACTAATATGGAAATTGCACCAACGAAAATAGCAAGATAAACACTTGCCTGGGATTTTCGACGTTCTGATTTGCAGATGTTTTTGGTGTGGTTGCGTAGCCCGTTGCGCGATCTACGCATTGGTGGTGGTTGTGGTGCAAACGGATGACTTTTGGGGCCTTGGATTGCCTTGGAAGCTTTCTTCTTCCCTCTCCTATGGCCGTCACTAGTGTTTGAGTTTTCTAACCCTAGCTGACTAACCTAAATGGCTGATATATGTTTCTGATTTTCGTGGGTTTAATTACCCAAAAAGGTGAAATGTCCAAAACGCCCTCCCGGGGTACCAATTAGGCCTAAAAACGTCCCGAGACCCAAACTAAACCCCCGGGTACACTTTTCTGACTATCTCGACCCTTCTGGACGCGTTGGCGCACTCAAAATGACCATACGAACAACTTATAAAATATTCACTTTTTATTTATCAATAATTAGTCCCGACGCGACACGGGCGCGTCCCGACTCAAATTTCCAAAATTATCATTTTATTCTCTCGTGACATTCAATATAACCAATATTACATATTACTTTGCTCATTAGTAATATTCAACAAATTTCCCATAATTACTACCTCTCGTCACGTTAATAATTATAACATAATTAATTTCTGGATTTTTATTAAATAATTCACTCACATTAAATTTAATAAATCCCCAGATTAATATAGCATAAAAATACGGGGTATTACATACTCCCCCATAATAACGGAATTTCGTCCCGAAATTCGGAAAATAAGGCATACCTGGTAAAAATAACTCTGGATATCTCTCGCGCATATCTGCCTCGCGCTCCCAAATGGATTCCTCCACATTATGATGCTCCCACTGGACCCGCACAAGTGGAACTATCTTCGACCTCAATCTCCTCTCACTATAGTCTAGGATAGCCACCGGTCTCTCCTCGTAAAAGCTGTCAGGCTGTAAGTCGATCTCATCTATCGCAATGTGAGTATGGGCCATATCATCCCGAAGATAGCGTCTCAACGACGAGATGCGGAATACATCATGGATGCGATGTAAATGCTCTGGAAGTCCCAACCTGTATGCAACCGAACCAATCCTCTCGATGATGGGAAATGGTCCCACGTACCTCGGAGCCAACTTCCCTTTCTTCCCGAACCTCATCACTCCCTTCATAGGAGATACACGCAATAATACTTGGTCCCCCACACTAAACTCTCAGAAGAACAGTTTCGCATCGGCGTAGCTCTTCTGCCTGTCCCGGGCTACCCGAATGCGACTCCTGATCATCTCGATCCTCGCGGAGGTCTCCTGAATCACCTCTGGTCCTAGCAACTTGTTATCCCCCACTTCGAGCCAACAAGTTGGGGAACGACAAGGCCTGCCATACAAAGCCTCAAATGGAGCCATCCCAATCGTGAACTGATAAGAGTTATTATAAGCAAACTCTACCAGTGGAAGATATGGCTCCCAACCTCCTCCAAAATCAAGAACACACATGTGTAGCCTATCCTCCAACATCTGATTAGTACGCTCTGTCTGTCCATCTGTCTATGGGTGATAAGCTGAACTCAACCTCAACTCAGTACCCATAGCCTCCTGAAAGCTTTCCCAGAAATGTGACACGAAAATCTTGTCCCTATCCGACACAATATTCAGGGGCACCCCATGTAATCTGACAACCTCAGCAATGAACAACTGAGCATACTGACCCGTGGTATAGTCTGTCCGCACCGGCAGAAAATGAACCACCTTGGTCAAATGGTCTACAATCACCCAGATAGAGTCATGGCCCCGCTGTGATGTAGGCAACCCTGTAATAAAATCCATGAAAATGCTCTCCCACTTCCACGCGGGTACTTCCAATGGCTGAAGTAACCCTGACGGTTTCTGATGGTCTACCTTCACCAGCTGGCAGGTAGAACACTTGGACATGAACTCAGCAATGTCCTTCTTCATTCCACTCCACCAGTATTGTCTCCTCATATCCTGGTACATCTTATCCCCTCAAGGATGCATCACAAACCGGGACCCGTGAGATTGGGTCATCACTGCATGACGTAATTCATCCCCTTCAGGAACTACCAACCTCCCATTAAATCGAAAACCTCCATCAGAACTAACAGAATAGGACTCAGAACCCTCGGCTAGAAGTCACACAATCTGCTCCTGGAAAAAAGGGTCTGTGGTCTGGGCCTGTATTACCCTCATAACAATCTCGGGTGTGACTGACATCACGGATATGAAAGAACGTGCTACTGTGACCTGGTGACCCAACTCCTTCCATTTTTCTTTCCAGACGTCTGCTACCTCGTCTACCGGTCTACGACTCAACGCATCAGCAACTACGTTGGCCTTCCCCGGATGATACTGTATATCGAACTGGTAGTCCTTCACAAACTCTAGCCATCTGCGCTGACGCATATTCAGCTCTCGCTGAGTGAACAGGTACTGCAATGACTTTTGGTCTGTGAACAAACGGAATTTTTCTCCCAACAAATAGTGCCTTCATATCCTCAATGCAAAGACGACCGCTGCTAACTCCAGGTCGTGGGTGGGGTAATTCTTCTCATGCGGCTTAAGCTTGCGGGAGGCAAAAGCTATAGCCTTCTCTTCCTGCTGAAGTACTCCACCAAGTCCCCGTAAAGAGGCATCGGTGTAAACCAGGTACTCCGCACCCGTCTTTGGTAAAGCAAGAACTGGTGCTGAAGTAAGCTTGTCTTTCAGCTCATCGAAAGCCAATTGACAAGTATCATCCCAAACATATGGTACCCCCTTGCGAGTTAGGTTCGTCAATGGACCCGCTATTTTGGAGAATATCCGAATGAATCTCCTGCAGTATCCGACTAACCCCAAGAAACTTCGCACTTCTGTCGGTGTCGTGGGCTGCCCCCATTCCCTCACCGTCGACACTTTACTCGGGTCAACTGCTATCCCCTGTTCAGAAAAAACATGCCCCAAGAACTGTACCTCTCGCAACCAGAATCCACACTTCTCGTACTTAGCATACAACTGATGCTCTCGAAAGGTCTGAAGAACCTGCCTCAAAAGCTCGGCATGCTCTTCCTCGGAGTGTGAATATATCAAAATGTCGTCTATAAAGACGATGACAAACTGATCCAAGAACTCTCTGAATATTCGGTTCATTAAGTCCATGAATATGGCTTGAGCATTTGTGAGACCAAATGGCATCACTCTGAACTCGTAAGACCCATATCTCGTCAAGAAGGCAGTCTTTGAAACATCCTGCTCTTTAATACGTAGCTGATGGTACCCCGACCTCAGATCTATCTTCGAAAAGAAAGTTGCTCCCCTCGGCTGGTCGAACAGATCATCGATTCGAGGCAACGGATCCTTATTCCGTATCGTGACCTTGTTCAACTCCCGATAGTCCACACACAATCTCAGTGAACCATCTCTCTTCTTCACAAACAAAACTGGAGCGCCCCAAGGTGAGGTACTCCTACGAATAAAGCCCTGACCTAACAGCTGCTCTATCTGATCTCGTAGCTCTCGCATCTCTACCGGAGCCATACGGTATGGTGCACGTGCTATAGGTCTCGTATCTGGCAATAAATATATAACAAAGTCTATCTCTCGACTGGGAGGTAAGCCTGGTATCTCCTGAAACACATCAGAATACTCCTTGACAACTGGGATCGAATCTAAGGGAATCACAACCTCCTTAGAGGTATCCTCCTCTATGTAATACAAATGAGCGGTCGAACCTCCCTCTGGGCGAGGCATCGCCACTACAAACATCTCTTACCCCGGAATGGCAAAAACAATGCTCCCACCGAAGCAATCAATCATGGCTCTATAAGCTGCAAGCCAATCCATACCAATAATCACATCATGCTCGTGCATGTCTAAAACTAACATGTCTGCAGGTAATACCACACTACCGATCTCTACCCCCACTCCCCGGCATATAAAGAAAATAAGGGACCCACTCCCCAGTGGTGAGTCTACACACGTCACGGAGCTTTCTGCTGTGGCTAACAACCCTAAGGCCTTCGCAAAATGCGTAGCTATAAAATAATGAGTTGCCCCCATATCAAACAAAACCCGACCCATAGTACCATGGATAGGAAACATACCCTCAATCGTGGGTGGTGCCTGTGGAGCTGCTTCCTGGTGGACCTTATAGACACGTCCGTACTGTAACTGCCCCTGCTGCACCGGAGCTGCTGGAATGGCTGGTAAGGCTGGCACCTGGGCTGGAGCTGGGAGGGCAGCCGGAAAAAGTGGTCTCTGTGTCTCATTACGGGCACCCTGCTGCTGTGGGGCCCTATCTCCCTCTGGATAATCCTGGCGCCTATGGCCGTGCCTACCACACCCAAAACATCGGCCCTTGAAGTTGCCTCCTCTCTGGCCGTTACCATTACGCCACTAGCCCTGTTGGCCCTGATGGACACGCTGTTGGCCCTGCTGTCGACCCTGCTGTCGATGTTGGCCTTGCTGGCCCTGCTGATTAGGCTGACCTTGATGGCCCTACCTAAAACCCCCGAATCCCTGCCTGGAATCACCTGAACGGAATCTCTTAGCAGGGTCCCCCTGATGGGAACTCTGCTCGTGCTGACGAGTCTGTCCATGAGATGGTGCCCCACTGGCACTATTACCCCCGGCCCTGCCCTGCTGGCTGGACTCTCCTGCTCTCTTGCTTCCCTGAATATGGAAGCGGTGATCCTGGCAATGTAGCAACGCGGCTTTGAGTACATCAGTGAACGTACTCAGGGATAGATTCCCAATAAGGTGTTGACGGATCCTCCAAGCTAACCCGTCGACAAACAGCATAACCTTCTTGCTCTCAGTAGGTGGTTCATCAGGCACAATGGTGAGAAGTCTCGTGAACTCCTCCTCATACTCCGCTACAATGAGACTCTCCTGCTTCAGATTCAGTAATCTCCGCCTCATCTCAGTCTGCACGGCGGGTGGAAAGTACTTGCGGTCAAACCGCTCCCAAAATGACTGAATAGGGATCGTGTCCCTCTCCTCCAATGTGGTAGTGGACTCCCACCACTGCAAAGCAGCTCCCACCAGCTTAAAGGAAGCCAATAACTTCTTCTGCACGTCGGTGCACTCATACATACAGAGATTCCGCTGGATGTCTTTCTTCCATTGGCTAACTGTGACAATATCGGAGCTACCAGAGAACTCAGGGGGATGCGCTTTCTGAAAAGCATCCCGAACCCTCTCCCATGCAGATGGAAGCTGTGCTGGTACTGGCGCCACTGCCTGAACCTAGGGTGGAGCCTGCTGAACCACCGCTAGTGCGACATTCACCGCCTGAGCAACAATGGCGGCTACTTCATTTGCATTCATTATGCCTTTTGCCGAAACTGTTGGCTGTTCGACCTGGGCACGCCTATCCTTCGGAGCACGTCTCGGAGGCATCTGAAACGTGAAGAAGTTTATTAGTCTACAGTCATTATCAAATCACAAATAGCTGAAGACTTAAACGTAAAAGCAAGAGTACAACAATCCTAAAGATAGGGCTCTATAGCAATAACGTTAAGCTAAAAGCGAAATAAGTCGTACAGATCCTATGGACACTAGAACCTGATGCTCTGATACCACTTGTGACACCCCACCTAATTAAATACCGGGCGATCACTCCTTTATTAAATTAAAATCAAGGTGAACAGTTGGTTCATTCTTAGCATCACTGTCGTGAAAATAAAACTTTCCAAATTAACACCCTAATTAATTAAGCTAAGTGTCAAAACCATTTTTCAACATTTGTGACCAATTTTATTTTTAAAAGAAAATTTATTTTATTTAATTAGTAACAACATTTTTAATAAGTAATAATCATACAAAAATCAACCTGGAACATAATCCGAATACTTTAAACATTCAACATTCAAAGTCCCAACATTTAAAACTTAAAGTAAAACATCCATACTGAAATAAATCCCATAATAACAGAACTAGGAATAACTGAGATACAAATGTCCCAATAAAATAGATGAATAGTGGAAAGGGTGACACATGCCCAATAAATGAGTATGATAGATGTGGAATCAAGTAAACGAAGTCGTCTATGCAAGTGGCCTGCAACTCCCACCTAAGCTGTAGCGCGTTCCTTTCAAGGGATCCTAAGCAAGACGCCCCTGTGGTTGGGCACCTGTAATACATACATATATATACAAGAGAGAGAAAGATAAAAGGAAACGGGTCAGAGCCCGATAGTGTGTTTGATTTAAAAATACGTTTAGCAAGTATTTAAATTGATACAGGCCAATGCAACAACATATTAGTGCGACACTCTCTTGAGAAATTCTCACCTCTCTTCTAATGTGCACACCTATCGCACTAACCTTCCCAGCGGGCTGTCTTATCATTTCTCGCACTAATCTTCCCAATGATTTAACTTATCTTAGATTACTCGTAAGATTCAAAATTTAACGATTTAATTGTTTGAAGATACTATTTCAATTAGTAACCAAGTTCTCATTTTAACTTTATAAGTCAATAAAGTTTTTTCGTGTCATATTATACTTTCTCAAAACAAGTATTTACAATTTGAGTCATTAACCATGTCCTACATATCAATCCACAATAGGTAGTTTCAATTTCATAAGTTCATATATATTAACTACTCGTAAAATATATATAACATAACAGCACCCCAAATAATAACTATGGTGCGGGCATACTCTACTATCCAATCCCCGTATCACTCGTATAAAGGGAATACAAATTCGGAATCACTCTCGAATTTTATTAACACATACTCAAACAATATTGAGGCGAAGTATAGGTTCCAAGTCTCTTAGGACCGTCTGAACTATCACTGCGATAGCCTGTACCAAGGATACCTATACACAAACAATATGAGGCGAAGAATAGATCCCAAGTCTCTAAGAGGAAAGCACATACCCGCATCTCTTAGGACCGTCTGAACTATCATTCCGATAGCCTATACCAAGGATATCTATCTTCTAGGGTACAAGTCAATATCCCCCATAAAGGTCCCATCGAGATAAGACTGTCCCAGCGCGAAAACCTCAGGAATAGCAAGTAGCGTGGGCATGATTTTTCACATGTATATAATATATGCATAAACAATCATATAAATATACCACTTTTATCATATTAATATAGGTTCCTCTCATCACCCATAATTACAACATTTATCCTTACTTTTCACATTAAGCATTCCTTATAAGGGTTTGTCGCTAACCTTAACTCGAAGGGTTTCTCCAACCCATTACGTGACACTTGTGGACCCTATCCTCCCGGGTATAAAATTCAGGAGGTGTCATTATTATGTTCCAACGTAACTCTCTTACGCGCCTCACCCTTTAATACATAAATTTACCAACCCTAAAGTAAATACCCCATAAATACCATTCTCATGGAATATTAAAGATCCCAACATTTATTCATATGCCCTACTGGTCCTCAATGTCTCCCAATTCATTTTATTAAGTATGCCCAAGAATTATATCACGACAATTTGAATTTAACTCATTTAAAAAGGGAAATAGAAGTCTGCCAGGAGGGGTCGATCGATCGAGGTCTGGGGCTCGATCGATCGAAGCTCTAGGCTCGATCGATCGATCAAGCAGGTCTGCGAAATCTGCAGAATTGCAGTTACGGGTTTCATCTCCAAACTTACACCAATTCCATATTTTCTAATCCCAATCGCCCTAGAATTGATACTACTAACCTTATATCATCATATCGGGTATTTTTAACGTAAAACATGTCAATTTACATCACTAAACATGGATTAATCATGCCATAATTCATTTAAAACTCAAGAACCCTAAAAATCGCTAACTCATGTTTCTAATCTGTTTTATCCCAGAATTTCCTTCTTATTTACACCAAAATTTCGTGGGTTATCTGTCTACATCACAAGAGACCTCCAGAATAAGATTTAAGTCTTTACTACATGCAAATTCCCATCATAATTTGGGTTTTCTTCCATATATTTCATCCCTAATCATTCCTAAACTAATATGGAAATTGCACCAACGAAAATAGCAAGATAAACACTTGCCTGGGATTTTCGACGTTCTGATTTGCAGATGTTTTTGGTGTGGTTGCGTAGCCCGTTGCGCGATCTACGCATTGGTGGTGGTTGTGGTGCAAACAGATGACTTTTGGGGCATTGGATTGCCTTAGAAGCTTTCTTCTTCCCTCTCCTATGGCCGTCACTTGTGTTTGAGTTTTCTAACCCTAGCTGACTAACCTAAATGGCTGATATATGTTTCTGATTTTCGTGGGTTTAATTACCCAAAAAGGTGAAATGTCCAAAACGCCCTCCCGGGGTACCAATTAGGCCTAAAAACGCCCGAGACCCAAACTAAACCCCCGGGTACACTTTTCTGACTATCTCGACCCTTCCGGACGCATTGGCGCACTCAAAACGACCATACGAACAACTTATAAAATATTCACTTCTTATTTATCAATAATTAGTCCCGACGCGACACGGGCGCGTCCCGACTCAAATTTTCAAAATTGTCATTTTATTCTCTCGTGACATTCAATATAACCAATATTACATATTACTTTGCTCATTAGTAATATTCAACAAATTTCCCATAATTACTAACTCTCGTCACGTTAATAATTATAACATAATAAATTTCCGGATTTTTATTAAATAATTCACTCACATTAAATTTAATAAATCCCCAAATTAATATAGCATAAAAATACGGGGTATTACATGTTTTAGGGTGATTTTCTTGGAAAGCAAAACACTTAAACCATGAACCTTTTCATAGAAAAGTTAAACTCTCTAAACTCTTTCTAGGAGATGGAAGAATATGAAAAAGTTAGTTTGAAAAGGTTGGTTCCTGCACATATTAAGTCTGTCAAAAGTTAGTGGGGGAAAAGTAGTGGGATAGAGGTGAAAAACTGCCAAAACCTGCCAAATAATTTACCCATTGAAAATCTCATTCGAACGAAGTCTCGTTCGAACGACCCTTCTAACGAAGTTTCAGTGGCCTGTTGGGAAAACTCATTGGAAAACTCATTCGAACGACATTCTCGTTCGAATGAAAAACTCGTTCGAACGACAATTTTGAACTAACTTTCAGAAAGCTTAAAATTTAATTTTTAGCCCAGAAACTTTATTTTAAAATTTTTAAGAATCCTTATGAAAATAAATCTCAGTTTAAAATAAAAATTCACCCAATTAAAATTGTTCCAAGCTCCTATATAAATATGTAATGCATTCATACCTTAGGAGTAAACGGAACACATGTTTTAGACGTAGAATCGAGGCACAACAAACTCGGCATCTGATGAAGCTTTAATCTTGGCCGCTACGTCTTCTCAACTAACACATCATAGGCTTGAATGGATAAACTTGAACTCTATCCTATGACTCAAATGTTTTTGTCCGGAATTGAGCTAACACTACAGTGAGACTCAATCGGAGACTTGTGTTCTTACAATTTTTTAAAAGAAAAATATTTGTATCTATGACATTGTTCTTACAATTTTTTACAAGAAAACTATTTTTTACAATCGGAGAATTGAGCTAACACTACATTGTTCTTCTTTGTCCATTTATGAGTTCACTTTATTTTTATCTATGACGCTAAATATTTGTTTGATAAAGTTAATGCAATCAAATAGAACTCGTTAGACATTTTTGAGTGTTTGGGTCATAATTCATTTGTTTTTAGTTCACGCCTCTTCACTCCATTCCACATGTTTAGACATATATACGCCATATGAGTGCAGACAACTTATTGTGTTGTGTGTTTTATGGTGTTTACACCTATATATATGCGCCTGTGTATCATTGGTATATTTTGCATGTTTATATATATAATCTTTGCATTTACATTTAATTCATGTTTTTCATGTGCTTTATCTTCGAATCAAATTGTCATGCTATATCATCATATTGGTTTCCCTTGTTGATTATTTATATTGGTATCTCATGCTTCATTTTTTATTATAGTTGATATGATTTTTGCATCAAAATGGTATTGATTGATCATTATTTGCATTATTTCTGCTTGTTGTGCTATGTCGTGTTTGTTGCATTACACTATTGCATGATATTATTCCTTCCTCAATATTGACAATCGGTATCACATGTTCTCTCATTTTTGGGGGATAAATGTTTTATGGGGGATATTTGGTTTATTATGAATTTTTTCTTTGTTTATTCTTGAACAAAAGTGGGGAGAAATGGTATCTTTAACTTTAGTGTCAGGAGGAGAACTTTATCTTAAGGGGGAGATGTTCTACCTAGGTCGGGATCATTAGATATAGGGGGAGTTTATTCTTATGCATATTTTATATATTATTGTATTCTCTTTGCATTTGAAGGTGTATTTAAGTGTGTAGGTTTACAACTCGCGATAAATTTTACAAGCGAGCAAAGCTACTTATGTTTTAAGTGTAAGGGCAAATAATTTAGGCTAGGCTTATTATTCGTTTTATTTGCTCCTTTGCACATTTGGCATATCCCGTTGCAAATCGTCATGTACCGTCATGACAAATCGACACCAACATTCAAGACTTCCCTACATCCCACAAAGGTAAAAATAATTCGTGTTTAAAATTATTCATAAACTTTATCTGGAATGTTTATTTTTTGTAAAAATCGAGGCTGAATTTTTAAATTCAAAAATAATTTTTTTAAACTCGTTCAAACAAGATTGCTATGACTTTGTTTTTTCATTAGAAGGGTCATGAGATCTTACATAGAACGAACATCCAATGAGGACCTTCAGTTTGAATTCGTTTGAAGCTCGTTAGAAGCTGGTTCAAATGAGAATGGAGTCTCGTTCGAATGAACTTTATCTTCGTTCGAACGAAATGCCTTAAATGTTCGAACAATTTAAATTTTCGTCCTCGAATTTTGTGTCAGGTCTATAAATACTTGTTTTGAGTTTTTTTTCGTGGGACTTTAGAAAAATGTAATCAGAATATCTTTAACAAAGTTTTTCCACTTTTGGATTTTCAAACACTTAATGATTCGCAAACACATCCCCAAATATATTTTTTGAATCGTTTTGACCCTTAGTTGAGTTGTATTCATTATGGAGAGATCATCTCTACGGTTGGCTTATGAACTTGGAGGGATAATGATTTAAGACTGGAGGCTGAAGGGTAATCAGTGAATATCGAGGATACTCATGGGTTATATCAAGTAATATTATAAGTCTATTGTCTTGTAAAGTTTCTCAAGTGCTGATATAAAAGGTTTTGGATTTTTCCTAAGTTTTCATGTGATTGTATATTTTATTTATTTATTTTATCACCTAGATATATGCCATAGGATAAATTGATAATTTGGATTTTTGTTTTGATATTTAATTAAATAAGTTAAACCATTAAGATCGCACAAGCACACTCAAATTGGTATCAACACATTTTTACCATTTTAAAATTGGTATCAGAGCAAGTTCCACTATCTATCGTGTGATCCTAATTTTTCAAAGATCTTTTTTACTAACACCAATTCTTTTCAAATTGGTATCATAGCATTTTTACCATTTACCAATTGGTATCCGAGCATTTTTACCATTTTAATTAACATCCTGTTTTGGGCACCATTGGTTTATTATCTATATCTTGTTAAGAATATTTTCATATAATGGACTCTTTATTTGCTATTGACATATGATGGAATCTGGTTTTTTGGTGTTGCGGTGAAGAAACAATGTATTATGTTATTTGATACGTAGATAGCTACTGAGTTGTTCGGTAAATACCGTGGCATGTGTGGACTCACACATTGTGGCAGTGTGCGACTAGAATCTTGTGTGACACTAAGAGGAGGTTGAGGAATGAAGAGTGTCAAGGCTTGCGATGGAACCAATTCTATGTTGTAAGTCTAATATCGTGTCCTTTATAATTCCATACATAGTGATTTTGCATGGATGAGTCATCCGAAAGTTTTCTCGTTGGGGATTTTCCTTGTACATCGAGTGTTGCGATTTGATTTAATTATTTTATCCTTCACTCACATAGATGCATGTTTAGGCTAAGATAAAATTGTTTAATCTGTTTAATCACAACTTGTTTAAAATTTGTGCAACGTTATGATTTGGAATTCTATTTAAATTTAATATTTAATTTGAAAAAAAAATTGGCTTTTGTTTAGACCATTTCGTACATCCTGCACTATCAAGATGTGATTTATTTGTGGATGTTTTTCCATGCTATATTTTTTCGAATTCATGATATATATTATTTGATGCAATCATGTCTTTCTTATGTGGTTTACCTATAAATACGATAGGGTCATTCTTGCTTTACCATTGACTATATATATTTACCATTGATATCTTGTGATTTTTTTGTGGGTATCCTATATGCTATTTAGGGGAGAATTTTTTGTGCATATCCTGCATATGATTGATAATCATATTCTTATCTTTGCTATATTTGTTTTTATCTCTCACAACTTTTGTTCTTTATTACCTCATTTATCTTAATATTATATTTTCTACCTTTGTCCATTACTGGCAAAAGGGGAGATAGGAGATTATTTATGATAGTGCATATATTATGGGGAGTTCCTATGCAAGGGGTGATTTGCCTTCACATTGATGTTACCTGCTTGATGGTTTTGTATTATTTGAAGTTTGTAGGTATCTCATTATTGGTTCAGATTCTTGAACGTCTTGATTAATATCATACATTGAGTTTGTATTTTTTTAATCTAGTATTAATCTATGTTGTCCTTATTAGGTTGTGGGTGATGTAAATTGATGATTGGAACTTTATTGTATATCGTGGGATTTTCATGTATTTTAGGCTTTTGGATTATTTTGGGATTTTACCATGGAGTGGCCAATAGGGGAGAATGAAAATGTATAGAGGTGTTTCTTGGATTATTCCATGATAAAATATTATATTTTATGGACATTTAAGACTTTTTATTTTAGTCAGGGAATATATCCTTGGCGGTCCTCGTGTCAAGATGCTTAATTCCTTTCTATGCTTCTATTCACTTTTGAGATGGCTTGCATTGCATTTCTTCATTGACTCAGATACTCCGGTGGACTTTTGGAGCTTTTAGGATAGTACGTATGATCCTTTATGCACTTTAGGATGCCCTATCTATTCCAACATATTTTTCCCAACATTTCTTGCATTTTTTCTTATCCTTAAATAGTTGGGATTTTCAGTTGGGCATTTTTTAAAAGATTTTGGATTCTTCCCAAAATCTTGCGCACGGGGGTAAATTGGCACCATGCACATTAATATGACCAGTAGGTTCAATCTTGGTCATTTTTTATGGCCATGCACATGGACAAAAAAACCTCCATGCATAAGGACTTCGAAAAAGTAGAAAAAACTATTTTTCCACTATAAAAAACATTTTGGCTCGATTTAGAATTAGAACTCTTACTTCCTTTTGCGAAATTTTTAGATCTAATATCTTCTCTTAATTTCTATAGAAACCCTATATGGTATTTTATTTTACCTCATTTTGACTGAAACATTTTGTAAGCGATGTTTGAGTGATTCATCAAAACAACCTTAGAAAATATATCCTTCATAATGTACCATTGAAGATCTTCAGTTGAGATGGCAACATGAGAAAAATATTAAGAATTAGAGTAGTTTTATCCAAAGTGTATGTGTTATCCACAAAAGAACTTTAATGCATCTTTGGTTGAGAATTGCTAGATTGGGTGGAGTTAAGAGGATTTGTCGGTTACAAGAGCTTGCAAATGGGAAGTCAAGGTAGGTAAATGGATGATCTCTTATAAAAGTCTTCATTTTGCTATTTGGTTAGTTTTAAAGTCTCAAGTTTTTTCCCTAGGTAGGTTTTTTCCTCATAAATCTTAGCCTTATCGAGAATCCAAGAAGTTCTTCATAGTTCAATGTTCATGAAGCCTAAAAACAAAACTCTCTCTCTCGACCAAACATCTATACGGATTCAAGCTTTTTGGCTTGAATAACATGAGACTTAAATGCTTTGACATGAATTAAATCCAACTAATATATTAATACAAAAGATTAATATACTTAAGGTCTTCTTGTCCCTTAAACAAGTTAGAGGTTGATTTTTTTATAATAGTTTAAGTTTCTAAGAGAGAAAAATATTTGCTAAAAATCATTATTTACTAAAGTTTTTTCTTCAAACTTCTTTCAGAATTCTTGACATATCCATTATTGTTATTGATATTTTGAGTAATTTAAAGTTTGATTACTTGTTCTTAAGACTTGAACAAACATTTGACAAAATTGTTCTTGAGAGGCTTTAAATATTTTTTGATATAACAAATATATTTGTTAATTTATTTTGATTAGCCAAAAAAATTTATAAACTTCCCTCAACCTTTAGGAATATCATATCCTATGAAGTAGAACTACATTTTGTGCCACTCCGTTTATTAAAATAACGGTTGGACAACCCTATATTAAAATAAAACAAGAATCTCAAATGGCTTATTCTTAGCATCACTGTCAAAATTTTAACTTATTACTAACCACATATTATTTAAACAAGTCGTGTGTTATTTTTAATATTAATTAAATTAACATAAATAAAACCATTCACTATTAACTATGCCCGATAAGTAATTAAATCCACAATCACATAATCATATTTGAATACTGGAATATAATAGATACATTAACCGAATAAACCATCGATTTACAATCCAATAAAATAATCTAATACAATTAATTAAATAAAAATGAAATAAAAACGGACAATGGGCAGCATGCCCCAGATAATAACTGACTGAATCTTATTTAGAATCTCAAAAATAGAAAATGGTTAAACAATCACTGCAACACTCCACAGATGTTGCAGCTCTGATGACTTGGAAGTGATAATCATGCTTGGTGTCCCTGTAAATGAACACCTGAAATTTTTTTGAAAATATTTTGACCCGAGCCAAAGCCCAAAACCTTATGAAAATATTTTGCAGGTAATTAAAAAGCATAATTAAATATGTGTGCATTCTTTCATATTTAAATTGGTGTCACACTCACATGAGATAATCCTCATCCCTCAACTATAGTACGCACCTAATGTATGTACTTTATTCCCTAGTTTTTCTACCCATCCTAACTAGTCTCAATATGCCCTTAAGTCCATATGTTACCCTGTTCATGCGTATTTTATCAAATTAGTTTCAAATAATAATTATAATTATCAATTATAATCTATTAATTTATTTTCAATTTCACTAATTATATATAATCATCCACAATTATAGTCTTAAACCCGTATATATTTTTCTGCACATATATATAACACAATTGGCAAGCATATGTCGTGTATAACCACCATCCATCAAAGTAATAGCTCACTAGATGCGGGTCTCTAAAATGCTATCATGCACTAGGACATAGAAACATCATCCTGGGCTACCGAGTCGGAATCTCACACCGAAGTCGATACAATCATAAATGTATTGGAGGGGGTCATAGGTTATTTGATAATGAGTCATAACTATACCCAAATTATCTCACTTTAATCTTAAACCTCAAAAGGGCACATGGGTGATGTTATGACTTGGGGTCCATAATTAGCCTGTTGTTTTTCGTCAGGGAAGATCATCCACATCGCCCAACCTCCAATGATAACATTAGAGTGGTAGGTTCATACAATTATATCATACACACGGATATAATAAAATATATATAATATCTTTGTACCCGTATATATTTTCTGAATAATTCCGGTAACCATACTTATCACTCGTAGCACTAGTTTACCATTTTTTAATATAATTTCCATTCTCAATTATTTAATTATACACTTAATTAATTGAGTCTCAAAATATTAATTCTGGACACGTATAATTCTCAATCAGCCCGCATCCTTATTTTCTCGAATTTTTCATTACAAACTCATTAATAAATCCTCGAGTATAATTCACCTTAAATACTCTAAATTTTACCCCGAATAAAAATACCAATTAATCTAAGCCATAATATCATTTAATGTGATTTTTTCATAAGTCCTAAATTATTCCCCGACGTCATAATTTAATCCTCGAATTTAAATTACAAATATTTTTTTATCAACTAAGACAAATTATACATAGCAGGCAGTCGAACCGGTTCGGCTTAAGGACGAATTGATTCGCCCTTGCAGAATGCTATAATTGTTCCAATTTTATTTTTTTAGTGAGTTCAACCCCAAATTCATAAATCCAAACATAATATTCTTTAATAAAAATTGATTTTCAACAATTCTAAACATATATTAGATTTATTTGAACATGTTTCTCTCTACATATGATCATTTCACGAATTTTAGAAGAATTCTATATATATGTTAAAATTCTCCTTATCTCATAACATTTCATCATTTTTAGTCTTCCAAATTTATATTTCATTCATCGATATGAGATTCAAATTCCAGATTTCACTCTTAAATAATCACACATGTATTTTTCTGAAATCATTTGTCAAAAATCACAATTGTATATGAATCTCACAGAAAATCATTTCCCAATCATGATATGAATTGAAATTGAACACATAAATAAAAAAATAAGATAAGTACTTGCCTTAAGATTCGTGGTTTCTGAATTTGATTGAAAAATTCCTTCCTCTCTTCTTCAAATCGATTCTCCCTACAATTTTCCTTTAGCTTTCCTCTAGACTCTTGAGTTTTTCTCCTCTTTTTCTTCACTTTCTCTCTAACCCTTGGTATAACCCAAGAAAACTTTTGGCATTTGTAAAATGATTATTCTACTCACCCAAACCGTACATTTTATAATATCAATCCCGAATTTGCCTTTTCATGTTCCATTAAAATGACTAAAATGCTCCTATAGGAGTCTCGACTAGTCTAAAAAGCTCTCGGAACCCAATCACTACCCTCGAGTACTTAATTTTGACTATTTTAACCTATTCCGGATCAACCGTGCACTCGAAATCATCATCTGAGTTACCCATCATCAATTTACTATCTTATTTTCAATACAACCCCACACGCACACCCCGAATAAGATACTATCAACCCGTCGCTTTTACTCACTTATGACATAATATAAAATACTGCAAATTCCTTTACTTATCACACAAGTAAATATAAAAGCACATAAATATTAATCCATGCCTCGCTAATTTATATTTATTCACTACACTTTATTTTTTAATTTAATTAAATCGTTATGACACGTGTAATTTAAGTATTCCTAAAAATATGGGGTGTTACAATTTTCTTCAACTATAAAGAAGATCTTAAGATTAGTTCAAACACGAAATTATCAACAGAAATTAACACTTGCAACATGGTGAGTGGTCAGATAGCGATCCATTCTTTCTCTTCTTATGAAAAGGTGGAAAGTGGATTGTGGAGGTTTTGCATTATTCATTCTAGGAGAGGTTCAAAGTTTTATGTCAATTTTCCCTTTGTGTAAATCTTTACATATATAGTTGAAGGTGTCGATTTGGCCCGACGTTTTTCCTGTAGTGAATTGTTTCCTCATACAAATTCTCGTCTCAAGTTCTTGATTTACTCTTTCGCATTTTGGATCTCTATAATACCCCGTATTTTTATGCTTTCTAAATTTGGGGATTTATTAAATTTAATGTGAGTTATTAATTTGATATAAATCCGAAAATTAATTATTTTTTTTATTTACTAACGTGACGAGAGTTAGTAATCATTGGAAACTTGTTGAATATTACTAATGAGTAAAGTAATATAATATTGGTACTATTAAATGTCACAAGTGAATAAAATGACAATTTTGAAAATTAGAGTCGGTACGCGCCCGTGTCGCGTCGGGACTAAATATTGATTAATAAAAGTGAATAAATTATAAGTCACCCGTATGGTCATTTCGAGTGCGCCAAAGTGTTCGGAAGGGTCGAGATAGTCAAAAATATGTACTCGGGGTTTAGTTTGGGTCTCGGGGCGTTTTTAGGCCTATTTAGCACCCCGGGAAGGTGTTTGGGACATTTCATAATTTTGGGTAATTAAACCCTCGAAAATTACAAGGTTATATCAGATGCTTAGGGTTTCCTTCTAGGGTTAACACAACCAAAAGAAAGTGACGACCATTGTGTGACGACCCGCTCTAAATAATAACGGGTGGCCAGCCCTATACTACATAAATCAGGTATCCCAGATGGCACAGTCTCAACATCAACTACTAAACACTACAATATAAGGCTAACTACCCGAAATCATTAAGTGCGAATTGTCAAAAATTTAAAACTTTTATTTTTAACAACAACAACAAGACCAATAATGCACATAACCAACAATATACATCTAACTATGATGAGTGAAATGTGCATGCTCCAAATATGAAAGAGTACGATACATTGTACAACAAAATATCAACAATAAAATACCCGAATATGCTATCGGATAACAGACAATACAATAATCTGAGAAATGAAATAAGAAAGTGTTAATCTACAACACATGAATACTAACCCAATACAACTGAATCCTAATATAGATGCACAATAGATAGAAATTGACTAAAGCAAAGTGCCGTAACAGTCCGCTACTGCTACAACTCCATGAATCCTGAAGGGAGGAATATCAAAGGCGTCCTTGAGGAGGAACACCTGAGGTAATACAATATATACATGGAGGAGGAAATATAAACGGGTCAGAGCCCGAGTTTTGAAAAACATTTTATAGCAAGTGTATTAAAATGCATAATAATTATAAATGCATTATTACATGATTTAATGGAATCGTCCTCTCCATAAAATCCATCTCACCTATCAACTAAAGCGCGCACTAAGCGTATCCACGTGATCTCCAAATGGATGTCCGATTCTAATTTTGGTAAGAGGATTCTAACTTAAACCCAAAAGAAGTATTTAAATGAAAATCATCTAACCTATCTCCCAATCTACATATTTCCGTGATTAAAAGTTATAAATATTAACTTTAATGTAATAGTTATAATTATCTTTATAATGTTCATTTGTTGAACATATAAAGTTACATGATCCAATCATGTCCACATCATCACAATACATCAACAATCTCATTTACTATAATTTATTCTAGAGATGCCCTTATGAGGCATGAAACCATATATAATTATTATATTTTTATTAGCATCAAGAGTTAAGGACCAAACTCCTCCCGATTCTCAACATGGCACTGCGTTTCGTGCGTGGGACGTCTCGCCGAAGCGAAATCCAAATAAGGAACCCCCTCGTTACACTACTCCTGACCGTATCGGTCCTCGGGGCTCATTATGCCCTCAATGCAAGATGCATGTAACCCAAATGATTATTATCCAATTTTAATTAATTAATATTCCCAATTCTCAACAGTACACGGCGTTTCATGCGTGGGACGTCTCGCCGAAGCGAAATCCAAACAAGGAACCCCCCCCCCCCCCCCCCGTTATACTACTCCTGGCACTGTCGATTGTCGGGATAGGTGATATATATATAAATAATTATGAGCATTAAGGACTAAACTTATCCCCAAGTTCCAACATTACACTGCGGTTCGTGCGTGGGACGTCTCGCCGAGGCGAAATCCAAACAAGGAACCCCCTCGATACACTAATCCTGGAAATGTAGGTCGTTGAGGTCCATTATGCCCTTGACACTCAAATACAAGAACAAACAATAATAACCATCCAACCGAGCTATAACTCGAAGGACGCAGGCTCACATGCTATCATCTTCCAGCAGCCCATATACGTAGCAAACTGGGGCCACGTGGTGGGGTTCAACAACACCCACCTCATGATCTACTCACGCACACGACGTCCGGGAAGCGGTCATAGTTCCTAACCGGCAAGTGAGAGCGTCACATACCCCCGACCTCTCACCCCCAAAATAAATAAATATATATATCATAAATGTCATTTACTGACCACAAAGGACGACTATGAACTGGGGAACATCCACATCCTGCTTTTCTAGTCAGAATGCTCACCCTCTACGCACGAAACTTCCCAATGATAGCAAGGAGGGGGTATGCTTAACATGTATATACACCATCATATAAGGTATACATACATCCCACATAATAAAGCTATACCATTTTATATAAGGTATACCTGCAACATCATATTCATTTTCATTATACGCTCTTAGGCGTAATTTGATTAACATCATTTGTTTAGTATATTTATCTCAAGATATACTAACGCTCCACCTCACACATTAACCCCACTTAGTATATGCTATACTAATTCTCGCTTGAAGCTCTCATGCCGTTTCTATTATGAACTGTCTTTCAATTTAATTTAAGTTAAGGATATTCTATATCCTATTGCACCTCAATTAACATTTCTCATTGTGTGAGATATCTCCCAAATCAATCATCAATAAGGATATTTCTATATCCATATGCACATCAAATAGCATTTATTATTTCCCATTCATAATAGGGTTCAATTCATTTTATGAGCCTTTTTAAAGTTATCCCATTTGGGATTTGGATCCTAAGATCCGGTATCTCTAAATTATTCACTTTTTCCCTATGAATTGAATTTATTATCTCCAAGTATAACCTCCCGATCAAGGTGGGCTTCCCCACTTAGAATAAACCATAATATCTAATCGGTATTCCTCAAACTTAGTCAATATGACTCCTATCATTTCCTATAAGGGAAACTATCTAAAAGTCTCCAAAACATACTCCAAATAACTCCCATAGAAGTTCCCAATCGATAACTTTAGACGAAACGGGATGAAATTCTTCCTAGAAAAACATCTCCAAAATCCCCTGTTTCTGAATCGATTCGGCCCATCTGAATCGATTCGGCCCAGAAAAGCGAATCGATTTGGCCCATCCGAATTGATTCGGTCCAATAGACCTGGGAGTCTGCTACAGGCCGAATCGATTCGCAAGGGGCGAATCGATTCGGCCCAAAAGACCTGGGCAATCTGCAACAGACCGAATCGATTCGGCTGGGGCGAATCGATTCGGCAAGTGCATCAAGCTACGAAATGGGTTGTTTTATTCTTAACCCAAAATACCCAAAAATCATTCTTATCATCTTCCAACTATTTTGATTCAACCCAAACACAAATATGACATTAATATTCCTCCAACAACACATATATACAAGTTTCTAACCTTAAATTCATTAATACAATACAAATCTAAGATTTTTTCCAAAAATTAGGTTTTGTCAATTTAAACCTAAAACCCAAAATTCAATCCACAAATCATGCAATAATTGATACACAACAATTATTTAGAAAATTTAATCACTTGCCTCGGGTTCGTAGGGTCTGAATCCTCCTTGCAATCGCGTATTGGCCCGAAAATCCTCTTTTTCTTTCCTTTTTCCTTCCTTTTCTTCTTCTTTCTTCTTCTCTCTTTCTCTCTTTGGAGAATTGTTTCTCCCGTAGGCTAAATATGCCTAAATCCCAAAATACACATCTTTAAATGATAATACACACTTTAAATGACTCGGTAACTTTAATTCGAGTCAAACGGTCCTAATTTATTTTGGAACCCAAATAGACCCCAAGTACAGTCATTTCGACTTTCTTGACCCTTACGAAAACGATGGTACCCTCACAATTTCAATTCGACACACTTTCTAACGACTCCAAATTTTGACTTCAATTTCCAATTTAATTATTCTCCAATAAAATATTATTTATTTCTCCCAAAATAAATAAATATTCGTCTCCAAGACCTCGGGTTGTTACAAACTTCCCCACTTAAAAAAATTTCGTCCTCGAAATTTAGCTAAGCCTAATTCTCCAAAGCTCAACTACTTCTACTCTACCCATCATCACTAATCCTATCTCCAAACTTCTAACTTCCCACGACGGATTTATTTTAATTTATTTTATTTTAAGTTAATTAGAGTATCATAAAACCAACTTCCACCACAAGGGCGCCCATACATCCTTTATATTCGAGTTAGCACTCGTACCAAACATGATGAGGCTTTATTTGCCTCCAAAGTTCCACAATTTCAATTATATAAATAATGCTAAAATTTTAATAGAACAAAAATTTGAAAGGTCCAAAGAAATACCTCCTCTCAATTCCTGACAATCGCCACTTTCGTGCGGGGGATGTATCGCAAAAGCGAAATTCAAACAAGGAACCCTCCCAATACACTATTGTGTGGCGATGTCGGGGATTGAAAGTTTGTTAAATTCGGACTAGAGTTTGAAAATATTTTAGCGAAAAATTTAGTTTGAAGGGGCCCGAAGGCAGATAAAAGTTTTATTTTGAAAATAGTTTATTTTGAAAACGGTTTATATATTATAATATAATATAAAATGCCTTATGTCCAACACAAGGTCTTTATAGATCATCATCTATATAACATGTAGCTAAAAAATATTATCATATTCATGAGCTAATATTTTACCTGCGTCCCATCAAACCACAATCTCAACTTTCAAACATAAACATCATCATACATCATTTCAATATATAGCCTTTTTATAAGGCATATCCATATCTAGAATCCAATATTCATAATAGTCTATCATGACTATATAAAAGAAGTAGCTTTTATCATTACTACTTATCACCATAATCATTTTTACATTAACTACAAGGTTTAAAGCTCTTTATGAGCACCTTGCAAAATCCTCAATCCTTTACAAAATCATAGAATAAGAGCCTATTTTGCTCCAAATTTTCCCCTTAGGGTCATTACATACCATACATAAACAAAAAGGGCTAAAGCACTACCCAATTCATATATATCTCCCATTCGATATTCCAAAACTTCACATAGTAATAATCCTATTAATAAAGGAAAATTAACTTACGACATCCATCTCTAATCCGATTGTCCTTCCTCATCAATGGGCTCCCAAACATAGTCCCCCGGTCTAAAGCGACCTCGAATCTGCTGTAGGGGTTGCACTTCCAAAATTTCATCAAACTGTGGTCTTTTACCTCTTTGAGGACAATCTTTCTTTTTATGACCTATTTCTTTACAAAAGAAACACTTGCCCATAAACCCTTTCTTCCCACTCACATTACTGGCACTCTCTTTGCCAAACCTACTTGATGAACTCGAATCTCCAAAGTTCTTACTCTTTTGAGAACGAAAATGATATTCATGACACTTTGATAGTGCCGCATTCACTAGCTCGATGAAAGTCATTAACATAGGACTTTCTAACAAATGTTGTTGGATTTTCCAATCTAAACCTCGAACAAACTTCGATATACGTTTCTCTTCCGTATTTACCTCATTAGGTATTAATCTCGCCCATAGAGAAAAATCTTCTTCATATTCTACCACCGTCCTATTTCCTTGAAAAATCCCCATATCCTGAGTAGGGGAAGGCAAATACCTTCGATCAAAAAGTTCCCAAAATGTTGTTATGGGTAAGGTATCTCTCTGTTCAGATGTGGTGACAGACCCCCACCATTGAAGAGCTGCACCCGATAATCTAAAGGTTACTAAAAATTGTTTTTGCACCTCACTACACTCAACCATACGAAGATGCCTCTGCACACTATTTTTCCATTGACTTGCAGCCATTGCATCAACTCCCCCTGCAAACTTGGGAGGAAGCCCCTTACTAAAATCTTCCTTCACTCTCTCCCATAAAGATAATCCTAAATCGGGTGGGGCAGCTCGAGCGGCAGATTGCTGAGCCATCGTAGAAACGGTAGCAGTTACTGCTTGCGTCACTATTTTGGCAACATCATCCGTAGTCATGTTCCTTTGAGGCATTTGGGGTTGCACATTCCCTTTATTTTACCTGACTGAACGATCTCCCTTCGTTGGCATCTGAAACAAGAACAATTGTATCAGAACGCCTTTCAAATATTTTCAAATCACAGAAAGATATGGACGTATGAATGTAATCGTCCTAATAATAAGGCTCTATATCAATAACGCTTACGGAAGATCGTAGTAACGCACACAGATCCTAAAGACACTAGAACCTGATGCTCTGATACCACCTGTGATGACCCGCTCTAAATAATAACGGGTGGCCAGCCCTATACTACATAAATCAGGTATCCCAGATGGCACAGTCTCAACATCAACTACTAAACACTACAATATAAGGCTAACTACCCGAAATCATTAAGTGCGAATTGTCAAAAATTTAAAACTTTTATTTTTAACAACAACAACAAAACCAATAATGCACATAACCAACAATATACATCTAACTATGATGAGTGAAATGTGCATGCTCCAAATACGAAAGAGTACGATACATTGTACAACAAAATCTCAATAATAAAATACCCGAATATGCTGTCGGGTAACAGACAATACAATAATCTAAGAAATGAAATAAGAAAGTGTTAATCTACAACACTTGAATACTAACCCAATACACATGAATCCTAATATAGATGTACAATAGATAGAAATCAACTAAAGCAAAGTGCCGTAACAGTCCGCTACTGCTACAGCTCCACGAATCCTGAAGGGAGGAATATCAAAGGCGTCCTTGCGGAGGAACACCTGAGGTAATACAATGTATACATGGAGGAGGAAATATAAACGGGTCAGAGCCTGAGTTTTGAAAAACATTTTATAGCAAGTGTATTAAAATGCATAATAATTATAAATGCATTATTACATGATTTAATGGAATCGTCCTCTCCATAAAATCCATCTCACCTCTCAACTAAAGCGCACACTAAGCGTATGCACGTGATCTCCAAATGGATGTCCGATTCTAATTTTGGTAAGAGGATTCTAACTTAAACCCAAAAGAAGTATTTAAGTGAAAATCATCTAACCTATCTCCCAATCTACATATTTCCATGATTAAAAGTTATAAATATTAACTTTAATGTAGTAGTTATAATTATCTTTATAATGTTCATTTGTTGAACATATAAAGTTACATGATCCAATCATGTTCACATCATCACAATACATCAACAATCTCATTTACTAGAATTTATTCTAGAGATGCCCTTATGAGACATGAAACCATATATAATTATTATATGAGTTATTAGCATCAAGAGTTAAGGACTAAAATCCTCCCGATTCTCAACACGGCACTGCGTTTCGTGCGTGGGACGTCTCGCCGAAGAGAAATCCAAACAAGAAACCCCCCGTTACACTACTCCTAACTGTATCGGTCCTCGGGGCTCATTATGCCCTCAATGCAAGATGCATGTAACCCAAATGATTATTATCCAATTTTAATTAATTAATATTCCCAATTCTTAACAGTACACGGTGTTTCATGCATGGGACGTCTCGCCGAAGTGAAATCCAAACAAGGAACCCCCCCGTTACACTACTCATGGCACTGTCGATTGTCGGGATAGGTGATATATATATAAATAATTATGAGCATTAAGGACTAAACTTATCCCAAGTTCCAACATTACACCGCGGTTCGTGCGTGGCACGTCTCGCCGAGGCGAAATCCAAACAAGGAACCCCCCCGATACACTAATCCTGGCAATGTAGGTCGTTGAGGTCCATTATGCCCTTGACACTCAAATACAAGCACAAACAATAATAACCATCCAACCGAGCTATAACTCGAAGGACGCAGGCACACATGCTATCATCTTCCAGCAGCCCATATACGTAGAAAACTGGGGCCACCTGGTGGGGTTCAACGACACTCACCTCGTGATCTACTCACGCACACGACGTCCGGGAAGCGGTCATAGTTCCTAACCGGCAAGTGAGAGCGTCACATACCCCCGAACTCTCACCCCCAAAATAAATAAATATATTTATCATAAATGTCATTTGCTGACCACAAAGGACGACTATGACCTGGGGAATATCCACATCCTGCTTTTCTAGTCAGAATGCTCACCCTCTACGCACGAAACTTCCCAATGAAAGCAAGGAGGGGGTATGCTTAACATGTATATACACCATCATATAAGGTATACATACATCCCACATAATAAAGATATACCATTTTATATAACGTATACTTGCAACATCATATTCATTTTCATTATACGCTCTTAGGCGTAATTTGACTAACATCATTTGTTTAGTATATATATCTCAAGATATACTAACGCTCCACCTCACACATTAACCCCACATAGTATATGCTATACTAATTCTCGCTTGAAGCTCTCATGCCGCTTCTATTATGAACTGTCTTTCAATATAATTTAAGTTAAGGATATTCTATATCCTATTGCACCTCAATTAACATTTCTCATTGTGTGAGATATCTCCCAAATCAATCATCAATAAGGATATTTCTATATCCATACGCACATCAAATAGCATTTATTATTTTCCATTCATAATAGGGTTCAATTCATTTTATGAACCATTTTAAAGTTATCCCATTTGGGATTTGGATCCTAAGATCCGGTATCTTTAAATTATTCACATTATTTCCTATGAATTGAATTTATTATCTCCAAGTATAACCTCCCGATCAAGGTGGGCTTCCCCACTTAGAATAAACCATAATATCTAATCGGTATTCCTCAAACTTAGTCAATATGACTCCTATCATTTCCTATAAGGGAAACTATCTAAAAGTCTCCAAAACATACTCCAAATAACTCCCATAGAAGTTCCCAATCGATAACTTTAGACGAAACGGGATGAAATTCTTCCTAGAAAAACATCTCCAAAATCCCCTATTTCTGAATCGATTCGGCCCATCCGAATCGATTCGGCCCAGAAAAGCGAATCGATTCGACCCAGAAAAGCGAATTGATTCGGCCCATCCGAATCGATTCGATCCAATAGACCTGGGAGTCTGCTACATGCCGAATCGATTCGCAAGGGGTGAATCGATCCGGCCCAAAGGACCTGGGCAATCTGCAACAGACCGAATCGATTCGGTAGGGGCGAATCGATTCGGCAAGTGCAGCAAACTATGAAATGGGTTGTTTTATTCTTAACCCAAAATATCCAAAAATCATTTTTATCATCTTCCAACTATTTTGATTCAACCCAAACACAAATATGACATTAATATTCCTCCAAGAACACATATATACAAGTTTCTAACCTTAAATTCATTAATACAATACAAATCTAAGATTTTTCCCAAAAATTAGGTTTTGTCAATTTAAACCTAAAACCCAAAATTCAATCCACAAATCATGCAATAATTGATACACAACAATTATTTAGCAAATTTAATCACTTGCCTCGGGTTCGTAGGGTCTGAATCCGCCTTGCAATCGCATATTGCCCCGGAAATCCTCTTTTTCTTTCCTTTCTCCTTCCTTTTCTTCTTCTTTCTTCTTCTCTCTTTCTCTCTTTGGAGAATTGTTTCTCCCGTAGGCTAAATATGCCTGAATCCCAAAATACACATCTTTAAATGATAATACACACTTTAAATGACTCGGTAAATTTAATTCGAGTCAAACGGTCCTAATTTATTTCGGAACCCAAATAGACCCCAAGTACAGTCATTTCGACTTTCTTGACCCTTCCGGAAACGATGGTACCCTCACAATTTCCATTCGACACAGTTTCTAACGACTCCAAATTTTGACTTCAATTGCCAATTTAATTATTCTCCAATAAAATATTATTTATTTCTCCCAAAATAAATAAATATTCGTCTCCAAGACCTCGGGTTGTTACACATTGGAGAAGGAAGGAGAGAGCTTGCCAAGGAATTCTAGGACGAAAACCCTTCCGTTTGCGCCGCCATCGCCGCCAAAAGAGAGATCCCGTCGCAAGGATCGTAACCACACTGATTTCAGCACAAATCAGAGACCAAAAATTCCGAGGCAAGTATTTATCTTGCTTAATTTCATTAATTCATCATTCATGTTAGTCTAGGGTTGATTGGGATGAGTTTCATAGAAGAAAACCCATGTTGGAGATAGGAAAATTGCATGTAGTAATGATATAAATGATAATCTGGACATTCCCTTCATATGTAGAGGTTGAACCACGGATTTATGATGGATTAGAAGTAGAAATTCTGGAAAAAGGTTGATTAGAACAAAGTTAAATAAATTTTTAGGGTTCATGTGATTTATATAAGTTTTAGCCCTTTAATCCATGGATATTGATGAAGATTCACATGTTTTACGTAGAAGATTGTTAGTTTGGGTTTATAATGTTTGTAGTACAAATTTTTGGGAGTTTGGGTGTTAAAAATATGGATTTGGATGAGGTTGGATGATAGAACCCATAACTAGTTTTTCTCCAGATTCGCCATACATGTTTGATCGATCGATCAAACCAGGAGTGTCGATCGATCGACGCATCGATCGAATGAGCTCCTGCCATCGATCGATCGACCCCTCCTGGCAGACTCATATTTCCCCTTTTAAATAGCTGAATTCAATTTAAATGAGAAATAATCCTTGGACATCCTTATTAAAATATTTTGGGAGATAAAGAAGACCAGTAGGACTTATTGATAATATGAAATCTTTAATGTAAGACGAGATTTACATTTTTCGGGGATGTTTACATATAAGGGACAATGTAACTATGTATAAAAGGAGGAGACGAGTAAGGTAGTTACGTTGGTAAATAAATGAGTACCTACTGAAATTACACTTGGGAGGATAGGAATCCACGAGTGTCACTTAATAAGTTGGGATAATTCCACAAATTAAAGTAAGAAACGAATTGTTATACATGATAACTAAATAACGAGAAATAAGGATAAATGTCATTATTATGGGTTATGAGATGTACCTAAATTTGATGTGGTAATAGTAGTATATTTATATGACTGTGTTTATGTATATACTATATAAGTGTGAAAACCATGCCCGTGCTACTTGCTATCCCTGAGGTTACCGAGCTGGGACAGTATTATCTCGATGGGACCTTTATGGGGTATATTGACTCATACCCTAGAAGATAGAAATCCTTTGGTACAGGCTAATCGGATCGATAGTCAGACGGCCTAAGAGACGTGGGGCATGTGTTGACTTCTTAGAGACCAGGAATCTATGCTTCGCCTCAATATTGTTTGTGTTTGTGTTAATACAGTTCGAGAGTGATTCCGAACTTGTATTTCCCTTAGTACGAGTGATACGGGGACTGGATAGCAGAGTATGCCCGCACCATAATTTTTATGTAGGGTGCTGTTAGAATATATATATTATATGAGTATTTAAGATATATATTAAATTCTAAAATTTGGGAATTTCCTACTGTGTTTATGGTAAGTAAGAAATGAATAATGATTTCAATTGGGAAATACGTGTTTTGAAAAGTATAATATGTTACTGGGAAACTTTATTAACAAATAAAGGTTAAATGAGAACTTTATTACTAAATGAAATTTACCTCGTAAACAGTTGAATTCGTCAGTTTAAATCTTACGAGTAACCGAAGATAAGATAAGTTAAACCGTTGGGAAGGTTAGTGCGATAGGTGTGCACATTAGAAGAGAGGCGAGAATTTCTCAAGGGAGTTCCGCACTAATATATTGTTGCATTGGCTAGTAAACATTTTAAATACTTGCTAAACAAATTTTAAATCGTTTTTACAATCGGGCCCTGACCCGTTTCCATTTTCTTTTCTCTCTTGTATATACATGTATGTATCACAGGTGCCCAGCCACAAGGGCGTCGTGCATAGGATCCTTTGGAAGGAACGCGCTGCAGCTTAAGTGGGAGTTGCAGGCCTCTTGCTTAGACGACCTCGTTTCTTGATTCCTCTTCTAGCACTATTTATTCAGATGGGCATGTGTCGCCCTTTTCCATTATTCAGCTATTTATCGGATATTGTGATTTGGTTATTTCAGTATTTACACTTTGGGATTTATTACTGTCACGATTTTTTCCTTTAAGTTTTAATGTTGGAATTACTTAGTTGGATGTTTAATTATTGGATTTCTTGTTCCCGTATATTTGCTGTGTGATTCTTTAATTATGAATTTCGTAAAGTTTTAAATGTTGGTTTATGTAAATAAAATTTGGAAAGTACGGTCTAAAAATGGGTTTGACACGTAGCTTAATTATTTAGGGTGTTAAATTGGAAAAGTTATTTCTACGACAGTGATGCTAAGAATGAACCAACCGTTAATCTTGATTATAATTTAATAAAGGACTGATCACCCGGTATTTAATTAGGTGGGGTGTCACAGGTGGTATCAGAGCATCAGGTTCTTGTGTCCATAGGATCTGTACGGCTTATTTCGTTTCCATCTTAGCATCTTTGAATTAGAGCCCTAATACTAACAATGTTGTATTCATCTGTATGCGTTGGAAATTCGTGCTTCTGTAATTTGTCGATGTGAATGTTGAACTTTTTCAGATTAAATTTTTAATTTTCAGATGGACCGTCAGGACGAACAAGCTTAGGCCATTGGGAAAGTTAATGAGCAAGGACAACTCACACCTCAGGTGTCTCCAAAAAGGGTACCAATCGCCGAATTTGCAGGCATTGGGGCACAAGCGGTTACCACTGCAGTCTTACAGTACCACGAACGCAGCATGCAGCTTAGAGGAGTCAAAAGACCTAGAGAGGTTGATCAAATTCATATGACTAAAGTTGACAATTGTGCGAAGGCACCGAAATTGCAGCAACAAACCACTCAAGACCGAGACAGTTCCATAGGTAACAAAATTTATGTAAAGGGCCAAAAGTGTCAGGGCCAACAAGGCTGGGGTCAAACTAAAGTCACAAAGAGGTGTTTCAAATGTGGAAGGAACAGTCATAAACGTCAATCTTGTCAAAATCAGACTGGGGAGAAACTGCAACTCGACTAGCAAGGAATTTCGGAACTCTGTTATAAATGTGTACAACCGGATCACAAGTCGAGGGATTGTCCTCAACATGACATCGTTTTTCCGTAAACTTCTTATCAAGGCAAGCAAGACCAAGGAAAAAGCAAGACTAGTCAACAACATAGTGAAGTGAGACAGTTTCGAGGGAAGTGCTTCCAATGTGGCAAGAATGGCCATAGGCGTCAGGATTGTCCAGAGAGGAATGGGGCCCCACGGCAAAAGAGTGCCAGTAATAAAACACAGAATTTGGCCCCACCATCTATTACAGTAGCCTCAGTTCAGCAGAGGCAATTACAGTATGGACGTGTATGTAACATCCACCAGATAGCAGTACCTCACGCCCCAACCGAGATACGAGGTACGTTCCTTATAGTGGGTACTATGAGTCGGGTTTTATTTGATACTGGGTGACACACTATTTTATAGCTACCCATTTTGCAAAGGCCTTAGGCTTATTAGCCACAGCAGAGAGCACTATAACGTATGTAGACTCACCACTAGGAAATGGATCGCTAATTTTCTTTATATGCCGGGGTATGGGGGTAGAAATTGGTAGCTTGGTATTACCAGCAGACATGTTAGTCTTAAATATGCATGAGCACGACGTTATTATCGGTATGGATTGGCTCGCAGCTTACAGAGCCATGATAGATTGTTTCGGTAAGAGTATTGTCTTTGCCATTCCTAGGAAAAAGATGTTTGTAGTGGAGATGCCTCGCCCAGAGGGAGGCTTGGCCGCTCATTTGTATTACATAGAGGAGGATACTCTAAGGAGGTTGTGATTCCCTTAGACTCGATCCTAGTTATTTATGAGTATTCCGATGTATTTCAAGAGATACCAGGCTTACCCCCCAGTCGTGAGATAGACTTTGTCATAAATTTATTACTGGATACTCGACCTATAGCGCGCGTTCCATACCGTATGGCTTCGGCAGAGATGCAAGAGTTACGAGATCAGATAGAGCAGCTGTTGGGTCAGGGCTTCATTCGCAGGAGTACCTCACCTTGGGGCGCTCCAGTTTTGTTTGTGAAAAAGAGAGATGGTTCACTTAGGCTATGTGTGGACTACCGAGAGCTGAACAAGGTCACGATACGGAATAAGTATCCATTGCCTCGAATCGATGATCTGTTCGACCAGCTGAGGGGAGCAACTTTCTTTTCGAAGATAGATCTGAGGTCAGGGTACCATCAGCTACGTATTAGGGAGCAGGATGTTTCAAAGACTGCTTTCTTGACGAGATATGGGTCCTATGAGTTCAGAGTGATGCCATTTGGACTCACAAATGCTCTAGCCGTATTCATGGACTTGATGAACCGAATGTTCAGAGAGTTCTCGGATCAGTTCGTCATCATTTTCATAGATGACATTATGATATGTTCACACTCCAAGGAGGAGCATGCCGAGAACTTGAGGCAGGTTCTTCAGACTCTACGAGAGCATCAGCTGTAAGTACGAGAAATATGGGTTTTGGTTATGTGAAGTGAAGTTCTTGGGACATATTGTTTCGGAACAAGGGATAGCAGTTGACCCGAGTAAAGTGTCAGCGGTGAGGGAGTGGGGACAGCCCACGACACCAACGAAAGTACGTAGTTTCTTGGGATTAGTCGGATACTACAGGAGATTCATTCAGGGTTTCTCCAAAATAGCGGGTCCATTGACGAACCTGACTGGAAAGGGGGTACCATATGTTTGGGACGATGCTTGTCAATTGGCCTTCGACGAGTTGAAAGACAAGATTACTTCAGCACTGGTCCTTGCCTTACCTAAGCCGGGCGTGGAGTACCTGGTTTACACCGATGCCTCTTTACGGGGACTTGGGGAAGTACTCCAGCAGGAGGAGAAGGCTATAGCTTTTGCCTCCCGCAAGCTTAAGCCGCATGAGAAGAATTACCCCACCCATGACCTAGAGTTAGCAGCGGTCATTTTTGCGTTGAGGATATGGAGGCACTATTTATTGGGGGAGAAATTTTGCTTGTTCACAGACCACAAGTCACTGCAGTACCTGTTCACTCAGCGAGAGCTGAATATGCGTCAGCGCAGGTGGCTAGAGTTTATGAAGGACTATCACTCGACATACAGTACCGTTCGGGGAAGGCCAATGTAGTTGCTGATGCGTAGAGCCGTAGGCCGGTAGATGATGCAGCGGACATCTGGAAAGCAAAGTGGAAAGAGTTGGGTCACCAGGACGCAGTAGCCCGTTCCTTCATATCTGTTATGACAGTGACACCCGAGATTGTTACGAGGGTGATACAGGCATAGACCGCAGATCCATTTTGCCAGGAGCAGATTGTACGACTTTTAGCTGAGGGAGCTAAGTCCTATTCTGTTAGTTATGATGGGGGTTTGAGGTTTAATGGGAGATTGGTGGTCCCAGAAGGAGCCGAATTACATCATGCAGTGATGACCCAGTCTCACGGGTCCCGATTTACGGTACACCCTGGGGGAGATAAGATGTATCAGGATATGAGGCGGTAATACTGGTGGAGTGGGATGAAAAAGGACATTGCTGAGTTCGTGTCCAAGTGTTCTACCTGCCAGCTGGTAAAGGTAGACCATCAGAAACCGTCAGGGTTGCTTCAGCCATTGGAAATACCCACATGGAAGTGGGAGAGTATTTACATGGATTTTATTATAGGGATGCCTACATCACAGCAGGGCCACGATTCCATCTGGGTGATTATGGACCGTTTGACCAAGGTGGCTCATTTTCTGCCGGTGCGAACAGACTATACCACGGTTCAGTATGCTCAGTTGTTCATTTATGAGATTGTCAGATTACATGGGGTGCCCCTAAATATTGTGTCAGATAGAGACAAGATTTTCATGTCGCGTTTCTGGGAGAGCTTTCAGGAAGCTATGGGTACAGAGTTGAGGCTGAGTTCAGCTTATCACCCACAGACAGATGGACAAAAAGAGCGTACAAATCAGATGTGGGCGCATGTATGTCCTTGATTTTGGAGGAGGTTGGGAGCCACATCTTCCACCGGTGGAGTTCTCTTATAATAACTCTTATCAGTTCATGATTGGCATGGCTCCATTCGAGGCTTTGTATGGCAGGCCTTGTCGTTCCCCAACTTGTTGGCTAGAGGTGGGGGATAATAAGTTGCTTGGACCAGAGGTGATTCAGGAAACCTCCGCTAGGATTGAGATAATCAGGAGTCGCATTCGAGTAGCCCAGGACAGGCAGAAAAGCTATGTCGATGCGAAACGGTTCTTTTGAGAGTTTAATGTGGGAGACCAAGTATTACTACGTTTATCTCCTATGAAAGGAGTGATGAGGTTCGGAAATAAAGGGAAATTGGCCCCGAGGTACGTGGGATCATTTCTCATTATCGAGAGGATTGGTTCGGTAGCATACAGATTGGGGTTGCCAGAGCATTTACATCGCATTCACGATGTATTCCACATTTCTTCATTGAGACGATACCTTCGGGATGACATGGCTCACACCCACATCGCGATAGTAGAGATAAACTTACAGCCAGACATCTCTTACGAGGAGAGACCAGTGGCTATCCTAGACCATAGCGAGAGGATATTGAGGTCGAAGGTAGTTCCACTCGTACGTGTCCAGTGGGAGCATCATAATGTGGAGGAATCCACCTGGGAGCGCGAGGCAGATATGCGCGAGAGATACCCAGATTTATTCTTACCAGGTATGCCTTATTTTTCGAATTTCGGGATGAAATTCCGTTATTAGGGGGGAAGTATGTAATACCCCGTATCTTTATGCTTTCTAAATTTGGGGATTTATTAAATTTAATGTGAGTTATTAATTTAATATAAATTCGAAAATTAATTATTTTTTTTATTTACTAACGTGACGAGAGTTAGTAATCATTGGAAACTTGTTGAATATTACTAATGAGTAAAGAAATACAATATTGGTACTATTAAATGTCACAAGTGAATAAAATGATAATTTTGAAAATTTGAGTCGGGACGCGCCCGTGTCGCGTCGGGACTAAATATTGATTAATAAAAAATGAATAAATTATAAGTCACCCGTATGGTCATTTTGAGTGCGCAAAAGTGTCCGAAAGGGTCGAGATAGTCAAAAATATGTACCCGGGGGTTTAGTTTGGGTCTCGGGGCATTTTTAGTCCTATTTAGCACCCCGGGAGGGCGTTTTGGACATTTCGTAATTTTGGGTAATTAAACCCACGAAAATTACAAGGTTATATCAGATGATTAGGGATGCCTTCTAGGTTTAACACAACCAAAAGCAAGTGACGACCATTGAAGAAGGAAGGAGAGAGCTTGCCAAGGAATTCTAGGTCGAAAAACCCTCTGTTTGCGCCGCCGTCGCTGCCAAACGAGAGATCGCGTCGCAAGGATCATAACCACACTGATTTCAGCACAAATCAGAGACCAAAAATTTCCAGACAAGTATTTATCTTGCTTAATTTCGTTAATGCATCATTCATGTTAGTCTAGGGTTGATTAGGATGAGTTTCATAGAAGAAAACCCATGTTGGAGATAGGAAAATTGCATGTAGTAATGATATATATGATAATATGGAAATCCCCTTCATATGTAGAGGTTGAACCACGGATTTATGATGGATTAGAAGTAGAAATTCTGGAAAAAGGTTGATTAGAACAAAGTTAAAGAAATTTCTAGGGTTCATGAGATTTATGTAAGTTTTGGCCCTTTAATCCATGGATATTGATGAAAATTCACATGCTTTACGTAGAAGATTGTTAGTTTCGGTTTATAATGTTTGTAGTATAAATTTCTGGGAGTTTGGGTGTTAAAAATCTGGATTTGGATGAGGTTGGATGATAGAACCCGTAACTGGTTTTTCTCCATATTCGCCATACATGTTTGATCGATCGATCGAACCAGGAGTGTCGATCGATTGACGCATAGATCGATCGAGCTCCTGCCATCGATCGATCAACCCCTCCTGGAAGACTCATATTTCCCCTTTTAATTAGTTGAATTCAATTTAAATGAGTAATAATCCTCGTACGTCCTTATTAAAATATTTTGGGAGATAGAGAAGACCAGTAGGACTTATTGATAATATGAAATCTTTAATGTAAGACGAGATTTACATTTTTCGGGGATGTTTACATATAAAGGATAATGGAACTATGTATAAAAGGGGGAGACGAGTAAGGTAGTTACGTTGGTAAATAAATGAGTACCTACTGAAATTACACTTGGGAGGATAGGAATCCACGAGTGTCACTTAATAAGTTGGGATAATTCCACAAATTAAAGTAAAAAATGAACCGTTATGCGTGATAACAAAATAATGAGAAATAAGGATAAATATCATAATTATGGGTTATGAGATGTACCTAAATTTGATGATGTAATAGTAGTATATTTATATGACTGTGTTTACGCATATACTATATACGTGTGAAACCATGCTCGCGTTACTTGCTATCCCTGAGGTTACCAGGCTGGGACAGTCTTATCTCGATGGGACCTTTATGGGGGATATTGACTCGTACCCTAGAAGATAGAAATCCTTTGGTACACGCTAATCGGATCAATAGTCAGACGACCTAAGAGACGTGGGGGCATGTGCTGACCTCTTAGAGACCTGGAATCTATGATTCACCTCAATATTGTTTGTGTTTGTGTTAATACAGTTCGAGAGTGATTCCGAACTTGTATTTCCCTTAGTACGAGTGATACGGGGACTGGATAACAGAGTATGACCGCACCATAATTTTTACGTGGGGTGTTGTTAGAATATATATATTATATGAGTATTTAATATATGTATTAAATTCTAAAATTTGGGAATTTCCTACTGTGTTTATGGTAAGTAAGAAATGAATAATGATTTAAATTGAGAAATACGTGTTTTGAAAAGTATAATATGTTACTGGGAAACTTTATTAACAAATAAAGGTTAAATGAGAACTTTATTACCAAATTAAATTTACCTCGTAAACAGTTGAATTCGTCAGTTTAAATCTTACGAGTAACCGAAGATAAGATAAGTTAAACCGTTGGGAAGGTTAGTGCGATAGGTGTGCACATTAGAAGAGAGGTGAGAATTTCTCAAGGGAGTGACGCACTAATATGTTGTTGCATTGGCCAGTAAACATTTTAAATACTTGCTAAACAAATTTTAAATCGTTTTTACAATCGGATCCTGACCCGTTTCCATTTTCTTTTCTCTCTTGTATACATATGTATGTATTACAGGTGCCCAGCCACAGGGGTGTCTTGCATAGGATCCTTTGGAAGGAATGCGCTGCAGCTTAGGTGGGAGTTGCAGGCCTCTTGCTTAGACGACCTCATTTCTTGATTCCTCTTCTAGCACTATTTATTCAGTTGGGCATGTGTCGGCCTTTTCCATTATTCAGTTATTTATCGGATATTGTGATTTGGTTATTTTAGTATTTACACTTTGGGATTTATTACTGTCAGGATGTTTTCCTTTAAGTTTTAATGTTGGAATTACTTAATTGGATGTTTAATTATTGGATTGCTTGTTCCCGTATAGTTGCTGTGTGATTCTTTAATTATGAATTTCGTAAAGTTTTAAATGTTGGTTTATGTAAATAAAATTTGGAAAGTAAGGTCTAAAAATGTTTTGACACGTAGCTTAATTATTTAGGGTGTTAAATTGGAAAAGTTATTTCTATGACAGTGATGCTAAGAATGAACCAACCGTTCACCTTGATTATAATTTAATAAAAGACTAATCACTCGGTATTTAATTAGGCGGGGTGTCACAATCTCCTAATATGCTTAATTAACATATATTACTGATTTAAATCAATTTGTAAATCACGTTTTATCACTTAGACATTAGGATCAACTTTTTCCCAAATTTGTATTAAAAAAATATTAACTCAACTTGGTAATAATTTGTAATTTGGGTAGTTTCCCTTAGCCTTCTTCTTTTTTCGGCTATTTAAATTTTCCATTTCTCTACGCACACACTCTCAAGTTTCACTATCTTGATCCTTTAATGGTGGGACCAACAGCCCATACAACCGTAAAGCTAAAGTTGATTTACAATTCTTGCAACAGAGAAGCTAAGAGTTGGGATTCAAATGAAATAAATAATTAGGGGTTTTATTGGGTGATAACTCAAAAATTTATAAATTTGAATATGATTTATCTCACAATAAAAATAGGCTTGAAGAGTGAGTATTAGCTGAAGAAACAATATAGAAATTGTATATCTTCTTCTTTTTTATTTTCATTTGTCTTCTTGTACCCCATTGAAGTCCCCAAAAAATATTTGAACGTTGGGATATAACTTCTTGTTCTTAAGAGTGCTCCATCATAGCATTAAATGAGATTTAAGAAAACTTATAGTCAAAATGGTAGAGCATATATTTTGGTATTTTCTATTGAGATGGAAAGAGTCTACTTTTGAATTTCATTCAAGAGAAATGGTAAGGATTCTTAGACCCTTTGAGTATTATGCGTCTTATATAATAAAATGGGAGTGTGTGAGTTTTCTTCCTGTGAGTTGATGTGTCACGTTTCAAATTCTTAGAAGGGGAATAATTAAATTATAGCCGTTGCGGACTGAATCTATAAATGAACTCTAAAAGTTTTTATCGATAGCCTTTTCATCTTTCACGCGATATACTATTAGATAACATGAGTTGTCCTCCTTATTTCATCCTTTCTACCAGGTGTGCTATGGCAGATGTAGACAATAAGAAACTAACCGTCGCTTTAAAGTTTTTTCCTACAGTATTAGTTGTCCATGTCATTCTGAATATATATATATATATATATATATATATATACAGTACTACTATTGTGCGGACCAGTTAGCATTTTAAGAGTGCGGACCGGACATGTGTCACCTAGAGGTGAGCCCAGGAAAAAGAGAGAGTGTGCCTATAGTTTAGCCGATAATTTCTAGACTCATCGCCAAGTGACACATGTTCGGTCCGCATTCTTAAAATGTGGACTGCTCCGCACAAGAGCATTATATATATATATATATATATATATATATGCTCTTATGCGGACTGTCCCGCATTTTTACAGTTCGCGCCGGGCATGTGTCACTTGACGATTAACCTAAAAATTATCGCCTAAATTATAGGCGATCTCTCTCTCTTTTCTGGGTTCACCGTCAGGTGACACATGTCCGGTCCACACTTTAAAATGTGGGATAGTTCACACAAGATCAGTATTGTGTGAGTGTGTGTATATATATATATATATATATATATATATATATATATATATATATATAGAGAGAGAGAGAGAGAGAGAGAGAGAGAGAGAGAGAGAGAGAGTGATATGATAAATTGAATAAAAGAAGACAAAAGAGAGATGGAGGAGTGGCATGAACAGAGCGAGAGAGAGAGAGAGAGAGAGAGAGACGCGAAGAGATAGGGTAGGGGAGAGAAAGATGAGGCATGAATAAACAAAGAGAGAAGAAAGAGGCGAGAATAAAAAATCAAAAGGAGAGTGAAAAAATGAGACATGAGAAAAGAGAGAAGAGAAAGCGATGTGGTGAAAGAGAATAAAAAAGAGAGAGAAAGTGAGAAACAAGGGGCGTGACAAGAGAGGAAATAAGGACAAAAGAGACTTGATTGAAAAATGTTATTTGACTAATTATTGATAAGAAAGGGTTGATACCAAAATTTTAATTTTATGTTAGAACATAAAATTGTAAAATTCGCTAGATAAAATAAATGTTCACAAAATTTAACTAATACAACATATCATGAATGTCACAAGCACTTTAATATAAAATGTTATAAATTATTTTGTAAAAAATATTTCAATTACATGCACAAGAATATGCTTTTACAAAATAAATATTTTCACATTAAAAATAATATAATGGGTGTAAAACAAAATTGTTTATTATTACTTAAACAATTAATATTGACAAATAAATTAATGTTATGTAATAAGCAAAGATGTGAGTGAAAAAATATTTGTTGTGATGATAAAATAAAAATGCTACTCATAAAATAGTATTAAGTAACTAATTAAGTTTGTTACACCAAAATCAAATATAACGACCTAAAGTCAAACATAGAGAACTTTGTTCTTAAAAAATCATATAATATTTAGGAAAAATTTCACCTAGCTCCCTTTAACTATCTTGGATTTGTGGATCCCCTTAGAAAAACACCTGAAAAATTCATCCCCTCGACTATTAATTCGTTGTAATTAAACCCAGAAATTGGGTTCCCTCCCTTTTTTATACAAATTGACTAAAATACCCCACACAATTTAAAATTCAAAATAAAAAATTGAAAAAACAAAAACAAATAACTTATAATTCTTCTTTCTCTCATCACAAATAATTTAAAAATTTTAAACCTAACCCATTAATTTCAAAATTTCAAACCTAGCCCATATCTCTCTTCTCATGAAATCTCCACCACCACCTCTTCACCACCACATCCCCACTACCACCCCCTCCGAAATCTCTAGCCTCTACCCCCCACTAGCTACCCCACCCCACATGTGCTGCCAATAGAACACCAATGAACCTCCACCCACCACCACTCCTTTTTTCCCCGTCCACCTCCACAAATTAAAAAAAGGAAAAGTACTTTTAGGGCCCTAACAAACAAATTTTAAACATTAAAAGAATTTTAATAAATTTTAAACACTTATTGGTATAACAAGTGGAACTAACAATTTATTGTCCCTAAATGTTTAAAATTTATTTGCGAGGGACCTAATTGTAAAGTGCCCAATTGAAAAATACCCAATATTATAAGAGGAAAGTACTCTTAGATCCCTCACAAATAAATTTTAAATACTAAAAGAATTTTGGTAAATTTTAAACACTTAGGCCACTAATTCTCTTCTTATAAAAGTTCATGCTAGTGGCATAACAAGTGAATCTAATAATAAATTCTCCTTAAATATTTAAAAATTGTTACAAAGAACCTAATTATAAATTGCTCAAATTATAATCAGTTTTCAAACACAAAATAACCAATTTGTCATTAGTGTTTCAACAAAATGATTTTCATAATCTAACTATCAAAACACTAACCGAAATCAAAATCAAATAGATGATTTTTTGAATAAAAAAATACCCAGATTTTATAACAAATGATTCAAAACAAATTTTTTGTATAAAATTTGCCCAAATCAACAAAAAATACCCACCCACCAATAAACTTTTGTTCGGACCCTCTTCACCTCCATGACTGAACTAAGAATTAACTCCCACGAACAATAACAAAAACCAATATTTCCCAATGAAGATAATGAAAAATACAGGTCTTTCAGTTTAGGATTATTGGTGATGACAGATCTGGGTTGATGTGGATCTAGGGATTTCAATTTAGGATTTATTTTTCGATGGAGTTTCAAAGGCATGGGTAACGCGCTGGTAAGACTCACAGACCATCGACGCAAGCTGTAGCTCTTTGAGTGAAAAAAAAATGGAAAGTACTCTTACGTCCGTCACAAATAAATTTTAAACACTAAAGGAATTTTGACAAATTTTAAACACTTAGGTCCACTAATTGTTTTCTTGTAGAAGTCCATGCTAATGGCATAACAAGTGGATCTAATAGTAAATTATCCTTAAATATTTAAAAATTGTTACCAAGGGACCTAATTATAAATTGCCCCAAAAAAATGATTCAAACCATTAGATCTAAATCCAAATGACATCCTAATCGTTAGGTCAATTTTAGGCTCACGATATGATTTAGAGAATTAAGGTAAAGGTCATGTTCATTTCTATAGTTTGATTTTTAGGACAATGCTTTTCAAGTTTATAAATCTAGTCCCTGTGATACAATATCATTTATTTGTGTAGTTCCTTTAGAGTTAAAAGTTTATTTTTTTGTTCCGCGTCAGCGGCACTATTTTTTACCATTTTTCATGGTGTTTTTAGTATCAGGACTAAATTTATAAAATTATATGGAGTGTCCTATTTTTGTACTCTTTAAGAATTATGAGGAGCTTTCCCCAAAACCCCCGATATTTTTTTTTGGATCGATGGTGAAACTTTTGAGGATCTATAACATGAGATGTATTTCATATGTGATGATCTTAAATCTGAGTATTTTGTTTTGTATATGGGGCGATGAATGGTGATTATAGTAATATTATATATATTTACATTGATGATATGGGTATAGATACATGGGATGGGTCCGTAAGGGATGGATGGTGGGGTTTGCAGAAGGTTGTGGTGGTGCTGGGTGGGTTTTTAAAATAATTGGCAACGGGAGAGAGAAGGGTTAAAAGGTTATTTGTTTTTTTATTTTTATTTCTTAGTTTTGGGTTTTTAAATTGGGTTGGGGGTATTTTAATTAATTTGCATAAAAAATGGAGGAAACCCAATTAATGAGTTTAAGTGTAACAAATTAATATCCAAATGGTGAGTTGATTGGGTTTTTTTAATCGGGATAACCTGCAAACCAGAGATAGTTGAAGGGGTTAGGTGTGATTTTCCTTGTTTTTTGTTATAAAAAATTGAGAAATATGGATTATGTTGTGAAAGAATTTTTGTGCCTACAGAAGGTGAAATTTATGCTTGTGGAAAGAATCACTTCGAAAATTAGGAGGCCTATATCGAACTAATGGAGAGCATAGATCAAATCCGATGGAAGACTTTACTACCACTATGAAAGGCTTCGTTGGGCAACTTACTCTAAGCTCTCCCACCTTATTTGGAGAACTAATGGACTTTCGTCCACCACGTCATAGGGAGTAACATCCACAAGAAGATGACAAATTAAATATATAATGTGTTTCACACCAAAAAATGAATCGTCGAGAGAATTTATTAAGCGATTGAATGATGAGCTATTAAAGATTAACCACAGAACTTTAAACTGAATTGAAGAAGTTCATGGAGAAATCGGTTGATAACTGCTTTTAGATGAAATTAAAATTATTATAAAAATGGACGAGAACTCTCTCTGTACGAAAACCCTACACAAGCTAAACCTCATCTCTAACCTACCTCCACCTAAACCACCAAATCAGTGGCCCTCACCGGAAACTGTTCCTCTTTCCATAAAAGTGTGGTTGTGAATTGTAACTTATAAATATTAATAAGGTTCTACATATGTACCAGAAGAAATTCACTTGAAAGGTTAACAGCTGTTGAAAAAATTGGTAAGTCAAAGAAAAATGTGATTGTCCAGTTGTGGGCAGTGTTGTCCTGATTTGAAAGTAATATCTTAGGATCTTTAGTTGTCTGATTGTCCTTTAATTTGAATATTAATCTAATAACCCAAACAGTGCATCATTAATTTTATGTTCTAACAACTCAAACAGTTGTATGGTTGTCCTATCATTCGAATAATTAAGTTTATGTTCTTATATTATTTATTTATTAAATCTCAACTATGTTTGACGTTTAATATCTACTCTTTTAGCTAATTATGTTTGCTTACTTGATCAACAACGACCAAATATTTTTGGCGTGACTTGAGCTTATGAGATTTGCAAGTGAGTAAGTGAACTTTCTTTGACATTCAACAATTTTCTTTCAATAACGAATATAAATTGGGGATTCAAATCTATGCACTAAATCATAGATTACTTAAACTACCCAAGAATTCCCTAGACCATGCAAATTCGTACTTACGCAACTCACAGCAATAGGGAAGACTGGTATCCAGTCACTACAATTGAGTTAATGGTATGAAGCACTACAATCTTCATTCTTTTACCAATACTACATTTATTTTTGGGTTAGTGAATACTAAGTGCGAAATGAACAATAGCTTTTAAAAAAAAATTATTTTCATATGTTTGGGTGTTTCTCTCCTATGTAGTTATTAAAGTTGCTTATTGTTTCAGAAATAAATTATCTGAAGTACAAACTTCAAAGTTGACTCCTAATTAAGTACTGATATTTTTTAAGAACTTCAGAATTTTAGGGGATGAAGTAACTATTTTGGTTTTAATGTTTTCCATTATTGGTTTGTAAGATTCAAAATGGATGCATATGATGTGTAGCTTCCCAACATCAGTACACATCCCACCATTTGCCACTTATTTATATCTTGGCGTGGGTGTTATACAGTAGTGTGTTTTTCAGTTAATGAAGCCAACAAGGATGCTTGCTATAGGTTTCCTTTTTGTAAGTTTTGTTGCCCCTCAACCTGTCTTCATATTTACTATGTTGGGTGGTTCATTTTGTTTATTGTCAGCTTGATTGGAGAAAATGAATAGAATTAGAGGTAAATTTATGTTTTGTTTGTTGTGATTTCATAGTTAGTATTACTAATCTATTATATTTTTCATATTTGATTAAGGGAATTTTGTGTTATAATTGGAGATTTTTGTGACTTATTTTTCTAAAACAATTTCATTACTTTTGAATCATTTTCTCTGAAACTAAAATATAAAGGCTCTCCTACTCATTTTTTTACAGAAGTGATGTTATTTCATTACAGAGTTAACATAGGCCTTTTGAAGTTAACTAAGTTTTAAGGCCCCTAATTATATTTTTTTACTTGCAAGTTACTTCCGGTGATGTGCAACTTTGGAAATTGATCTATAAGTGCAGGCAACTAAAATCATAAGAATTATATAAGGACATTGTCCGTCATATTTAGTATGTCGTATGTCATATACCGCTATAAGTTTGTCGAAGAATTGAGAAGCTTACATCTACAATCGACAATTCGAATTTCAAGACGACTTCAATAATCATGCCCAACAAGGACAAATTTGGTAAAACGTGTTTTTGTTCATTCACAATTTACATAAAAAGTGTTGGGATATTTTTATAAAAATTAAAATGTTTTTCCATCAATGAAAAAAATGTTTTTAAATGGTTTTTTATTTTTCAAAAAACATTTTCTCATAAATATTTTGGATAAACTTTGTTGATCTCGTATACAGTCTAAGATTTGAGGTTTCCAAATTATTTAAAAGATTGTACTGTTTTGACACGTGTACGATGTCGTTCGAACGACATCGTATCTCGTTCAAACGAGATCGGTTCTAGTTCAAATGACATCGTATGTCGTTCGAACGAGCTGTTTACGTTTGACACTCCATCGCCTTGATTTTAGTATAAAAAGGGTGTCAGGCTACTGTATTTCTTGTGGAGAAAACACTGATTTTAACAGAAGAGGTTTTGAGCATTTTTGTTTATTCTCCATCACTTTTGAGGGTTCAAAATTTGTTTTCACAATTCACAAATCCCAGACTTTTTGTGTGAGTTGCTATATGGAACCCAAAGCATAGTTTTGCTGCTTAATCATATGTGCCTTGGAAAGGTACTGGGCTGACCATAGGTTCCACTTGCGAGAGGTACTGGGTTGATCGACTGCATGTCATAGGGAGTGCTGAGGTATTTTTGGGCTGAAGATAGGACTGCGGTTCTTGTGGTATAGCTGCGTGTGAACCACTGTTGACGACTACGACCGACACCTACGAACTTTCATAACTCAAATTTTATTTTTACTGTAATCCGATTGTAAACGTTGCTTTATAAATTTTAGTGAAAATAAATGATTTTTTCCCTGCGGGGATTTTTTCCTGAATACTTCTTTGCACCTTTATTGATGTTTGTTTGACATGCACACACATATGGTTGGTTGTGTTTAAAAGCGTTTATTTAATTGGTATTTGATTTGAGCTAATTTTGACATCTAATTAAATAAGTCTGAATTAAAAATTGCGAATCTATTTAAATTCTTTATCGCACACTGCACTTTCAAATTGGTATCAGAACGGGTTACGCTAATTTATTGCATTTGATCCTTGTTTTCCGCAAAACTCTTTGTCATATTGATTTTTGCTGAAAAAATTTGTCGCAATCTTTCGATGGCACACTTATCTAATTTGATGCCCCCACCCGTTGGCTCAAATAAGAATTTTGACGATTTAAATCATTTGAATTTGACGTTTGATAAAAGAATTGACTTTTGGGAAAAAGAAAATTCTCGTTTTAAATTCGCTATGGATCTTTTGCAAGCAGTTCAAAATCAAAGAGATTTCTATCGTAAAAAATTTGTTTCTTTAGACCTGGACTCTAATGTTTTAAAATTGTCCAAAGAGAAGAGTGATGAAAAAGTCCTAATTTTAGAAAAAGAATTGAAGGACTTAAAAAATCCCAGCTTTTGTGTTTGTGCCATCGAGGATAAAAAATTAATAGATGATTTTACGGCACGTGAAAATACTCATAGGAATAAGTTTGTTTTAATTGAGGGTGAGTGTTGATGTAAAAAACTAGATTACTCTAATTATTCAATCACAGATAAATAAATGAGACAAAGAATTTTGAAGTGGTTCAGCCTTATATGAATGGCCTACGTCCACTGTTATGTTATTGCTGAGTGTTTAGGAATTCTCGATTACAAGTGTTATCCAGAAATTCCGGTCCCTTTGAATGAGGGTGATACAAGGTATTTATAGCCCTTAGGCTGTACATGAAAGGGTGATACATTAAATGATATACATATGAAAGGGTAACTCATTTAATGCTCTTCAAGCGTGTGCGTCAAGATGATAAGCATTCAATGAATAGTTGAACTGTTGATTATCTGGCAATCAATGTTGTGGTCGAGATGCAGCTCGAACCGCCTTAGTTTCTCATCGTCCAAGAGTTCCTCGGAGCACTGGAGTTTCTCGGAGGGCTGGTGTTCCTCGGAAGACTGGTGTTCCTCGGAGTACACCTGTTGCTCGGAGTGAGTATGTTGGTCGGGGGAATGATCTTCCTCGTTGCTATTGTGCCACGTAGATTGACACGTGTCTTCTTATTATTCGTCCACATCAGCATACTAATTTTGGTATCAACATAAGCCCCCAATGTTTCATATTTCGAACTTTGAGGAGTATGGAACATTCTTTCTCGGTATATGGCAATATTAAATGACCTTCCTGGGTTTTAGGAGCCTTTTCTTCGTATTTGAATTTCCTTCCAAATTTCGCAGAATCCGCCTTTTTGCATTCTTATAAGCGCTTCGATCTTCGTGCACTTTTTGTCCTTTTAGCCGCCGGTAGCGTAATAGTTTCCTTTTTGTAATCATTTCTTTTCCCAAGGCAAAGTATTTAAGCTTCAGAGGCAATCCCATCGCCTTCTACCTTTTCAATTTCTGCTTTCGAGTTTTCTATAGCTTTTCTCTCTCCTGTGCATTCATCCCTTTCTTCGTTTGTTTGTCAACAGATATCCTTTTTCCTGTAAGATTTTCTTCCTTCTTCTTCATTTCTTTTTATTCACCATGGTTTATCTTATCGAATCTCTTGAGAAATTCCGTTCTGACTTTTCTATTCCTTCTTGGGTAACTTTGGAGAGTCTTTTTGAGCCTTCAAATTATTTTAATTTGGCTGAGGGACATTGGTTCCCTAGCCGTTTTATTGCTGAATGTGGATTTTCTTTTCCACCAAACCCTTTGTGTTTAGAGTTCTGTCAGTATTTCGATGTTGACCCTGCAAAAATAGCCCCCAACACATGGAGAATAGTTAATGGGGTGTGTAGGTTAAATCAAACTCATGGAACTCGTATAGAAATTCCTGAGATTATGTACTGTTACAGATGGGCTGTTTTAGACAATGTTTTTTATTTAAAAACTAGATTTTTGAATAGGGCCTTAGTAGTCAATCTCCCTTATGCAAATAGGGATTATTTTGAACACGGGGTAGTTATCAAAAATTGGCAACATACCCCTTTGGTTGGAGATGAAGTATATGAAGGTCCCAAATGCCCTCCATATGGCAATGGGATAGATATTTTCATCTTATTTTATTTTTGAAATTACGATTTCATTATGTTTGATAAAATGTATGACTGATATTTCACAATGTATTTGTTTGCAGTTGACAGTAAGAGAAAAGCTCCAAAAGAATCAGAAGTAAATATTAAACATTTGAAACATATCTGGAATTTGCATCGAAGAGTTACAGATGAGCACATCAGGTCTGCTTCATATTTGTTGCAGTATAGGAGCTACACATCATCCTTTACTGCTCGTCCTGTGGTCAGCATTAGTGAGCCATTGCGAGCTTCTGAGGAATCTTCACCAGAATCTCACATTCCTCTAAGTCAGAAGATGGGCAAGAGAAGAGTTCCTGCTATCTTCGAGGAGACTTCCTCTGCTGGAGATGGAAAAAGAAATAAGGCTGAAGTCCCAAAGGGGACAAAGAAAGTAGATGGTGCCTCTTCTGTTGCTCCTCAGAAGGCTGCCGAGAAGCCCCCAGTGGCTCCGAGCAAGAAAAATGCACCTGTGGAAGTGGTCACCATCTCTACCACCAAAAGTTCTTTGGTTGAAACTACTGAAGTGCCACTGAGGAGATTGAAGAAATCCTCCTCGGTCACTTTGACTAAAACCATTCCCCAGCTCCAAGCTAGTGGAGCTGGTGTCCCAACCATTATTCCCCCGAGTTCTGCAATGAGCTCGGTAAAGACTTGGACTATTCCTGAAGTCCAAGGAATTGAAGAAAACATGTCTAGGGATATGCTGACATCCCTAGCTACTCGTCACATTGCTTCAGTAAGTTTCTCTTATCCTGAATTTTTCTTTCTTCTAGTCAATATATGTATCTCGGCATTGACTTATTATTATTTTCTTTTTCAGCTGGTGAGTTGCTTTAACACCATAGTGAAGAAAGATGAAGCACTCAAGGCTTCTAGATCCTCGTCTGGAGTGGAGGATGCTTTTCTGGGTTTAGCCCAGTCTTTGAAAGAATCTCGTAAAAAATATGACGAGGATAAGGGTGAATGGGAGAAGAAGTTGGCTGCATCGGAGGTAGAGAAGGTGCAGTTGGGAAACAGAGTAAAAGACTTGGAGGGAGAGAATAAGAAATATGCCGAGAAGCTCACAAACTTTGGGGAGCTTGAAAACAAGTTGAAGTCGGACGAGGAAGAGCTAACCCTTCTGCGAGAAGTAAATCGTCAGAAGGAGGAGGTGGAGGCCAAGTTGAAAGCCTCCGAGGATCTTCTATCCGAGAAGCTCTCCTCGGAGAAAATGAAAAGAAAGGTGGCTGTGAAAAAATCTTTCCGCACCGGTTGGGATAAAGGATGGGATAGGGGGTAGCGGAAATGATGACCCAGGTCAAGTATGGGAGTTTGAAATACTTCCGAGATGGTTGGGTTGCTGCCCTGCAGGAACTGAAGGTTAGCGAGGACTCTGAACTATTCCAGTAACATCTTCCTGGCCCTCCTCCTGTGATTGAAGATGAGGAAGAAGATGAAGCTGCTTCCGAGGAGTCTTCAATGATAGTAGGTGATCAAGTCCTTGCTCCACAACCCAATCAGATAGCCACCGAGGAGATCTCGTCTTTGCCTGCTCCTCCTGAACAAGTCTCAACTTCTGCCAATCAACTCATTGTTCCCACCGAGCAACCAAGCTCCTCGTCCCAGCCTCCCGAGAAAGTCTTGGGAGACAAGGAAAAGGTGTGAAGTTGTTCGGTATTCTCTTTCTGTTTTTCTTTTACTTGTACTCTGTATTCTGAACCTTGTACTCCTTTTGATGATGTAATAAAATTACCTTTTTTTGTTCCTCTGCGTTGTTGATGTTCTGTCTTCTTCTTTTATTAACTCTTGCCTTCTCTTCTTTACTAGTCTGTGGCTAGAATGGAATTATTATCTGCCAATGATACAAAGTTGATGCAGCAATGCCATAAATATTATAAGGCTGGTCACACAGAATTGAGTGTATCAGAAGTTGCTGACATCCTCGGTCACGATGCTTCAGAGCAGGCAGTAGAATCTTATCAATACCTGAAGGGCTTACTTGATCGAGCTGTGGCCAATAACGTGGCTTACTATGATATGATCGAGGAGCTTCAATATACTTTAGAAGATCTTCAGACTCAGTACAAAGAATCAACTGCCCTTTTGCACGAGGGGTATGAAAAGAGGTATCAACAGCTTTCTGCCGAGAAAGGCCACAAAAAGATCCTTGTTGGGTACGATGTTAGGGAGAGAACCCTAAAGAGTGAAGTTGAAGCTTGTAGATAGATTGTCGAGCTGCTAGAGCAAGAAAATAACAATTTGCAGAAAGAGCTGGCACAGTATAAGTCTGCAGCATCTTCTTCAACAGCTGTAATCCCAGTGACTGACGAGGGATTTTCCTTTCTAGAGGTTGAGAATGCCAAATTAAGGCAAGAGTTGGATACCTTGAGAAGATCTGGTACTTCTGCTGCTACTCGGGGACAAAGAAGAGGTTCTCGTGGTCGAGGAAGAGCTGCTCAGAATGTCGTCGAGGAACCAAGTTCTCGACCTGCTCGGGGAGGATCAAGAGCTCTTAGTCGTAATATTGAAGAAGCTCTTACTCGATCAACGTTGGAAACCCAAGCGTTCCAATTGAATGCAAAAAATCGGGATTTGTCTGAAATGTCTAAGAAAATCCAAACTCTGGAGGATCAACTTGCTTCGACAAAGTCTTCTCTGAATAATAAGGATGTTTTTGCCAGGAACCTTCATGAGCAGTTAGAGAGAATAACTTTCCAATTCCACAAACAACCTCGTGAGTTCTGGATGGCAGGCTACAATGAGGCCCTTTATCACTTGGATGCTCGCCTCAAAAATGCCAATAATGAAGGTTATAAACAGGGATGGTTGAACGCCCTCGGTGTATTAAAACTAGAGCAGGGCCATTATTTATGGGATTATCATGCTCCTGGGCTACTAGACTTTCCTTTGCCACCTTATAAATTGGACATGGAATGGATCCCATCTCGTTCCATTCCTCGGAGCTTAATTTCAAAATACCTTGGTGACTACAATCTTCATTCTCAGATCGAGGTATCTCGTCCTGAGCATCTACTGGACACACCTTCTGTGATGAACGTTAGGATGCTGAAGGACTTGAACTTTATTAACTCTCCTCAGACTTTAAATGATCCGCCTGCTGGCGAGGAACCTATTTCAAAAGCAGAGGGAAAGAAACCAATAGAGTAGGGATCTCAATGTAATAGTTAGTACACATATGTAACTTGTAATTCGTTTTGAATTCTAATGAAAGGCTTTCATTTTCTGTTTGCAAATCTGTATTGCTATTGTCTTGTGATTATCAGACACTCTATATTTGTGCTTGCATAACAATATTGTATGGTTCCTCGACCAACTTAGTAATAAAAAATTACAAGTATTAGTAATGTTGCTCGATCACTTAATAATAAAGTAATGAGTATAAAAATGTTAAAAATTCTTCCAACCAACCAAGGTTGTTAAATTGTGCTCGTCGACCAATTATAGTTAGTGAGAGTTTTATCCCCGACCAACTATACTTGGTAAATTTTTGTCTTTTTCATAAAATGTGCCCCACCAACCAAGGTCGATGATTTTTCCTCGTCGACCAACTACAGTTAGTGGGTTTTTACCCCCGACCAACTATACTTGGTTCAGTTTGGAATATTTGTTCTTCGAGGAACTTTTATGTAATAAACTTACTTCCCGACCAACATAAGTTGGCATTTGAGATAATATCTTACTTCTCGACCAACATAAGTTGGCATTTGAAATAATATCTTATTTCCTAACCAACCGAGAGTGGCCTTTCGTCGATCATCTTGTGTTCTTGCTCTTTTACCAACCGGAGTTGGTCTGAGTTCGAACTATCATGTCCACTAGCTCTTTTACCAACCTGAGTTGGTCACGCTAGTGTACGCCTCCTAACCAAAGGAGTATAGTTTGTTCTCGCCCTTTTACCAACCGGAGTTGGTCGTGGGTTTGAACTATCGTGTCCACTAGTTCTTTTACCAACCTGAGTTAGTCACGCTAGTGTACGCCTCCTAACCAAAGGAGTATAATTTGTTCTCGCCCTTTTACCAACCGGAGTTGGTCGTGGGTTTGAACTATCGTCTTCTTTTTACTACCGAGCAGCGTTGCGTACCGAGAAACGTAGTGTTAAACACACTAGTATTCCCCGAAAAACTTTCAATAAAAGGAGAGAAGATTGTGAAATATCATCGTTTTATTCATATTGATGGAACTGCTTTACATTTTACATCACTGATAATACTTGCGTAGGTGTTTAGCATTCCATGCATTCTTAAATTCCTCTCCTTCTAGAGTTGCTATTCGGTAAGTTCCTGGTCGGACAACTGCAGTAACTCGGTAAGGTCCATGCCAGTTTGCTTCCAACTTATTGTGCTTCTGAATGACCTTCTTTAGCACGTAATCTCCTTCTTTTAAGTCGTATTTTTTCACCCTCTTGTTGTAGAACAGGGTTGTTCGCTGTTGATAAGCAGCATTCCTAATGTCTGCCTCTTCTCTAACTTCCTCGAGCATGTCCAAATCTAATCTCCTCATCAAGTCGCTGACTGGGGAATTGAAATTCAGCACTCTGTGTGTTGGAAGACCCAACTCGGCAGGTATTACATCCTCACTTCCAAATGCCAGCATATATGGTGATTCTCCAGTTGCTGCTCGGGGAGTTGTTCGGTAAGCCCACAATACTGACTGTAGCTCATTAATCCAATTAGCTTTAGCCTCACTTAGCCTCTTCTTCAAACCATTTAGTAATGTTCTGTTCGTCACTTCAGTCTGCCCATTGCTTTGAGGATGGCCTGGTGCTGAATGAACTTTCAAAATGTTTGACTGATGACAATAGGCGGCAAACTCCTCGTTATCAAATTGTGTTCCATGGTCTGTGATGAAGGCATGAGGGAGACCATATCGGCAGATGACGTTCTTCCAAACGAATTGGTATACCTTCTCGTACGTCATATCAATAAGTGGCTCAACTTCTACCCACTTAGTAAAATAATCCACTGCGACGACGAGGTACTTGAATCTTCCTCTGGTCATTGGTAGTGGTCCAACCAAATCCATTCCCCACATGGCAAAAGGCTAAGGGGAAGTTATGGGTGTCAACAATGCTTGTGGAGTTCGTCGGACGGAGGAAAAACGTTGGCGTTTATCACATCTCTTAGCATAGGCTATACAATCAGCCCTCATCGTTGGCCAGTAGTATCCCTGCGTCATCACCCTTTGCAAAAGTGTCCGACCTGCTATATGGGCTCCACAAGACCCTTCATGGATCTCTTCAATCAATTCTTTCACCTCGGAGGGATGTACACATCTTTGCAAACCTGCCATAATTCCTTGTCTATACAAAACACCATTAGTTATTACATACCGAGCAGCTTTAAACTTCAATTTCTTGGCAGCGATCTTATCCTCCGGTAATTCTCCTTCCTCGACATATGCCCTGATGGGATCCATCCAAGATGGTCCTAAATCAAGAGTAATAATATTCATCGTCAGGTCTTCATCTATGCTTCGACTTTCTAACACCTCAATTGGTATCATTTTTCGCAACTCGGTACGAGTAGCTGATGCTGGTCGGGATAGTGCGTCTGCTTGTGCATTCTCCATTCTTGGTATTCTGATCAACTGAATGGCATCAAATCCTGCCAACAATTCCATCGCCTTTGCATGATACTTGACCATTAATTCTCCTTTAACTGCATATGTTCCCATCATCTGATTCACAATTAATTGAGAATCACTGAATACCATCACTTGTTGCGCTTCCATAATCTTTGCTAAATTAAGACCTGCTATCAAGGCTTCATACTCAGCCTCATTATTAGAAGCTTTGAATTGGAATCTTAAGGCATATTCCACGTCAATCTCGTCTGGGTGTTCAAAATAATCCCTGCCCCACAACCTGTTGTGCAAGATGACCCATCTACATATAATCTCCATGTAGGTAACTCGTCTTCAAATTTCTTATCTGACAGAGTTCCTCGGTGAAATATCTGTTGTTTCCTTTCATCCTCCCCTGGTATTTTTCGCTCTTCGTCGACTATCTCTTCTCGCCCTTTTACCAACCGAAGTTGGTCTGGGTTTGAATTTGATGATCTTTCTACATCCACAAGCCCTTTTACCAATCGGAGTTGATCTGGACTTATGTCTGTTGATCCTGTAACATCCACAGGTTGGTCAGCGAGCAACTTTTGTTCCTCGGGGGTATCAGGATATGTAAATTCTTCTATAAAGTCTGCTATAGCCTGCCCTTTTAATGATGATCTGGGTTCATACACAATATCATATTCACCGAGCTCTATTGCCCAATACATCAGTCTTCCTGATTTTTCTGGCTTATGAAGGGCTTGTCTCAATGGCATGTCAGTATACACGACGATGGTATGGGCTTGGAAATAAGGCCTCATTCTTCTACTTGCTTCAATTAATGCCAATGCCAATTTTTCTAGCTTTGGGTACCTGATCTCTGCACCTCGGAAAGCCTTACTTGTGTAATAAATTGGCTTCTGGACTCCATTCTCTATTCTGATCAATGCCGAGCTGACTGCATTCTCTGATACTGCCAGATACAAGTACAACTTTTCTCCCATTACTGGCCTGGACAATAGTGGAGGTTCTCCTAGATATTTCTTCAAGTCTTGAAAGGCTTTTTCACATTCATCATTCCACTCAAAAGTTTTTCAAAGTGTTTTGAAGAATGGAAGGCATCTATCAGTTGCTCGGGATACAAATCTGTTGAGCGCTGCAACTCATCCTGTAAGACTCTGCACCTCTTTCTTCGTCGTTGGAGATCGCAACCCTAAAAGAGCTTTGATCTTTGCTGGATTTGCCTCAATGCCTCGCTGGTTGACGATGTACCCGAGGAACATTCCTTCTCGTACTCCAAAGGTGCACTTCGTCGGGTTGAGCTTAATTTGGTATTTATCCAGTTGATCAAAGGTCTGACCTAAGTCAACTAGATGATCAGCAGCTTTCTTGCTCTTTGTCAGCATATCGTCGACATAGACCTCCATATTGTAACTGATTTGTTCGGCAAAAACCTTGTTCATCAGCCGCTGGTATGTCGCTCCTGCATTTTTCAAACCAAAAGGCATAACATTATAACAATAAGTTCCCCTAGGGGTAATAAAAGAAGTGATTTCCCTGTCTTCAGGTTTCATTTTGATCTGGTTGTAACCAGAGTAAGCATCCATGAAGCTGAGCAGCTCGTGTCCCGTGGTAGCATCCACTAGTTGGTCAATTCTGGGTAATGGGAAGTGATCCTTTGGGCAGGCCTTGTTGAGATCAGTGAAATCAACACACATTCTCCATTTATTGTTTTTCTTCTTTACCATCACCACATTTGCTAACCAATCTGGATATTTCACATCTTCAATGAATTGGGCTTTCTGGAGCTTCTCGACCTCCTCTTGTATGGCTTGATTCTTCTCGGGACTAAACACTCTTTTTCTCTGCTTTACAGGCTTGATCTCCTTATTCGCATTGAGTTCATGGCATAAGAAGTTTACATCTATTCCTGGCATGTCTTCATGACTCCATGCAAAAGTTTTCTTTCTGTCTCTCAAGAAAGTTATCAACTCCTGTTTATTGAAACATCCAACGATGAACCAATCTGGGTTACTCGTTCAGGGTGCTTGTAGTCCAGAATAACATTTTCTGTAGATTCCACCACCTGTCCTTTTACCAGTTGGGATTCATCTCTGGGATCCAGTGTTTCAATTTCTGTACCTTCATCCACCTGGTAGGTAGTAGTCTTTTTCCTTGATTCTTCAAGCTCCTCTTACTCGGCAGACGAATAATAGCATTCCCGAGCTACTTTCTGATCACCTTTCACAACTCCTACTCCGAAATTTGTTGGAAATTTTAAGCACTGATGTACTGTAGATGGGACTGCTTCGAACTTCTTCAAACCAACTCTTCCCATGATGATGTTGTAAGCTGACTTCACATTCTTATCCATCACAAAGAAGCGTATTTTTTCTGTTCGACAAGCAAGCCAAGTTCCAATGAATATATCCAACTTGATCGTCCCAAGTGGAAAGACTTTCTCTCCAGCAAAACCCAATAGAGGTCTGTGATAAGGTTCCAATTGAGATAATTTCAAATTTAAACTGTCAAAGCATGAATAGTACATGATGTCTGCCGAACTACCATTATCTACCAGTACTCTTGAAATCACTACTTCTTTCATCCTCATTTTGATCACCAAAGGGTCGTCGTGAGGGTAAAGAACACCTGCAAGGTCGTTTTTTGAAAAACCGATGACCAGCTTCTCTTTATTTACCTTCCTCGGGCGATCCTCTTCAGCCAAATTTATTCGTTGAATGTATGAGCAAGCCTGAGCCTCACCGAGGTAAGCTTTTCTTTCTGCAGTAAGGTCTCCTCCTCCTGCATCTCCTCCTGTAATGACATTACAATCAAATGACCCAAAGCGTATTGAAAATACCTCTCGTTCTGGCTGTCTTGGTTTCTTAGGAAGATCGGGGTCATCTTCTGTATCATCTTCATGTTCCCTTTTCTTTTTCTCCTCTTCTCGACGAGGAGATCTAGACCTTTCTCTAGTTCGGTCATTATTCCTTCTTTCGCCTCCCCGATCAACATACTTTGCTAGCTTCCCTCTTCGAATGAGTGTTTCAATCTCATTCTGAAGAGCTATGCAATTTTTGGTCATATGGCCGTGATCCTTATGGAACTCCCAATATTTCTCCCTATTCCTCAGGTCAGGGTCTGACCTCAGTTTCTTTGGCCACTTTACTTCCTCGTTATTCTTGATTTCTTCCAAGACATGATTAATACCCATTTTCAGAGGAGTATAATTATCGAATTTCTTCAGGACTTCCCATGACGATTTATTATTCTTGGAATGCTTGTCACTGCCATTTCCCTTATGCTCTTTCTTCTTGGATTTGTCGTCTTCCACCTTGGTTTCTTTATCCATATTCTTCTTCGCAGCCATAGCCTCCTCGGCATTCATGATTTTGGCTGCTTTTGCCATCAACTTTGACATAGTTGTAGGTGGATCTTTGGCCAAAGTGTAATACAACTTATTAGGCAACAACCCACTCATCAAGGCGGTGATTGCTGTCTTTTCTTCATAATCTATGACTTCTAGCTTCTCGTTATTGAAACGAGTTATGTAATCTCTAGTACTCTCACCAGATTTTTGTCTAACACTTAACAAGTGTGCTACTCTTTTTACTGGATTTGCTCCAAAATAGAAATTGCCGATGAACAACTCGGCCAACTAAAAGAAAGTTGAAATCTTACCCCGAGGAATATTATTGTACCATATCTGAGCAGATCCAGTAAGAGTTCCTGAGAACGCTCTAAATCTCATCTCGTCGAGGACAGCATAGATGTCGGCGGCAGCTTGATATTGCTCTATATGAAGAACAGGATCTATCTTTCCATCATATTTGGGAGTTACCACAGGCGCTTTAAACTTTGACGGGGTAGGAAAACCCACAATGGCCTGGACAAAAGGTGTCCCTTGAACAAAAGTTCGTTGTAAGGGAATCTTCACCTTAGCCATTTCTCCCAATCTATCCTCCAACCGCTAAATGGAACCCTTCCACGCATCATTTCTCTCCTCGGGCTTGTTAGTTCGAGCAATTGATTGCTCTGAAGTGGCCTCCTGAGATCTATCTTGACGAGCAACTGGTCGTGATTGCGCTGATCCTTCTCTGAGATCTGATGGTTTTCGAAAACTCCTCGACATGGTCTTAGGTGGACTCCTATTTCTCCTAGGGCCTAATCGACTGAAAGGAGACACCCTACTTAGTCTTTCCAAGGCACTAGGTCTCTCTGGAGAGAGAGTGATACGTTGATCAGTATCTGTAGCCCTTATTGACGAAGTTCGCCCAGGTTGATAAGAGAAATCATCAGATTCCTCATTATGATATGACTCAGTACGCCTGGATCATGAATAAAGTAAATAGGTTTTCCTCTGACCACTTCGCTGTCCCGATCATGCAGGTGCACCGCCATGAAGGGTCTGTATGAGTTGCCGCATTGTTTCTTGCATGGTGGTTTGTCCTTGAGCCAGATTCGTCATAATCCCAGCCAGATTTGGAGGTGCAGAGGGATTTGGAGGATTTTCAGCATTTCCAGCGTTTCGATTGCTGGATTCCGGGTTATCTGCCATTGATGATGAATGATTTTTGGTGAAAAATGATAATAACAATCGTTCACACAGACGGCGCCAATCTGTTGATGTAAAAAACTAGATTACTCTAATTATTCAATCACAGATAAATAAATGAGACAAAGAATTTTAAAGTGGTTCAACCTTATATGAATGGCCTACGTCCACTGTTATGTTATTGCTGAGTGTTTAGGAATTCTCGATTACAAGTGTTATCCAGAAATTTCGGTCCCTTTGAATAAGGGTGATACAAGGTATTTATAGCCCTTAGGCTGTACATGAAAGGGTGATACATTAAATGATATACATATGAAAGGGTAACTCATTTAATTCTCTTCAAGCGTGTGCGTCAAGATGATAAGCATTCAATGAATAGTTGAACTGTTGATTATCTGGCAATCAATGCTGTGGTCGAGATGCAGCTCGAACCGCCTTAGTTGCTCATCGTCCAAGAGTTCCTCGGAGCACTGGAGTTCCTCGGAGGGCTGGTGTTCCTCGGAAGACTGGTGTTCCTCGGAGTACACCTGTTGCTCGGAGTGAGTATGTTGGTCGGGGGAATGATCTTCCTCGTTGCTATTGTGCCACGTAGATTAACACGTGTCTTCTTATTATTCGTCCACATCAACATACTAATTTTGGTATCAACAGTGAGCGTGATAAACTGTTAAGTTTAATTGATAATCTGACAAAGAAATCCCTATCTTTGGAAGAGTCTAATTTGTTACTTGAATCAAAATTTTTGAAATTAAAAAATGTTTTGAAAGACTCGAGTAGTTTGTGTAGTGATGGTAATGACTCATCTTATTCTCATGTTTCTAATGCTAAAGCCAAAACCATTTTTTTGTTTTTAGAGGGTTAAACGTTCCAAGGACGTTAGAAAAAGTCAACCCAAAGGTGTCATTCCACCCGTTTTCACATGTTCATATTGTGGTAGGAAAAAGGGCACCTTAGGCGTTTTTATTTTGACCTTCGAAAAAGTACTAGGAAGTTTAAGTCTAGTGTTTCCTTGGTTCCCAAAACCCCCACATGACGTTTGAGATCTATTTGGGTTAGGAAATCTCTTCTAGAGGCACTAGATGTTAGACTTGTTGATTCTCCGTTGCTTGCACATGATTCTTCTCTTGTTATATCATATAGATTATTGTGTTCGCAGGTTTGTCATACGCTAGTTATGTTTCATGATTCATATCCTTGCTAGTGTTATGACATGTATACTTTTTGTATTAGAAATTTTTTGAAAAATACAAAAATATTTTTGTAGTTTGTTTTGCACCATATATGAATGCACATTTAGGATGACCAAGTCACAAGTTCATGTCATATCCATGTGACTATTTGATAGTGTTTTAATACAATAAATTGTGTCATTCATGTACTTTACAAAGTTTGGAGTCGTTGAGATGCTATAGTGCCACTACCTGTAATACTCCGTATTTTTATGGCTTTTAATTATGTGAGTTAATAAATTAAATTGCCTTGAATTATGAGATTTATTAAAATTAATTTGGGATAATTAATTAGAAATTAATCCGAATTTAAATGCTAGTAAGACAAGAGTTAGTATTTGATTATTATTATATTGTTGAATATTAATGAGTGATTATGGTAATATGTGATTATAGAATCTATTAAAAATTATCGTGAGTTAAAAATACGGCAGTTTCGGTAATTAAGTTGGGACGCGCGTGTCAGTCATGTCAGGATCTAATTTAATAGATTTAAAAGTATTTTATTTTTATGTCATTCGTATGAGCATTTTGAGTGCGCCAACGTGTTCGGAAGGGTCGAGATAGTCAGAAAACCCTAGTCGGGGGTTTAGTTTGGGTCCCGGGGCCTTTTTAGGCCTAACCGGCAACCCAAGAGGGTATTTTAGTCATTCCTATTTTGGGGTGAATAGTGACCCACGAATTTTAGATAGTTATAATCAGCCATTAGGTTAGAGCCTTAGGGTTTCCATCACCAAGTTTCACAGACGACCATTAGATATGAAGAGAAGGAAGTTTTCATGGCTACAACCACCACTTAGAGCTTTTGCACCACCGTCACCACCACCGGACAAATCGGAAAGCAAGGATCATCCCTATACCATCTAATTCATCGGATCAGAATCTTCATTGCCAGGAAAGTGATTTATCTTGCGATAATTTAGCGCATATATCATTCATGTTAGGTTAGAATTGAAGAATAACCTTAAATAATGAAAATTGAATGGATTTGAAGAATTTAAATCATAATTTGGGTAGGTCTTGCATGTAGTTTAATGTTGGAGATAATAGCAACCACAAAATTATGATTTATGGGTAGAGAATTATGAAATTGTATTGAATTATATAGTGTTCTTGAATAAATAGGAGAACTAGGGTTTTTATATTAAAATTAGGTAAATTGATCCAAGAAATTGATGTTCCATTGTGATTTGATGATTATAAAACGTTGGAAATTATGCAAACATGTTGGTATGATTATTAGTATACTTGGTTGGGAGTTTGGAACGTTATAATGAAGAATTAGAGGTGTAAAAAGAGGAAAACCTGTAACTGTTTAAGCAATTCTGGGCAAATACCTGCTTGATCGATCGATCGACTCAAGAATGTCGATCGATCGATCGATCGATCGACCACTCCTGATTTTTGGCAATTGTTTCCCTTTAAGGTTTAATGAAAATCCCAAAGCCGACGTTAATTCTTAGGGTGATTAATATAATATTGTGAGACTTAAATAAGGTCAGTGGGGTCTTAGTTATTGTCGAATATTGTTATAACTTATGGGATTGAGCGTTATAATTATGAAAGGTTACCGAGTGAGGACGGTTTGAGATCTTTCGATTCGGGACTGAAAGTGGAATGAAAGATAATTTCAAGGATCATATATTTCCTGAGATAACCTTAGGAACAAATGGGAGACCAAGTATTCACTTGGGATAGGTATAGGTACCGAATCCGTATGATGAGACTTGTCGCGTTAAATAAATATTACGTAGAGTATTCGGAACGTAAATATTGTGGGTGAGACTAAATATATAGGGGAGGAGTATACCTATATTGAAATTGTATATATATAAGGGTTGTGTGAATGCCTAGTGTATAGATTTCTTATGTGTATGACATACCTACCAAACTTGCTATCACGGGAGGTTAGTTTTTTTTTGGAAAAGGACCCTCTTATCCTTGTGTGCCTTCGGGGGGATTTAGACTGGTACCTTAAGGACATAGGACTGTGAATGACTTATTTGTGAGTTGATAAGTCAGCTGACCATGGGAGCATAGGTATGTGCGTGACCCATGGGTGTGTGAACTATGTTCGCCTCCAATATGTGTGATTTGATTTTAGACGATTCCTGAGCGATTCGGAACACGTGATCCTTACGTACATGATGTACATGGATTTGATAGCAGAGTATGCGTGCACCGCAGCTTAGCCTAGGGGTTCCATATATGTATTTATGTACTGAGTGTGTGATATACTTATGTACTTGTGACTGGTTCATTGTTGCTTAGTAGATGTGAATAAGCTAAGATATTTGAATGGGTTAAGAATGAGAATTTAATTAACACTTGAGATAAGTAATTTAATGAATGCGAATATGGGTTGTGAATATAACTTGTTGGGATATTAAGAGTAGACATCCTATGGTAGAATGCGAAAGCAGAAGTGGTACAGACTAGCTAGTTAGCGGCATAGCTAGGATGGGTTAAGGGCATACGTTAGGCGTGCACAATAATTGAGAGGTGAGAAACTCATGAGAGAGTACGCAACTAACGTGCATATTATATGTGTTGTTTAATTGTAATTTAAACACGTACTAAACTTTTAAACTGTTTTCACCTCGAGCTCTGACCCATTTTCCTCCAAATCTATTTTTGTTTTATAAAAACATTTTAGGTGCCCAGCCACAGGGATGCCAAGCATAGCAGTTCCATTCTGATGACATGATGTAGCTGCTGTGGAAGCTACAGGATCTTGGTATTAGACGCTTTCATATTCCTCCTTGGTTCCTTCAGAGTCATTTGTATCAGTTAGGGCATGTCGCCCATTCTTATTTAGAGTTTGTAGTTACAGACTTTCCTTATTTCAGTTATTGGTTTATTTATTCAAACTCTTGTATTGGGATTTTATTTACTCTAGCATTATTATTATTGGAGTGTTTACTCCAGACCCACTTGATTTTATTTTGTTGGTTATTTATATGAGATTGTTTATGTGATTGATGGTTAATGATTTAATTCTTGGTTTTTGGTTAACTTAATTAATAAAATTTGACATCTCTTTTTAAATATTAGGTGGCTAGTAATTTATTAAATATTTTTTGACAGTGATGCTAAGACTGAAGCAATTGATATTATGTATTAATTTAATAAAGGAGTAGCTACCCGGTATTTAATTAGTCGGGGTGTCACACTACCTACATGTTTGACTCCATTTGTCCTTTATTGCACACAAGCACGAATTTATTTGATATTTTTCTTGTAGAATCACATGTTGGTTACGTGTTTTCATCTTAATTATGTTTATTAAAATGAACCAAATGTGATAAAACAAGATAATAAAAGGTGTGCATATTTTTACCGTCTGCCGTAAGTTTGTGTGAATTTTAAAAAAGGTGAAGGGCTACGAAAAGTGCACAACTATCCTTTACGATTAAGCTGCCGTTTAAATTGAACCTAAAAAAGTGAGGAATTTTAATTATCCGGGGTCTAAAGAAGTTTATAAGAGCCCGAAAAAAAATTGAATGGCAATAAAAAGAAATATATGCCAATAATGGGCCATTAGGTTTATTCACTAATTCTCCAAGGTTTGAGAATTTAGATCACCTCGAAAAGAAAATATATATGAGGGAGTTTGGTTGGAGAATTCAAATGGCTTTGCACATCCTTAAAAAGTCTTGAAAATCCATTGAAAAAGTTTGAAGAAGTTATTGGTGTGAAAATCATGTTGACTTTGATTTGTTGATATGATTAAGACGATGTCATCTAAATTCAACGAATTTACACCTAAGGATTATTTTTTATGTTCATTCATTAGGAGTATACTTATGCATCTTGCACATATGATATGATTGAGTTGATTTTCCTATCGAATTAGTTCACACCCGTTCATTCCGTCTCCATGATTTGGTCGTCTTAGTATAAATCGTGGTGTGTGATTTTTTGTAACATCATATTTTTTTATTCTTGTATAAAAAATTTAAAAAATTCAATAATAGTTTGTTTTCTTTGTTTCACGTGACACCCCGATTTGCATTGACTTAATTTATTCTTTCCATATCTATTTCGGACGAATAAAAAGGGGGAGAATGAATTATTATATTATGGGGGAGTTTTAGTATGGGGGAGATTTGATTATGCTTTTATGTTTTATGGTTATATCATTTCAAACTCGATACGTCACGAGATTTTTGCTTTGTCTCATGTGTTTAGGTACGATTGAAGATGTTTGGATTGCACACCTTGATGAGAAAAGCTTGGAGTTTTAAAAAGTTGATTATTGAGGCGAAGTTTGAAAAAGTTTGAAGACTTGTCAGTTTATTTTCCCATGTTTGAGTTTTTGGGAGGGTAGTTTTGTATAGGTCATATTTTGATTGATAATTCGGATATTTTTATTTTGTACCGGCATAGACATAGGGGGAGATTTGTAAGGACATTGTCCATCACATTTAGTATGTCATATACCGCTACAAGTTTATCGAAGAATTAGGAAGATTACATCTACAATCGACAATCCGAATTTCATGACGACTTCAAGAATCATGCCCAACAAGGGCGAATTTGATAAAATGTGTTTTTGTTCATTCACAATTTACATAAAAAGTGTTGGGATATTTTTATAAAAATTAAAATATTTTTCCATCTATGAAAAAAATGTTTTTAAATGGTTTTGTATTTTTCAAAAAACATTTTCTCATAAATATGTTGGATAAACTTTGTTAATCCCGTATACAGTCTTAGATTTGAGATTTCTAAATTATTTAAAATACTGTACTGTTTTGACACGTGTATGATGTCGTTCGAACGACATCATATCTCCTTCGAACGAGATCAGTTCTCATTCAAATGACATCGTATGTCGTTCGAACGAGTTATTTAAGTTTGAGACTCCACCGCCTTGATTTTAGTATAAAAAGGGTGTCAGGCTACTGTATTTCGTGTGGAGAAAACATTGATTTTAACAGAAGACGTTTCGAGTGTTTTTGTTTATTCTCCATCACTTTTGAGGGTTAAAAATTTGTTTTCACAAAGCCCATACTTTTGTGTGAGTTGTTATATGGAACCCAAAGCACAGTTTTGCTGCTGAATCATAGGTGCCTTGGAAAGGTACTGGGCTGACCATAGGTGCCACTTGTGAGAGGTACTAGGCTGATTGATTGTGTGTCATAGGGAGTGTTGCGGTATTCTTGGGCTGAAGATAGGATTGCAGTTCTAGTGGTATTGATGCGTGTGAACCACTGTTGACGACTACGCTCGACACCTGCGGGTTTTCGTAAGTCAAATTGTATTTTTACTATAATTCGATTGTAACCGTTGCTTTACAAATTTTAGGGAAGATAAAAGGTTTTTTCCCTGCGGGAATTTTTCCTGAATACTGCTTTGCACCTTTATTGATGTTTGTTTGACATGTACACACACATTGTTGGTTGTGTTTAAAAGGGCTGATTTAATTGGTATTTGATTTGAGCTAATTTTGACATCCAATTAAATAAGTCTGAATTGAAAATTGCAAATCTATTTGAATTCTTTATCGTACACTCCACTTTCAAATTAGGTTGTTCACTTTTTTGAGTTTTTTTAATTGATTTCATGTATTTGATTATAGGCACATATAGCAGCTGTCAGATATTCAGAAATTAAAATGGCTTTTGCAAAAAAGGTGCCACAATATACAAAGAATTAAGGCATATGCCTAATCAGAATGGTTTTTGTTAGTTCCCATAATGGGTCTTTGAAACCCTATTAAGAGGATGATTAGGTGAGGTGCCTTCAAGAAACAGAGATCCCAACGAACATAATTATGTGTCAACAAAAGTTTTTTTAGATCGAGTTCATTTAGGCATTTAATTTTTATCTTTTTTGTGTTCATTTTATGATGTTGGATGTACCCATGTAACCCAGGTAGATTAATGACTAATACCACTCTCAACGCTTAATGTCTAATGCATTTTGTCAAATATAGAAACTTGAATTTGAAAATTTTATCAAATGTACTCCGTGAAAGACTGTGCGCCATACAGTCACAACATCTGGAAATATATAATGATTTATGTTGATGAGTTTTTAAGATAATTATTTTGTATATACTGTAAGGAATTAAGATGATAGTTGATTTTCTTGATAGGACATATGCTATAAGATTAATGGATTTTTCTCCTATTTTACGTTTATCTGAGATAATTTGCCTTTTTATATATTTATTGTCAAGAAATATATGGTATTGAGCTACTTACAATTATTTTACAAGATTTTTAGTTTTTTTACACCAGTAAGTGGTTGATTTATTTTTATTTATTTCGAATTTATTTGGTTAGAATATGTAATTTATGAATTTGGAAACTAGATCCAATTGTTTTTAAAAATATATTTCATAGTATATTACCCACTTTTATTACTGATAAAGAGTATAGATTACGAGCAAATGTGATTATTATAAATATACTGCAATAGTAGTTTTATATTAATTATCTTCAATTTCACTCATTTCTATATTAATAGTAAGTTATAAGAATTGAGTTCTAACTTTAAGCTTTTAAATATTTTCATTTGATATATTTCTCTCAAAATTTTCTTATTTTTAAAAATATATTTTGTTTGTATATGTTTGAAGAAATTATTAGTTTGTATATGTTTGATGAAATGATTATATAATTTTTCTACATGTTTGAATGTATAAAACGTTAATTATTTTTAAAAAATATATCGTTATATTTAATATTATTTTAATGCTCGCGCATTGCGCTGGTTACACACTAATTATACCTTTAAAAGAGTAATACTAGAGGTCAATGACATCTCATAAATACACTTTTCCATTCATTTTTACGGATTATTTTTCAATATTAAAAATGTTTTGAAAAAAACTCTTGGGTCCAAGTGACTACCCAGCTTTTCTACAAGAAAATAAAACGTCAGGAAGCAAAAAGACCCTCTTCGAATAAATAGTCTCCATCTTCTTTCCTCCGTGTTGTTTACCAGATTACGAAAAATTAATATATATATCACTAAATAAATAAACAGTAATTAAAATTAATTAATTAATTACTCTAGAAAATAGAACAGTAAAGGGAGATAAGAAGAACATACACTTTGTGATTGAAACAATCACTTGTAGAATTTTGACTGAGTCGAAAGTTGAACTATCTCTGCTTAAGACAGAATATGCCCCCGCTATGGTGCTGACGGCAAGTTCAATGGGCGTCTGTCTCCCAAGATGAAATGGTCAACGACTGTTGCAAGAAGAATTTCAGTACAACAGTTCCACGAACCAACAATGGCAAATTTCTCTCAAACAGTAAGAAGGGAATAAGGACATTAGTAGGGAATTCGGGTAGATTTTCTAATCTTTTAAATGGACTGCATATGGTCCCTTTTATAAGTGGTGAAGGGCTGCAACTCATGGCTTTTCTCAGAACAGATGTGACTGTTTGTACAGTTTCATCTCTCTAATAAAGCAACTTAACATTTTAATTAATTAATTAAAAAACGACAGCATTTTTTAAATAATTAAAAAACGACAGTGTTTTTAAATAATTAATTAATGCGGAAAATAATTAATTCGTAATTGATCCAGATTTTTTGGTTCAGAAAATAAATTTTAAAGCCCAAAGGTCAATTAAAAATTATCTAAAAAATTTAATAGTTGCTCAAGAAAGACCCACGACCCGGACCCGAACATGGGCACGGGCCGGGCCAGACGGGCGGCGGTGGCGTGCGCGTGCGCGTGTGGGCTTTTAGACCAAGCCCAACCCATGCATAGTGTAGGCCATCTCCCCTTCAAAGAGTTGGGATAGCACAAGGCATCCAAGCCTTAGTCCCATAACTTGGGTATATTAACTCCAAGACTTTCTACCACTTTTTCAATGTGGGACAAACCCACTAACTATGTTTCACCATCTAGATTACACTCAAATGGGTCACTTTAAGTTCAAAATTTTCATTCATTACTTCACTATTTTGAACGAGTATACCAAATTAATTTCCTTGCTACAAGGAACACATTGGTACTAAGACACGCCACTTTTAACATATGTGTCTTAATTAAAATTGATTCTAAAGTTTGACCAAATAAGCTGGCATTTCATAAAATATAAAACAATCCCCCACATGAATGAAATTTGGAAGAATCAAACGAATATAGATGGAAACAGAGAGTTTTTCTAGGAAAAAAATATTGCATCGAAAAAGATAGCTTGTGGCTTTGAATCTTTCCTAATGAGATACTATCGAGCTTACTAGCCAATCAATGAACGTGATGTCTTGAATTGATCGACCATTTGTGTAAACTAAGACAATAGTATTCACACAATGTCTTTCCAACCTTATTAGTTCTCATTGTTGTGTCCATTTTGGCCTTGAACATCTCCTGGTTTCATGAGTGTGTTAGAGAAATAGCCTTCGATAATCTCATATAAGCGGCCCCTTCTCACTCACATAGGTGATTTGTATAAAGAGTATCCTTCTAATAACCCACTTGACCTATACATTCAAGATATAGAAATCATTAAAAACATAGTTTATCCTTATACACGCGACAGTTTGTGCACTGACTCATCTTCGGAATGGGAGGAAGTAATTAAAGTATTACTTCTCAGTGCAAACTGTGTCATCATAATTAGGTCGTCCCTTTGAACCTATTTCTTGGAATCTTCAGTCATTTAGGTTGGGTTTCCATTAAGACGACTCTTTAGAATTTTACAGGCTGTTGGCCCATTCCATGTGATGAACTTGCAACTTGCTCTCCAGGTATACCTTTAGTTAGTGGATCCGCAATATTTTCTTTTGACTTTACATAGTCAACAGAAATAATTCCATTTGAGAGCAATTGTCTAACGGTTTGGTGTCGACAACGTATATGTCGTGATTTACCATTATAATCATTATTTTAATCCCTAGCAATTGCCGATTGACTTTCACAATATAGTATGATAGGTGGCACGGGCTTTGATCATATTGGAATATCCTCTAAGAAGTTTCTAAACCATTCAGCCTCTTCCCCAGCTTTATCTAAAGTAATAAATTCAGATTCCATCGTGGATCTTGCAATACACGTTTTCTTAGAGGATTTCTAAGATATGGCTTCACCTCCAAGAGTAAATACATATCCACTTGTGTATTTCGAATCATTTGAGTCAGATATCCAATTTGCATCGCTATAGCCTTCAAGTACAGCTGGATATCGTTCGTAGTGCAACCCATCCCCTAAAGAGTATCGAAGATATCGAAGAACTCTTATCAAGGCTTTCCAATGATCTTTTTCGGGATTACTCGTATATCGACTGAGCTTACTAATCGAGTATTCTATATCAGGTCGAGTACGGTTTGATAAATATATCAAACTTCCAATAATATGAGAATACTCTAATTGAGATATGCCTTCACCTTTATTTTTAAGGAGGTGGTGACTTGGATCTACAGGTGTTCTCACGGGACTTTGATCATATTTATTATACTTTTGAAGTATTTTTTCAACGTAATGTGATTGAGATAAGCTAATTCCTTGAGGGGTTCTAATAATTTTAATTCCTAGGATGACATCAGCCAATCCATGTCCTTCATTTTAAATCTACTAGTCAACATTTGTTTAGTAGAATTGATAACATTATTATTATTACCAATTATTAGCATATCATCTACATATAGACATACAATCATATGTCCCGCTTGAGTGATTTTGATGTAAACACATTTGTCACACTCATTTATTTTGAAATTATTTGACTTCATGACATTGTCAAATTTTTCATGCCATTGTTTAGGTGCTTGTTTCAACCCATATAATGACTTCACAAGTTTACATACTTTCCTTTCATTTCCAGGAGATCTAAAACCTTCTGGTTGTTCCATATATATTTCTTCATCTAATTCACCGTTCAAAAATGTCATTTTAACATCCATTTAGTTTGTTTCCAATTTATGTATTGCTGCAATTGCAATTAACATTCTAGTGGATGTAATTTTTGTAACAGGTGAATAGGTGTCAAAATAATCTATTCCCTCTTTTTGCTTGTATCCTTTAGCTACAAGTCTAGCCTTATATTTATCAATGGTACCATCAGCTTTCATTTTTCATTTTAATATCCATTTACACCCTAACAGTTTTGTCCCTGGTGGTAGGTCCACCAGTTCCCATGTATGATTTTGTAAAATGGATTCAATTTCACTATTGATAGCTTCTTTCCAATATGAGGTTTTGGGAGTGGATAGAGCTTCTTTTACCGTTTGAGGTTCACTTTCTAACATATATGTTAGAAAATCTGGACCGAAATATTTTGAACTCTTAGCTCTTTTGCTACGTCTCGGTTCTTCCTCAATAATATTTCGAGGTTCACCATTTGTAACTTCAAGCTTTCTTTTGTTAGAAGTTGTTTCTTGTGTATTCTTACAAGGAAAGATATTTTTAAAGAATGATGCATTCCTAGATTCTATGATTGTATTTTCATGAATTTCAGGAATGTCAGACTTATGCACAAGAAATCGATATGCACTACTATTATGTGCATAACCATTGAATATGCAGTCAATAGTCTTTTGACCAATTTTCACCTTTTTAGGTTCAGGAATTAGTACTTTTGCAAGACACCCCCACACTTTTAAGTATTTGTAGGAAGGCTTGCGTCCTTTCGACAACTCATAGGGTATCTTATTTATTTTCTTATGAATCAATTTGTTGAGAATATAATTAGCTGAAAGCAATGCTTCCCCCCCACATGTTTTGGGGTAATCCCGAACTTATTAATAATGCATTCATCATTTATTTTAAAGTTCGATTTTTACGTTCCGCAATCCCATTTGATTGAGGAGAGTAAGGTGCGGTAGTTTGGTGAATAATACCATTTTGTAAACATATTTCCTTAAAAGGATATTCATATTCACCCCCTCTATCGCTTCTTAATTCTTTAATCTTTTTACCAAGTTGATTCTCAACTTCTATCTTGTATTGCTTAAAAGCTTCAATTGCTTCATCCTTGCTTCTTAAAAGATAGACATATCAATATCTAGTGCAATCATCCACAAAGGTAATAAAGTACTTTTTCCCACCTCTAGTTTGAACAAATTTTAAATCATATATATCGGTGTGAATTAAATCTAAAGGTTCACTATTCCTTTCAATTGAATGAAAATGTGTTTTAGTTAATTTAGCTTCTATACATGTTTCACATTTGTGACTTGTATCAATGCTAAATTTAGGAATTAATTCTAGTGAATTAATTTACTTAAAGTACTATAATTAACATGTCCAAGTCTACCATGCCACATATCCATAGACTCAAACATATAAGCAAAAGATATCATATTATTATTATTATTATTGTTACTTTTAGGTACAACAGTCATGACGTTCAATTTGAACATCCCATCACACATATATCCTTTCCCTACATACATTCCATCTTTACTTAGTATAAATTTATCTCCAACAAAGATTAGCTAAATTCCTTTCCTGCTTAGCACGGAACCGGAAACAAGGTTCTTTCTAATGTCAGGCACATGCAATACATCGTTGAGTGCGAGATGCTTCCCCGAAGTCATTTTCAACACTACTTTTCCTTTACCTTCAACCTTCGAGGTGGAGGAGTTTCCCATGAATAATTGTTCTCCATTTGCAATTGGTTGGTAGGTTGTGAACATACTTTTATCGGAACATACATGGCGTGTAGCGCCGGTATCAACCTTTCACTCTTTGGTATTACCCACCAAATTTACTTCAGATACAACTGCAGAGAGAGAAACAGTGGAAACATCGTCGGATAATGCATCAACTTCTGTCATGTTGGCTTGTGGTGCTCTCTTCTTGAAGTTCTCTTATTTTTTTGGCTTGCGACAATCCTTGGCCCTATAACCTTCTTTGTTGCAATTAAAACATTTTTCTTTGAACTTCCTAGCACCACCTTGTTGACTTATGCCTTCATTTTTGTGCTTCCTCTTTTTATTGAATTTGTGTCCATTCTCAACAATATTTGCTTTTGCAGACATAACATGGTTACCATTTTTCTTTTCAGATTTACGATTATCTTCTTCTATCCTTAACCGAACAATTAAATCTTCAATGAAATCCTTCCAAGAAGGAGGTAATTTTTCAATTACCATAGCAACTTGAAATGTTTCACTTATGACCATATTTTCAGCAAGTATTTCATGAAAAATTAATTGAAGATCTTGGACTTGGCTTATGACAGTCTTTGAATCAACCATTTTATACTCGAGAAATCTACCGACCACGAATTTTTTCATGCTGGCATCCTCGGTTTTATATTTTTTATCCAAAGACTCCCATAATAATTTAGCGATTTTGATTGGACTATATACATTATAAAGTGTATTGTCCAATCCATTAAGGATATAGTTTTTGCAAATAAAATCTAAATGCTTCCATGCTTGTACAACTAGCAAAGTTGTCTTATCCGTTTCGTTTTCATTAACCACAAGAGCTTCTTCGTTAATAAACCTTGCAAGATTAATGGTAGTTAACTAGAACAACATCTTTTGTTGCCAACGTTTGAAATCAGTGCAATTAAACTTTTCGAGTTCTTCTCCATGAGTTAAATGATTCGGAACAATATTAGGAATACTAACCGCCACATCATTTTGAGGAACAAACATCACATGTTCAGAGGATTCAGTAGCCATTATTCTGTTATTGAATAACACAAAAGCAATTTATGAAATGTATAGAAATTGTTTCCAAAATTAAAATTGTAAGAAAAGAGATATTCAATGTAAACACGTTTTAGTATGTAAATAAAACATGTAAAACATTACCAATCTAATTTCAATTAAGAAATTTATTTATTTAGTGAAAACACAAAAAATATATAATTATTCTGTCTTAAGATTGTTGTTTACCGGATTACGAAAAATTAATATATATATAAAGGGAGATAAGAAGAACATACAATTTGTGATTGAAACAATCACTTGTAGAATTTTGACCAAGTCGAAAGTTGAACTATCTCTCCTTAATACAGAATAATTATTCTGTCTTAATTCGTAATTAATCCATATTTTTTGGTTCAGAAAATAAATTTTAAAGCCCAAAGGTCAATTAAAATTTGTCCAAAAAATTTAATAGTTGCTCAAGAAAGACCCACGACCTGAACGGCGGCGACGCACGCGCGTGTGAACTTTTGGCCCAAGCCCAAAACATGCATAGTGTAGGCCATCTCCCCTTTAAAGAGTTGGGATAGCCCAAGGAATCCAAGCCTTAGTCCCATAACTTGGGTATATTAACTCCAAGGCTTTCTACCACTTTTCCAATGTGGGACAAACCCACTAATTATGTTACACCATCTAGCTTAAACTCAAATGTGTCACTTTAAGTCCAAATTTTTCATTCATTACTTCAATATTTTGAACAAGTGAGTATACCAAATTAATCTCCTTGCTACAAGGAATACATTGGTACTAAGACACGTCACTTTTAACATATGTGTCTTAATTAAAATTGACTCTAAAGTTTGACCAAATAAGCTGGCATTTCATAGGCATTTCATAAAATATACAACACTCCGATCCACTAACTCAAAATAATGAAAACCCATATTTCTTCCACAAATACAAATAGGTTTTCCATGGTTACTCCACACAAATGACAACCCAACAATCCCCAAAACTCAAAATCTGACCAGGTATTCTCGTCCCCTTACCAGATTAGCTCTGAAAAATCCAGACAACCCGATCACCGCATTTCCTTAGACTTGGGTCTAATTATCCATCCCGTTTGCTAACTGAATCTGACTTTGGGTTCAACGCCATCATCGGTATACTCCACACTAAACTATTCCCAGATAGGCATAGTAAAAGAAATTTCCAGGTAAGTTGAGGAAAGTCCTCTTCACAATCTTTTACTACAAAGTCTCTTAATGTGGGAAAGGAATTTCCAAGTAAGTTGATGAAAAGTGGCACATATTCCTCACATCTAATTATTGGGCCTATTAATCAAAGAGCAGTTGGGTCTTTTAAGACAACAACAGGCTTTGATATGAAATGATGAAAACTTTGTACATAAAGTCTTAATATTATTAGATGATTTGATGAATCAAGTAAGGTGGGTATGGGGGTATTGTTATTGTAGTCTTAAACTATTGGAAATGTGATTTGAAATTATCAATCATTAGACATTGTGTATTTTCGCATTTCCTGTTAGCATAGATAGTTTCAATTGCCAAGTGGAGGCAATGTAAAATTTATTTTTAAAAAAGTTAGAATTAGTTTTCTAATTAAACAATATTAAGTTATTTATGTACTACAAAACTAAAAGAATTTGAGTACTGGTTATAATTTTAAGTTCATGAATAGATAATATTGTATTGAATATTTTTTATTAAAGACTAGGTGATTTACATATTTAAATTAGTCGTATAATTTTCAGTTATGATCTATTGATTATTGCATAACCCACAAGAGAATGGAATCTAGGTTTTTGGTTTATTTTTTACTTGGAACTTATTTCATAAAAAAATAAATACAAAGTGATGAATTTTTCATTTAATCATGTTAGTTTCTCTTATATGTACAACTCTGAATTTTTGAACTAACATCTCCATTTTTCCATTATCTTGACATATATCAGATCGTTGTCATCATTTTTATTCCATATTTCTTCCTAGATATATTATCAGATGAGCAGTTCAACGACCACCATATTCAACTCATTGTAACATACATTTCTGCCCGCACATCTATATTTTATCAAATATTATAATACGCCCGCGCATCGCGCGGGTTACATAATAGTTGTTTCCCTAAAATAGTATCCTTTCACTAAAATATAACTACCAAGTAAGACATTTTATACAGTATTGATAAAAATTTGATAACAAAGCAATTGATAGTGACAATGAGGAATACAATAAACTATATTGTTGTTTAAATTAAAACTCAATAATGTAACAACCCACTCTTTTGATAGCCTATTTTATATTTATTTACTATATGTAGTAATTAATTATAAAATGATGGATGTTGAGTAAATATTAATTTAATATGGAAAAGGTTAACATTTACTGAAATGTTGTATGATTACCTGCTGAGTAGGTAAAAATATCCATGTGGTGACTTGTTGTGTCATAAGAATTAAAATGACATTTTGGTTTAATATGAAATCGGAACTAAAAATGATTTATGAAATTTCCAAATGATAATTTGGAGGGTGTAGTTAGTCCCGGTAGGTGCGAGACAGTCAAAATAAGTGCTATATTGCATTTTGGTATTTCGGGCACTTTTGACTGGTTATAGCTTAATTGTGTAGCGTGTATCATTTTATCGCGTATTAGACATTAAAGTTGGGCTTTTTATACTTAAGCCACGTTTAAGTCCCCTATCCTATTTCTATTCTTCCATTTTACAAAATTGTGCCCTAGAGAGAGTAGAGAGAGGAAGAGAACTTTGGAGAAAAAGAGAGATTTGGAGATTCAAGCTTGGATGGTTATCTGCACCAAATCAAATCTACATTTGCATGATCAAGGCAAGTAATCTACTTGCTATTATGTGACTTAAGGAGAATAATTAGTTTTGATAGTTATTGAATTGTTATGGTTTATCATTTTAGGGTTTTGTTAGATTAATTGGGTATTAAACCTTGGAAATGGATTTGGATGATAAATATTATAAATGATGGTAGTTGGGTGTATTTATGTAGTTTTAGTTCCATTATATAATCTTGGTTTGGTTGGTTTTGGGTTTGGGAGAGAATTTGGAATTTAGAACTCCATAGCCAAACTTGGCTTTTTCGCAGGGGAGAATCGATTCGGCCCCTAGGGCGAATCGATTCGCATAGATGCAGTTTCCCAAGTACATGTACCCGAATCGATTCGGGTTAAGGCCGAATCAATTCGGTAGTATGCAGAATGTTGGATTTGTCTTCCGAACCGATTCGCTTTCAGGGCGAATCAATTCGGCCCTTAGGGCGAATCGATTCGGGTCCTGCAGTTTTGAATCATTTTTACTTTTTAATTTTTGATCTTTTTCTTTAGGTTTAGGACCTAGGAACCTTCTTGAAAGAAGTAAACTTAGAGTCCTAGAGTATTAGTTGAGTTTGGTCGCCACCCTAGATTAGAATTAGGTCATCTGGGGTTTATTTCCCGGGGTGTTTAAAGAAATGTTAAGGCATTTCTTCTTTTATTCAAACTTTTTGAAGTTAGGAAGTTAAATGCCCATGCTTGGAGACTTAGGGGCTTATCGAAGTTATATGAACTTTGGGAATTGTAGGATCATAATGTCTATTTGGAGACTAAGCCGGAACTTGAAATTTGAGGAAGATTAATGACAATATTAGATGGGAATTAGGTTCGCATAAAATGAACCCAAATTGTTTAAAGATGATAGGTTCAACTAAAATGAACCCAAACTGTGTTAATGAGGATAGGTTCAACTAAAATGAACCCAGTTGTTATATAATGTTACGTTCGAACAAAAAGAACCAATCACATGGATAATGGAAATGGAAATTGGTAATGAATATTGATTATGATGATGAGATTAAAAATGTAAATGCTAATTTACTGATACACACCTCTCTAAATGACATCATAAGGGAAGTTCGCGCGCTTGGTGATTCCCCCTGGCTAATGAATGCAGGGTGGATAAAGTCCTAGGCCATATGCGGGGTTTTTATATGTTTTCTGCGCTGGTGAGGGGATTCCAGGTGTGGTCCTGACTCTCCTGCAGGCATATGGCCGCTTTTCGACGTTGCGTTATGATCGCAGGTTGTCTTGTATAGATAGGCCCTGAAAGATGATGGTCATTTAGGGGCGCGCCCAATGGGGAAACTCGGAGGGGCGGTCTTAGAATCGTTATATGTATGAGAATATAACTTTTCTGCATCAAGTGGGACTTGATGGATATATGCCATAAAGAGCATGGATACGTGCTATAAAGAGCACGGGAATGAGATTAATGAGATATGTGCCATAAAGAACACTTGGTATTAATGGTATTCCTATTAAGGAATGGAAAGATAATTAACTATGGAAGTTAATAAATGGTTTTATTCCTATTAAGGAATATAAATGATAATGGAAATTTGATAAATGAGGAAAGGTTTTAAATTTAAGTTATTTACTTTTCTTTCTTTTATTTAGATGACATTTCATTTCATCATTTAGTTAAATTGTAATGTAAATTTATCATCCTTATCATTCATGCATAACTGTTCATTTCTATCATGCTTTTTATTTCTTCTGGTGATCATATAGAACCCGACCCTGACTGGTTTACTTTTCTTGTTGTGTATATGATTGTATCCGCTCAGGTGCTCCCCCGCAAGGACGCCAGTTTTGATGTTCCCATTCCTTTGCTTTCGACGAGCTGTAAGATTTTATGGGTTATTACAGGACATTGTACTTGACGTTTTCCTCTTGGTATTCTAGATATGATCGGTTCTTTTCATCGGGCGTGTCGCCCAACTTTTGTATTTGATTAATGAATGTATTATGTAGATATTTAAATTGTTGTACTCCATTATATGTTGCTGTGGATCGACAGCTTATTCGGTTTATTTGTATACATTCCTCTTAGTTGTATTATATATATTCTTGTGGAATTCCACTTGCTTATCATATTGGGTTGTTTAAATTTAATTTTCTTAACTGCTTTTAAATTTCTAAACTTTTGGCAACCCGTTTTCTGAATTATTGGGTGGTTTTCCCGTATACTCAGTTTATTTTTGTTGATGCTAAGGATGATATCCATCCATGATTCCTGTTACATTTGGGTATCGGGCTAGCCACCCCTTATCTCGGATCCCGGGTTGTCACAGATGGTAGAGCATCAGGTTCTAGAATCTTTAGGATCTATGTGGATTCGTCACGTTCTACCGTAGCGTTCTTTGATATAGAGCCTAATGTTAGGACTGTGTAGCTGTCTATGTTTGCGATCTTCTGCAAGATAGATAGTTTCAAATAATATTTTAACTCTATTGCTTCTTCATCTCAAATGCCGCCTAGATAGGTCGCCCAACGAGACGTAATAGGATTGTAGAAGAGGAGGTAGATTCTCCACCACCGTCACAAGGGACCGTTAACGCTGAGGATGTAGCAACATAGTAGCTCAAGTGGTTAACACCGTCATGACCGCAGTGGTCCAACTATTTCCACAGGCTCGACAATGGACTCACGTTATTCAAACTCCCATGGGACTTACTCCGTGAGAAAAAGGGTTTGGGAGTCCTTTCTAAAGGGCAATTTCCCAGAATTTGAGGGAGGCATGGATGTCATTAAAGCCAATAATTGGAAAGAGGACAGGCAACGCCACCTTCGAATGATAGAATGTAGCGAGGAGAGGAAACAAGTCCTTGCCACTTTTAATCTTACCGGATCTGCTTTACACTAGTGGGAGACAATAACCACACCAGAGCAGAGAGACACAATGACGATCACTGAGTTCTGGGCTTTGTTCGATCGTGAGTACTTTCCTCCCGCAGTTCATTAGGAGAGGAGAAAGAGGCTCCAGGATGTTGTGCAAGGAGAGAGATCTGTGGCGTAATATGTAGAGGAGTTTACACGGTTGGCGAGTTTTGTCCCGGATGAAGTGGATCCGGAAGATAGGAAGATCTCAAATATTATGGGAGGTCTAAACTGGAGAATCCGTTAATAATTGCTGGGTATTCCAGCTTTACAAACCTTTACTGAAGTTATGATTGCAGCATTGCTCCATTGCCATGAGCATCGGTTATATACACCGGGTAGCAAGAAAGCTACTGTCGCGGAGCAACCAGGATAGCTTGGAGAACATGGGATTGGAGGAGGAGTATTTCTCTCATCCCAACCTTCGGGTAGTAAGAAGAAAGAGAGGGACCCTCAACAAGGGGTTTCGTCTAAGAGACAATGTTTTGGAGGTTTTATTGCGGATGGCAATAGCATTAGGCATGGTAAGGGTGCTTCACGACATGTAGGTCGGGGTGGTCATGGAAGAAAAGGGTCATTTGAACCAAGACACTTCCCAGTTTAGAAATAACGGGGTCGAGGTCGAGAGGATATGAAGGGACGGTGCTTCCTATGTGGGGAGGCAGGTCACTTCGATGGAGTGTCCTCAATGGATTAGGGGTCAGTTTCCTAGGACTCCGCAACAACCATACGTTCAGTTTCCACCTCAGGTACCTGATCCGGTTGTTCCCATGCAGCAGGGACAGTTGCGGTATGGGAGAGTTTATCAAATTCGGGAGGTTATACTTCCTCCAGCTTCGTTAGCACCGCCCGTTATTAAGAGTAAGTTTTAATTCGGAGGTACTTGAGTTATGTGTTATTCGATACGGGTGTTATGCGCTCATTTGTTTTATGAGCTCTTCTCAGACTACAGATTTGATAAAATCTGCTGAGAGTAATTTGACTAGCGTTAAGTTTTCTACGAGTGATGGTTCGTTTGATTCCTTATTTGTAAACATTTAAGGGTTTCTTGTGATTCTTGTGGTACTTTGTGCTTTGAGGCCGATTTACTCGTCCTTGACATGGTCGGGTATGATGTGATTGGTATGCCTTATCTCCACGATCGACATAGTTGAGTAGTAGCGTATAGGAGGGGTTCCTTGTTTGGATTCCGCTTTGCGGGACGCTCCACGCATGAACCTCGACGTTGGAAGTGGAGAGATGTTGTTCTTTCTTCTTTTAGTTAATTCCATTTTATTTTATTTTATTTTATTTTGCTCGTGGAAAGGTTTAGCCGAGAATCACGTAGAAGAGTGATTAATTGCTATTTAAGTGCAAAATAGAAGCACTGTATACAGTTCTCTCCTCTGAACGATGCGAAGTCGAATTAAGACTTCGGGTTATGCCTTGATAAGAAGGCTATTTGAAAAGGTATATATATATTGTGGGGTATATAATTATAAGGCTTTATGAAAAGTAAATGTTTAATTTGTTGAATCCTCAGTTATTTAAATGGTAATGTATATAAGTAAAATCTTTTCGGTCCCGAACATGTGTCTTAGACCTGTATATCTTGATGACCGATAACGCGAGGTAGTAGTGTAACGGGAGGGTTCCTTGCTTGGATTTCGCTTCGGAGAGACGTCCCATGCACGAAACCGAGAAAATGTCAGGAGTTGAGAAGGGTCTTGGGCACTAGGGATATACTTAGTACTATGCTTATACGACTTAGATAGGATATAGGTAGGTAGACCTTAGGATTGTTTGGACATAAGGCCTTTAGTTTATGTGACGTTAGTTAGGAGGGTTATCGGGACTTGACCACGGACGCAACTGAAAATGTGTCTCAGAAATGCGTTAACTCTAGGCTCAAGTGTAAGCCTGTCGCTCAAGTAATAATCCGACAAGTCGGGTATCGATCCTCAGGGAGAAAGGACAACGAAGTTGTGACAATGGAAAAGACGGAGGAATCCTAACCTTGACTCTAAAAATAAAGGGAAAATGATTTGATTTTGGGAATGATTACAGCTAAGTGCAAAGATAAAATTATGAAAAATGAAACTACAATAAGTTACCTAAAATATGAATAAAAATTGATTTTGAAACTTTTGACAAAGTGATGGGAAAAACGAGGACGGGAATACAATCCCCCAACCCTAGTGTAGTGCAGTGGTAATATTAATCATAAATTTATCTGATTGATCTGACCCAAAATTTAGTACTCCCAAGCATTATGTATACGAGGTTCAAGCCCGCGCCATACCTAATCTGAGGATGAGTAAATCAGTCTTACGATAGTGACACTCGAATTGCACTCTAAATCATCACGAGTACCCAGAGGCAAACGTGATATAAAGATCTACAATTATTGTATCATTATGCAATACGATCATAGTCAATCAATAAATTCATCAGATTAATTTTATACACATACACTAACACCTCAGGTTGGGTTCATGTACCCCGACCTTGGTAAATCTAGACTAACAGGTTGAATTCAATGAAAACATTAATTAAAGTGTAGGAGTTCATGATTAATCTAGGAAGCATGATAATTAGATGTAGAAACGAATTAGAAATAAAAATTACTCACTAAAATTACTCAATCAATAAGTGCAACAATGAATGAAACTGATACTCACAATAATTACTGGATCAATCTTCAATTCTTGAAATAAAACTACAATTCTTAGCTAAACTAGGGTTTTTTTTGGAAAAGAAGCAGGAAACCCTACTAATTCTTCGTACAAATAACAACAATAAATCGGGTCTTAAATCCCCTACAATAATATCGGAAGTAAACTGTACTAGGAGCCTTTTTAGGAAGAGAGAAGATTTCCAGATCTCGAGGACCGGACCGGTCCGGGTCTTAGGCGGACCGGTCTGCCCTCAAGGCGGATCGGTTCTTTTTATTTTGGGGCGGACCGGTCTGGGGGAGGACCGGCTCTTTTTATTTTGGCCTCCTTCGGTTCGCATGCGATCCGGGGTCTTCTGGGGTTTGGCAAGGCGGACAGGTCCGAGGCAGGGGTGAACCGGTTCGGCTATTTGACTTTTTGGCTCATCTTTGACTGCTCATAACTTTTGTTTCGGGATTCCAATTGGGGTGTCGTTTCTTCCTTTGTGCTCGTGAATGAGATGTCTTCAACTTCTCTTTAGGTACCTCATCCGAATTCCGTGTAGAAATTACGCTTTTGCCCTTGAGACTTTTCCTTCTTTCTTTCTTGATTCTACCGATTTCTGTCTTTCATTTCTTGACATCAAATACCTGCAAAATCACTACAAAATACCAAAAACTCGGTGTACTCATTAGTATCAGTCAGTAGCACAGTTATGAGATAAGTCCAACTCAATTACGTTGTTCGAGGTGCTAAATGTAACTAAATTAAGGGATAAATTAGGAAGAATTTATGCTAATCAAACCCCCCTAACTTAGAACTTTGCGCGTCCCGGGCAATGTAAAAGAATCCTAGCGTGCCTCAACTCTTTTAAAAAATCATTTTATTGGGATAAAATACCTTTTTCGCGGGTAAGCGATTGCATTTAGCGTATGCAACAAGCCGTTAAACCCCTAGGTTACCCTAGTAGGATGAGTGTTGTCTCGTGAGGGTTTGCAGAGAATATACCCACAAAATTCGACTCAAAGAGAATTCAAAATATGCAAAAATTGTGCAATTTAAACTTTTCCAGAAAATAGTCATCATCAAGTCATATTTACAAGTCTCAAACCGTGGTGTGTGTGTGCGTAGCCAGAAATATAACCGCTAATTTCCACTGATTGATCATTACGTTACTTATCCGAAAATTCGTTTTGATTTTAATTTCTCACAGAATGCTCTCACATACGAATCTCTCGGATTATGGCTATTCTCTTGGTATGCGTGATATAAAGAGTAAATGTAATGGAAGCAAAATCACGCATACGGTTAGAAAGACGGAATTTTGTGGTGGAAGGACCTCATCAAAGGATTACGATTTTAAAAATGGGAACATTGCTTTTATTTCGCGCACTTAATCTCCTTTATTATCTTTTGGTGTATTACCTCTCCACGCGGTAACCAATTTCGCAATTTAGACTCGGTTAGGACTTTTTCGGGTTTTAAGGTATATGGGGTACAATGACAATTGTCGGGAAGGTTGGAATTGGAAAAGTCATTAATGATGTCCACTTGTGCTTTTTTTCGGGCTATTGCTCAATTTTTTTTTTTTGAGCATATTTATTTATTTCTTGCCCCTTTTTATGCACTTTCCGGACTTAAATTCTGATTTTTTTTCATTTTTCACAATTTCGGCTATTTGGGTTTTTTGGATTATCAAACGAAAGGGACAATTTGTTTGGCTCAAATTAGGTTACAAAAGGGGTAATTTTTCGCTACTTTTTCTGGCCAATATTTTTGGGTGACAAACGAGGGCCTACTTCATTGCCCAAAATGCTAATTGCGTTACCGTATGCGTTTCGAGATGAATTTTACGTTTAGAGATCAATTTAGCACGTTTTTCAAAGCAATATTACACACATTTTTCAAAACCGATCAAAATTAAAGGAATGAGATCCTTGACAACTTTTTAGGCGCTGAAAAGAACTTTGAGTTAACAATTAACTCGGATTGATTTAAAAACTCGCAAAAAGTGATAGGCTTGAATCTCACCGGGTTTGTTAATCTCCACACTTATTCGTTAAGTCGTCAATATTCGCTCAATTTCCATCTTTGGGCAATTTTGGCTTTTTGTACGTTGATTTTACAACTTGAGACTTCAATTCAACTTTTAATGATATTTTTGAAAAATTTGAATTCCAATTTTTATTTATTTTGAACAAAAATATTTTTGGGTTTTTCAAAATTTTATGATATATTTTTTTTTTTGGAAATTTCTGGGCATTTGGAAAATTTGTGAAGTTTTAGAAATACGCACTTGTGACCCCCCCTAACTTAGAATTTTGCATTGTCCTCAAGCAAAAAAGGACTAAAATCTAACTCAAAGCGAATAAAAAGTGCGGAAAAATAAAACAAACAAATAGAGAAAATGCAGTTTTTATTACAACAAGACTGTGTTACATGTGCAGGGGAAAACATACAACTGTGAACAGGGAAAAAAAAAAGAAATGCTGCCAACACCATCTAAAGCTTCACCGGGGTGGGGGATGGGAGGAACCAGGCGCGTTGGGGTCATAGGGGTTTTGGTAGTAGGAAGGTAGTGGCTCATTAGGATCCCCTAAGCGCCGATAGATGTCTGCCTGGAAGCGGAGAATAATGTTCATGTCGCGCTCGTAGTTGGTCTGGAAGGTATTGAAGTTGGTCTCAAGCGCCGACATACGCGAGGATAGGTCCGTGCCCTCCCACTCGAAATCTGGGTCATCCTCCTCATCCGCAGACTCTTCGTCCGGACCGAGATCCCCCATCTCAACGTCTTCACCAGCTACCCCTATGTCTTCCTCGTTGTCGCTCGAGGTAGCTTCCTCGTCGACATCATCACCCCGCCGAGCCCGGAGGACGGCGAGCTGTGTGGCGCTTTTGGTGCGGGTCCCTTGGCCGAAAGGACTGGGGAGACGCGTAAGGTCGCTCGGCGCCTCTATGCCAGCATCCTTAAGGATGGATGTGATTAATCGGGCATAAGGAAGTGGGGTGACGCCCTTCTCATCCAAGGACGCATTGATGATATTCGCGTATAAGGTGCGGCCCAAATGGATGGAAGTGTGGGGGTCGAAGAGATGATATGTCAAGGTAGCTTGTCGGGGTAGCATGGCAGAGTCGTTGGACGTTTGCAATAGGTTGGCGCACACAATCTAAAATGTAAGGCGCGCCTTCTCGTTGAGTCGTCCAACGGAGACGGTTTGCCCCGCCCAAGCTACTTTCGGTGCAATGCGGGCCATGGTAATGTCCTTGTCGACCGGGGGGACATTTTGGGGATAAGTGAATTCTTGGACATCCGGGACATCAAACTCGGCCAACTTGGCCGTGAGACGGGCCAAGGAAAAGGGTATGGGAGTCCCATCTACGAAAGCTTCGGCCTCGAATTGTCCCGTCCGGACAAGTGTACCGTAGAAGGAGTGGACTTCGGTTGCCCACACCGTGTCGTGAGGTTGGTTGAGGAAACGGCACCATCCCCGGGCCATGAAAATGGCGGTGACGGAGTTGGGCAGAGCTTCCCATTGGACCGCGCGCTCCATATGGAGTTTGTAGCCCATACCGAAGTATTGAGCGCACCATCGCTCTTCTTGGCGGGAGCGGTATTCACCGTGACCGGAGGGGTGGATCACGGTGGAGTCGTATTTGGTGGGGGCAGCACGGGGGGACATGGAAATAGGAGGGAAGTAGTGCTGGAAAAACTAGAGAGGAGGAAGAAAGTATTTGGGTTGAAGATGTGAGGAGAAAGGGAGGATTGGAGGTGTATTTATAGTGGAAAGGGGAGGGGAAAGGTTGGTTTTAGAGGGAAAAGGGGATGAATTTGGGAGGGAAAGGTTGGGTTTGGGAAGAGGAAAAATGGGTTGGAGGGAATGGATGGGATTTGGGGGGAAAGGGGGGTGAATCTAGGGAAGAGGAAGAGGCAGGTCTGCAGAAGGCGGACCGGTCCGGGGTAAGGGCGGACCGGTCCGGCCTTTGGACTTTTCAAACCCTCGACAGGCGGACCGATTCCTTTAAAAATAAAAGGAACCGGTCCGGCGTAGGGGCGGACCGGTCCGCCCAGGGTTTTTGGGCTGGACTTCTTTTATTTTGATTTCGAGCTCTCTTCTTTAAAAATTTTCACGTTCCCGATATCCTCTCTATCCAATTGAACTAGGACCCTCTCGATTTCACTAGTCAACACCCTTTGACTAAGAATTCCCCAAAGCACACAAATGCTTCTCCCGAACGAAACCTAGTCCTAACGACTCTTAAAACACACACGACTCTCACACACACGATTTTCACCCCATACGTGTCGGGGGTGCGACAACCTCACTTCAATAGCTCACTCAACCCCGTAAACGGGGTCCGACAACCAGACGGTGTCGAATTCTTCTGCACACGCCTCTAGATATGGCTTTAGGCGTTGTCCATTCACTTTGAATGTATTTCCCCCTTTTAAATCGTCCAGTTCAACAGCTCCGTGGGGGAAAACATTCTTCACGACGAATGGGCCAGACCACGTGACCGCAACTTGCCCGGAAAGAGGTGAAGCCGAGAGTTGTAGAGGAGAACTTTTTGCCCGGGGAGAAACTCTTTTCGTCGAATGATGCTATCATGAGCGAGTTTCATCCTCTCTTTCAAAATTCTGGCATTCTCATACGCATCATTGCGTAGTTCTTCTAACTCATTCAATTGAAGCTTTCGGGCTTCACCGACCTTGTCCATGGCATAATTCAATTGCTTAATCGCCCAATACGCCTTGTGTTCGAGCTCAACAGGAATATGGCAAGGTTTGCCATACACAAAGAGGAAATGGAACATGCCGAGTTGATTCTTGTATGCGGTACGGTAGGCCCATAGCGAATCGTTCAATCTAAGGGACCAATCTTTCCGGGTAGGATTGACGGTCTTTTCAAGAATGTTCTTGATTTCTCGATTTTCTAGCTCGGCCTGTCCATTCATTTGTGGGTGATATGTCGTTCCAACCTTGTGAACGACACCATACTTTCTCATAAGCTTCTCGAATGGCCTATTGCAAAAGTACGTACCATTATCGCTGATTATTGCTTTCGGTGCACCGAAGGGGGAAAGTATGTGTTCCTGTAGGAACTTTATCACCACTTTGTTGTCATTAGTCTTGGTAGATATAGCTTCCACCCATTTGGAAACGTAGTCTACCGCGACGAGGATGTATAGGAAACCAAAGGATGGAGGGAAAGGACCCATGAAGTCAATACCCCAACAGTCGAATATCTCAATGATGAGTATAGGGGTAAGAGGCATCATGTCTCGTCGAGTGATGGCTCCCATCCGTTGACACCTATTGCATGACTTGCAAGCATCGTTCACATCCCGGAAGATTGTGGGCCAATAGAGGCCGCATTGCATAATTTTAGAGGTCGTCTTTCTCATCGAAAAATGACCACCACAAGCTTCCTAATGACAAAACTGGATGACTTTTGGGATTTCGTCATTCGGTACACATCGTCGGATGATTTGGTCTGCACAGTATTTAAAAAGGAATGGATCATCGTAAAAGAACATGCGCGACCAAGTAAGAAACCTCTTCTTATCTTGCGGTGTCCAGTCGGGAGGGACGGCTCCCGTGACAAGATAGTTAACTATGTTCGCAAACCAGGAATATGAAGCGGTAGCGAAAAGCTGCTCATCCAGAAAATGTTCGTCTATGGGTACGGGATCACTAGGTACGTCGGACGAAAGCCGAGATAAATGGTCGGCGACGACGTTTTCTACTCCTTTCTTATCTTTGATGGAGAGATTGAACTCTTGTAGGAGTAGGATCCACCTTATGAGGCGCGACTTGGCGTCTTTCTTCGCAAGTAGATACTTTAAAGCCGCGTGGTCGGTGAAAACAGTAATAGGAGAACCAATGAGATAGGACCGGAACTTATCGAGGGCAAAGACTACCGCTAGCAACTCCTTTTCCGTGGTAGAGTAGTTGAGTTGAGGTCCGGTAAGAGTCCGACTGGCGTAGTAGATGACATGAGCTTGCTTATCTTGACGTTGTCCCAAAATAGCCCCTATCGCGTAATCACTGGCATCACACATAAGTTCGAATGGTAAGGACCAATCCGGAACTTGCATGATGGGGGCGGACACAAGCATGTTCTTCAATTTGTCGAAAGAGCTTTGGCATGCTTCAGTCCACTCAAATGGGGAGTCCTTCATGAGTAAGTTTCTTAAGGGCCTAGCGATGGCGCTAAAGTCCTTAATGAACCGTCGATAAAACCCCGCGTGACCCAAAAAGGAGCGCGCGTCTTTCAGCGATTTCGGTGGGGGAAGGTCAGCTATGACATCTATCTTTTCCCTATAAACTTCTATTCTGTTGGATGAAACAATGTGGCCAAGAACTATTCCCTCGGTGACCATGAAATGGCACTTCTCCCAGTTCAGCACTAAGTTCTTTTCCACGCATCGGGTAAGTACTTTTTCCAGTTTTTCTAGACAATGATCGAACGAGGTGCCAAAAACTCTGAAATCGTCCATGAACACTTCGAGTCCTCTCTCGACCATGTCGCTAAATAAGCTCAACATGCACCTCTGAAAGGTCGTGGGTGCATTACACAAGCCAAATGGCATACGTTTGTAGGCAAACCTGCCAAAAGGGCAAGTGAAGGTTGTGTTCTCCTAGTCAAGTACATCTACCTCAATTTGGTTATACCCGGAATAACCATCAAGGAAGCAATAGTAAGTATGGCTCTCTACTCTTTCAAGCATTTGATCAATAAATGGCAAGGGGAAATGGTTTTTCCTGGTTCCCGCATTGAGTTTCCGGTAATCAATGCAAACGCGCCACCCGGTGGTGGTACGTTGGGGAACTAACTCTCCCTTGGCATTCTCAATCACAGTCATACCCGACTTCTTCGGGACGACTTGAATAGGGCTAACCCACTTGCTATCCGAGATTGGGTAGATGATCCTGGCATCCAACAATTTGATTATTTTGGTTCTCACAACTTCTTTCTTGTTGGGATTCAGCATTCTTTGCATTTCTATAGAAGGTTTGACATCCTCTTCGAGATGGATCTTATGAGTGCAAATTAAAGGACTTATCCCTTTCAAATCAGTTATGCACCAACCAAAAGCACTTTGGTGCTTCCTCAGAATTTTTAATAATTGACCCTCCTGCCCTTCATTTAGGCTAGAGGAGATAACAACAGGAAATGTCTCATCCTCTCCTAGATATGCATAGTTAATATGGGAGGGAAGTTTCTTTAACTCGAGGGTTGGAAATTTTTCACTGGAGGGAACCATGTGCGTATCCCTCGGAGGTAATTCCTCGAATCTTAAAACCCAATTAATCTCTCTCACGTCCTCGTCCGACCTACTCTCATCGAGTAGCTCGCTCAATTCTTCAACCTCCCTCTCGAAGGCGGTGTACGTCCCCTCACTCTCGTGTTTCACCGCTAAACAGGATTCTAAAGCATCACCACAGTAATTCTCCTCAAAGTACTCCTCTACTATCTCATCTATGAGGCTCACCGCGTGAAGATCATCTTCCTCCCCTGCATTTTGGGCTATGTGGAAGATATTGGTATCCAAGGTCATGTTCCCAAATGTGAGTTGCATTCGCCCATTCCTAGTATTGATGATTGCGTTAGCCGTAGCTAGGAAAGGGCGCCCAAGGATGATGGGAACATGATTACTCGAGTGGAAGGATGGCTCCGTGTCCCAAATGACAAAGTCCACTGGAAAGTAGAAAGTGTCAACTTGAACGATCACGTCCTCGACTATACCTCGTGGGATCTTCACTGTTCGATCTGCTAATTGGAGAGTGACTTTGGTGGGTTTGAGGTCGCCCAAGTCAAGTTGCCTATAAATGGAGTAAGGGAGTATATTTACGCTTGCTCCCAAGTCAAGTAAGGCTTTTTCGATTTTGTTTTCTCCAATGATGCAGGAAATGGTGGGTGCACCGGGATCTTTGAACTTAGGCGGGAGTTCATTTAGTAGGATGGAGCTCACATTTTGTGCTAGAAAGACGTTCTTCTTCACTTTCATCTTTCTTTTAACCGTCAGCAGGTCTTTGATAACTTTGCCATACGCTGGAATTTGTTTAATGGCCTCAAGGAAAGGTAAATTAAGATTGACTTGCTTTAGCACTTCTAACACGTCATCACGTGGGTTTTCTCTGTGGGAGGGAATCAACCTTTGAGGAAATGGTGCGGCGGAAGGCGGTTTCACTACTACCTCTGGCTCACTAGCAGCTTCTTGGTCACTCTCATTCAAGGGGACATCTTCGGCCTCTTTCGTGTCGGGCGAAATCTCCTTGGCTTTCGTTGTATCGGGTGGGGGAGGTGATAAATCAACAACTCTCCCACTACGAAGAGTGGTTACAGCTTGACATTGCTCCTGATGTTCAGTGGAGGTGGAGCTAACGCTAGTTTGACCTTGGGGGGTCGTTGGCCTTGGGCAGGAAACTTGCCCTTCTCTTGAACACTCAATGAGGATTGTATTTTAGACAGATTTGCATTTATGTTGCCGATCAGACGATCATATTTGGCAGGTTTGCAATGAATTGATTTATGGTATCCTCGATAGTTCTCCGCTGTGGTGGAATATAATTTCCTTGAGGTGGCGGTGCTTGCACATGTCCTTGCATGTGTGGATCTTGTTGAAATTGTTGTGGTGGAGGAGGGGCAACATGCGAAGGGTTATATGAATTCCCGTGCGGGGCACCGAAATTACCCTTAAAACCTCCTACACCACTAACTTGCTCTTGCAGCATTGCTTTGTAGGCGGGTATCGTCGGGCATTCCTCAGTTGAATGTCCCACCTCGCAAATAGCACACACCTTTACGACTGGGTTTGGAATGGGTCCAGCTGGTCCTTTTCCATATATCTCACACAGATCTCGAAATCCTATCTCAAGAGTATCCAATCGGCTATCCGTCATAGAATTCTTATCTACATGGAATAGGCCGGATGCTGACGGAGTAGTGGTCGCTTGTCTATTTCGATTTTGAGTGTTGGGATCAGAAGTGTCCCAGGATTGGCTAGTCTCGGCGACATACCTCAAGTGAAGCTCAGCATCCTGGGCATCTAAATCGATAAACGGACCACTTCCCATTGTTTCAACAAGTTGTTTAGAGTTAAGATTGAACCCATTATAGATAAAAGAGATGACTTGCGCTGAATCAAATCCATGATGGGGGCATGAAGCAACTAACTCGTTGAAACGTTCATAACATCGATGGAAGGACTCATTTTCAGCTTGTCTGAATGCTTGAATTTGATCCTTTATGGAGATTGTTCGATGTGGTTGGAAGAATTTCTTGAGAAATTTCGACTGTAGCTCATTCCAGGATGGAATCGAGCTTGGAGGTAAAGACCATAGCCAGGCCTTAGCTTTATCTTTGAGCGAGAAAGGGAAGAGTTTGAGGAAGATTACCTCTTGTGCGCAGGTTTGATCATTTAGAGTACCACACACGTCCTCAAATTCCCTAATATGGAAATATGGCTTTTCAGAATCCATACCGTGGTAATGCGGTAGCATCTGGATCATCCCATTTTTGAAACGGAATTGCCCGGCATTATACGGGAGTATAATGCATCCCGGAGTGACAGTACGCTTGGGATATAAGAATTCTCTAATCAGACGGTATGGGGGCTCTTCCTCACCGGCGGGTGCACTGCCGTGTTGTGATATCTCTCCTTCACTTATTGACTCGGTGTTCTCACTGGGTGTGCTCGAAGTGTGTCCTAAGAAAGGGAAGGGAGTGTTATCGGAGATTGAGTGAGACGGTGTGGGAGGTGGGATCTAGAACTCTGGGGTGTTTGGAGTGTGGGGACTATCAGGATTATACTCAACAATTGGATTTTCGTGAATGTTGATTGGAGTATTATGGGGTGTGGGAGTGGTTTCAGAATTTTGCATTAAAGCTTAAGAGAGATGATGGTGAATCATTTTTTTTTTATGTTTTTGGATTTTTTTGAAATTTTTGTTCAAAGCTTTGGATTGACTCAATCTAATCCTAAGTCTACCTAAATCCCCGGCAACGGTGCCAAAAACTTGACGCGACTGAAAATGTGCTCAGAAATGCATTCACTCTAGGCTCAAGTGTAAGCATGTCGCTCAAGTAATAATCCGACAAGTCGGGTATCGATCCTCTGGGAGAAAGGACAACGAAGTTGTGACGACGGAAAATACGGAGGAATCCTAACCTTGACTCTAAAAATAAAGGGAAAATGAATTGATTTTGGGAATGATTACAGCTAAGTGCAAAGATAAAATTATGAAAAATGCAACTACAATAAGTTACCTAAAATATGAATAAAAATTGATTTTGAAACTTTTGACAAAGTGATGGGAAAAAGGAGGACGGGAATACAATCCCCCAACCCTAGTGTAGTGCAGTGGTAATATTAATCATAAATTTATCTGATTGATCTGACCCGGAATTTAGTACTCCCAAGCATTATGTATACGAGGTTCAAGCCCGCGTCATACCTAATCTGAGGATGAGTAAATCAGTATTGCGATAGTGACACTCGAATTGCACTCTAAATCATCACGAGTACCCAGAGGCAAATGTGATATAAAGATCTACAATTATTGTATCATTATGCAATACGATCATAGTCAATCAATAAATTCATCGGATTAATTTTATACACATACACTAACACCTCAGGTTGGGTTCATGTACCCCGACCTTGGTAAATCTAGCCTAACATGTTGAATTCAATGAAAACATTAATTAAAGTGTAGGAATTCATGATTAATCTAGGAAGCATGATAATTAGATGTAGAAACGAATTAGAAATAAAAACTACTCACTAAAATTACTCAATCAATAAGTGCAACAATGAATGAAACTGATACTCACAACAATTACTGGATCAATCTTCAATTCTTGAAATAAAACTATAATTCTTAGCTAAACTAGGGTTTTTTTGGAAAAGAAGCAGGAAACCCTACTAATTCTTCGTACAAACAACAACAATAAATCGGGTCTTAAATACCCTACAATAATATCGGAAGTCAACTGCACTAGGAGCCTTTTTAGGAAGAGAGAAGATTTCCAGATCTCGAGGACCGGACCGGTCCGGGTCTTAGGCGGACCGGTCTGCCCCCAAGGCGGATCGGTTCTTTTTATTTTGGGGCGGACCGGTCCGAGGGAGGACCGGTTCTTTTTATTTTGGCCTCCTTCGGTTTGTATGCGATCCGGGGTCTTCTGGAGTTTGGCAAGGCGGACCGGTCCGAGGCAGGGGCGGACCGGTCCGGCTATTTGACTTTCTGGCTCATCTTTGACTGCTCATAACTTTTGTTCCGGGATTCTAATTGGGGTGACGTTTCTTCCTTTGTGCTCGTGAATGAGATGTCTTCAACTTCTCTTTAGGTACCTCATCCGAATTCCGTGTAAAATTTATGCTTTTGCCCTTGAGACTTTTCCTTCTTTCTTTCTTGATTCTACCGATTTCTTTCTTTCGTTTCTTGACATCAAATACCTGCAAAATCACTACAAAATACCAGAAACTCGGTGTATCATTAGGATCAGTCAGTAGCACAGTTATGAGATAAATCCAACTCAATTACGTTGTTCGAGGTGCTAAAAGTAACTAAATTAAGGGATAAATTAGGTAGAATTTATGCCTAATCAACCACGAATAAGTTGTGTGTTAACTCTAAGAGGGATTGGTTCCCTAGTAATGAGAAGTGGGAGATTTTGAGAGGTTTGGTAGATAAGGCCGAAGGAGTTGAGGCATCTCGTAGTAGAGTGTTACGTGGGAAACGAAAGGGTGAATTGACTCTCACTCCTGAGCCCATATTGCTAAGCTCGAGGGTGGATTCAATTGACGAGCCTCTGCCAGGAGGGGGAGTAATAATACTGGAGCATTGACCTATTATTTATGCGCCTCATAAGTTTAAACTTGTAGGAAGTATTATCCCATGCTTGAATTAAAATTCATCGTGGGGGTGACCGCTGTATAGGAAAGGGAAATACTACTTCCTGGGCAGAATTTAATCCTTCATGCGGGCAACATTTTTTTTGCAAGATGTCGTAGGAGAGATAAGGGTGGTTAAAGTCACATACACAAGTTGTTGATTGAGGGAAACAGTATTCTGCTCTACTAGTTTTGAGGGCGGGGTGTGATTCCATAGGAAAAATTTTACCCCAGATGAGAAGGACTTAAGAAAGGCAGATATGGTGGAATCTCGTGGTTCTAAGTTTACGGTGCATCCGAGTAACGACAAAATGTGTCAAGTTATGCGCCGCCAGCAATAGTGGCCGGGCATAGAGAGGTTGTTGGACTGAATGGGGTGACTTTGATTATAGTTTCCGACTGAGACAAGAGTTTCATTTACCACTTGTGGCAAGTGTCCAAGAAGCCATGGGAATCAAATTGTGGTTAAGCACTTCTTATCATCCTCCACAGATGGCCAGACCAAAAGGGTAAACCATATGTTGGGGCATATACTCCTTATGTGCATGCATGATTTCAAGAGTAGTCGGGAACAGTGTCTCCCACTAGTTGAATTCGCTTATAATGATTTGTATCGATTCACTATTGGGATCGCGCTTTATAAAGCCTTGTATGGTAGGCCTTGTGGATCTCCCACTTGATTGGTTAGAGGTGCGAGATGATAAGTCTCTCGGACCTGGAATAATCTGAGGTACTTTTTCGAATATTGAGCCCGCTCGGAATCGCATTCGTAAAACCAAGATCGACGAAAGAGCTAGGTCTATGCGGGGAGAACGCATTTGGAGATTGAGATCGGTGGACCAGGTGTTGGTGCGAGTATCGCCTATGAAGGGCAACAAGTGCTTTGGAGTAGAAAAAGAAAACTTGCACCGCGTTACGTTGGACCTTTCCTATATATGTTAAGGTGGGTCCGGTAGCTTATTAACTTGCTTTATCGAAACATTTGCAGCAAGTTCATAACGTGTTCCATATCTCTCCTGTACAGTAGTACAAGAGGTGGGATGGTTCCATTGGGCACATTCCTTTCGAAGATATTGAGTTGCAACTTAACGTTTCTTATGAGGTGTAGTCGGTTGCTATTTAGAGCGTGGGAAGTGGTGATTGAAACCACCGGTAGTACCTTTAGTTATGGTGCAATTTAGTCACCATAGTGTCGAGGAATTGACATGTGATCGCGGGGATGACATGCGGGAAAGGTATCCGCATTTCTTCTTGCAAGGTATGCTTGAATTTTGGGGGTAAAATTCCCTCATAAGGGGGGGAGTATGTAACAACCCACTCTTTTGATAGCCTATTTTATATTTATTTACTATATTTAGTAATTAATTATAAAATGATGGATGTTGAGTAAATATTAATTTAATATGGAAAAGGTTAATATTTACTGAAATGTTGTATGATTACCTGATGAGTAGGTAAAAATATCCATGTGGTGACTTGTTGTGTCATAAGAATTAAAATGACATTTTGGTTTAATATGAAACCGGAACTAAAAATGATTTATAAAATTTCCAAATGATAATTTGGAGGGTGTAGTTAGTCCCGGTAGGTGCGAGACAGTCAAAATAAGTGCTATATTGCATTTTTGGTATTTCGGGCACTTTTGACTGGTTATAGCTTAATTGTGTAGCGCGTATCATTTTATCGCGTATTAGACATTAAAGTTGGGTTTTTTAGACTTAAGCCATGTTTAAGTCCCCTATCCTATTTCTATTCTTCCATTTTACAAAATTGAGCCCTAGAGAGAGGAAGAGAACTTTGGAGAAAAAGAGAGATTTGGAGATTCAAGCTTGGATGGTTATCTACACCAAATCAAATCTGCATTTGTATGATCAAGTCAAGTAATCTACTTGCTATTATGTGACTTAAGGAGAATAATTAGTTTTGATAGTTATTGAATTGTTATGGTTTATCATTTTAGGGTTTTGTTAGATTAATTGGGTATTAAACCTTGGAAATGGATTTGGATGATAAATATTATAAATGATGGTAGTTGGGTGTATTTATGGAGTTTTAGTTCCATTATATAAGCTTGGTTTGGTTGGTTTTGGGTTTGGGAGAGAATTTGGAGTTTAGAACTCCATAGCCAAACTTGGCTTTTTCGTAGGGGAGAATCGATTCGGCCCCTAGGACGAATCTGTAACACCCCGTATTTTTGGTAAATTTAAAATTTAATTAATTCGGGAATTCTAAATTACTAGTGTGTTGTAATTTAATGAATTAATTATGATAGAATAATATATAAATATTAATCTGGGATTGAATGGTTAATATTTAGGGAAAATTATTTACTGAGCGTATAGTAATAATGTAATTTCGTCGTTTCGAGTATTAATGACGAGATATGTACTTATCACATCCGGAAGTCGGTATAGACTATATTGGGTGGGGGATAAGTAATTTTATAAATTAATTCGGATGCCAATTCTGGGTGTACAGTTGAGTGCGGATGGGCCGAGATAGTCGGAAAAGTGTACCTGGGGGTAGTAAACGGGTCACGGGACGTTTTTAGACATAGCCGGGCCCACTCGGGGGCATTTGGGTCACTTGGGCTTGGCCCATTAGTCAAAAAACGGGATTAAGTTAATTAATCTAATAAAAAGAAATAAGGGGGTGGCTGAACTTAATTAGAAAAAGCAAATTAAGGGTTAGGAAACCCTAACAGCAGCCAAAGCCAAATTGGGGATCAAAAAAGAGCCAACAAAGGTCATCTTCAACCTTGGGATTTAGCTCCAATTCAGACTCTACGAACCTTAAGGCAAGTGGATAACTTGAAATAGCATTAAACCTGTTTTCAATTCATATTCATGTGTAGTGAATAAGTAGAAATTCATTTTTGGGTGTTAATGGTATGAACATGGGATTTTGAAAACAACAATTCTGATTTACGAAATTGGGTGGTGATTCTTGTAAAAATCTGATAATTGTGAGTTAATGCATATCTGGTAGAATGATATCTGAATATTTGGAAACGAATTTGATGATGAGATTTGGGGTATAAATGGGCTTAGGGTTAATGATGAAACTTTCCCCAAATTTAGAAATTGGAGTTATGGACGAATTAATAAATGTTGATGACTGTTCTGGAGATCCCTAATGAGTTTCCTAATATGTACAAATGCTAAAAGGGATTTAGTTTTAGTGTAGAAGGAAATAAGGGCTTGAAAATTTTCGTCCATCGCTGGCTGTCTTCGCGAAGAAGACGAGTACCTGATCGATCGATCGATCGACGCCATGAAGTCGATCGATCGATGGTCGGCAGAAATTGACAATTCGCCCAGTTTTGTTTATATAGAAAGAGATTTATATAAAAGTTGTTATGTAATTAATTATTGTGGAGAAATTAATGCATGAGTTAAACCTGATTAAATGTGAGTGAATTAATTAGGAGATGGGAGTAGAAATTTGGGTGACACGTCAAAATTGGTTGAGCGACATCGAGGTAAAATATTTTACTTAGTAATGAACTAAGAAATTTAGAGTCGGGATTTAGACTCGGGTGAGGTTAATTCGGGCTATGAGATTGAGTCCAATTAAATGGTGAGGGCAACATCAAAAGTAACTGAATTTATTAATGTGCAAATTAATTAATAATTCGAGTTGGGTAACAAACTCATAATAAAAATGGAATAGGCTTGTGTCACGGGTTTAGTACACGGTGTAGCTGGAACATTTTTATATATGTATATATATATATATATACGGTGTGTGATAGTATATATATATATAGTGTATGCCTTAATATCAGTGGTTAGATATTATTATACTCTAGTGCTATAGGGGGAGGTTACGCGCAGTGGATGAATCCCCTAGCTTGAGGAGTAGGGCGAGTAGATTCCCAGGTCATAGCGTCCGTTACAGGGGGTGAGGGGCATCTCACTTTCCGGGAAGGAATATGACTGCCTCCAATCGTATACTAAACCAAGTTAGTGAGCGATTCTAACTTGGATAACTAGGGTATGTGAATATACCTAGTGTACTAGCACTTTAGAGAAATTATGTCCGGTGAGTACTTTTACTCGGGTGGATGTTAGTGTTTTATGTATTTCAGTTTGTGTGTGAATGCTGCAATATTTCTAAGTATATAATTAGGTGATTATTATATACGGGCTAAATAAATACAAACATGAGTTGTTGTATATGTGTAACGAGTGGAGAAGTTATATGAATCAAAAAGGGAAATGATTAATTAAGTTGATGTTACTAATAACTTAAAAATCATAATCACATTATACTCAAATTAGAGTAGGGGGGGGGGGGGTACAAGGAGACTTTAATAATTATCTAGTCATGAGATAGATAACTAGGTGATAATTAAAGCGTTAGTGGTGCACATTAGAGGAGGGGTAAGGAAGTTCTCATGAGAGTGCGACACTAACTAAAATATGAAGAGCATGCATATTTATTATTACTGCAAGTTAATCATTTGTTAAATGTTTTCAAATGTTTTGGGTACTAACCCTTGCTATAAAAACTTTTTAAAAACCTTTTAGGTGTCCAGCCACAGGGACGCCAGCCTTGACTATATTCCAGGAATCCGATGCTGCAGCATATGTGGATGTTGCGGGGTTTTGATAGACGCCTCATTCTTCATTCTTAATGTAGAAGTTCGTGATTAGTATTCGAGCATGTCGCTCACTTTCCATTTAAATGTTTTTAGACTTGTTGGGATTTTATTCTTGTCTTTATGGGATTTATTATTTGGACCGTTGGTTTACTCGGTCAATTATATTCTTACTTGTGGATGATAAATTCAGCTATCTGTGATTGTTTATAGTTTTTATTGTCTGCATGGGTTTTGTTTAAATAATGAAAGATAAAAAAATGGCACCAGTCTATTTTTCTCACTTAGGTGGTTAGTAATTTAATATGACGATAGTGATGCTAAGAATGGACGAAATGAGAATCCTGTTCTAACTTGATTTAGGACTGATCACCCGGGATTAATTAGGCGGAGTGTCACAGATGGTATCAGAGCATCAGGTTCTAGAGTCCTTAGGATCTGTGCGGCTTTCTACGTTTCAGCGTAGCGTCGGTTGTTATAGAGCCCTATTATTAGGACTGTTGATTATATTTTCCGCTTGTGAGAGATCGTATTTCTGCTATTAGTTTTGTATAAATTGTGTACTTATACAATTCAATCTATTTCAGATGTCACCGAAGAGACAAAGTGCGGAGAGGGCTGAGGCTAGGGATGAGGTGAGGGAGGCTCACCAGGAGCCACAGATACCGCCACCACCACCCCCACCCGAGTTGATTTCTACTACTCAAGTGGCAGTGATAGTGGCCCAGGCAGTCGAGACAGCGATGCAAGCTATGGCAGCTCATTTTCCACAGCCCCAGGCACCGCCTCCAATGGCTCCAGCAGTTCAGGCTCCAGTGGGGCCACCATCTTGGAAGCGAGTTAGGGAGACCTTTCAGAAGGGTCACCCACCTGAGTTTCAGGGGAGCATCGATGTGGTGGAGGCTTGTGACTGCAAGAAGAATATTCAGCGCCATCTGCGCATGCTGGAGTGTGCCGATGTGCAGAGACAGAAGCTTGCTTCCTTTCGTCTGTCGGAGGCAGCCCTACAATGGTGGGAGTCAGTGACCACCACTGAAGAGCGAGATTTCATGGCGGTACCCGAATCCGGGGTGCGGTTCGACCGTAACCACGTTCCACCAACGGTAGAGGCGGAGATGCGAAGGAAGTTCAGTGAGTTAATACAGGGTGACCGGTCAGTGACAGATTATGAGCAAGAGTTCACCCGTTTGGCAAGCTTTGTACCAAATGAGGTGAGCAATGAGGAGTGGAAGAGGTCAAGGTTCATGAATGGCTTAGCCTGGAGGATCAGGCAGCATTTGATTGGGAATTCGACGTTAATGACTTATGCAGATGTCGTTAATGCCGCCCTCGTACTTTGTCGGGATCATCGTGCCCATATGAAGGAGAATAAGAGAGCGGGTGAATCGAGCCAGCAGGGCAAGGCGGTTACAGGTGGTTGCACTAGTAGTACTCAGCCACAATTCATTCAGCAAGGGAATCAGGCAAAGAGATTTAAGCCTGGTGGGTTCCAACCGGGAGGACAGGGGTCCAGGCAGGGACAGCCAGACCCTAAACAGCAACAGCAGGTTCCTCAAGGCCGTCAGGGCCAAGGGAACAATCGGGGAGGCCAACAGGGCCAGCCACGTCAGGGCCAACGACAGGGAGACGTGCAGAAGCTCTATTTTGTCTGTCGCCAGCCAGGACACTTCAAGAGGGAGTGCCCGCAGAGGGGCAGAAGCCGTCAGCAGGGTACCCATCAGGGGCAACAGGGGCAGATACCACCGGTCGCACCAACTCCACTCGCCCCAAAGCATCAGTGGCAGATACACTACGGGCGTGTGTATAATGTCCGGAATGTTCCCAATCCTTCGGCACAGCAGGCGCCGCCAGCAGTTGAGGGTATGTTTTTCATTCATGGTCATGTATGTAGCATAATTTTAACATGGGAGCATTCATTCATTAAATCTAATTTTGCTAAACGGGCTGGGTTATTAGAGGCAGCGGGTAGCCTCCGTATGAGCGTAGAGTCGCCACTAGGCAGCGGGGCTTTGATTCGCTCGATTTGTCGGGGAGTGGACATTTTGATTGGAAGGTTTAGTTTTAGCAGCAGACCTCTTAGTGTTACATATGGAGGGGTATGATGTCATCTTGGGCATGGATTGGTTGGCAGGTTACCGGGCTACGGTGGATGGTTATGAGAGGACAATCGTGTTCTCCATTCCGGGACAGGAGATGTTCCTGATAGCAATGCCGCTTCCTGAGGGAGGGTCGCGCACTCACTTATATTACATTGAGGAGGAAACCTCACAAACGGTGGTAGTCCCTTTAGACTCTATTTCCGTAGTGAGGAACTTTGAGGATGTATTCCAGGAGATACCAGGGTTACCACCCAGCTGAGAAATCGAATTTGTTATCGATTTAGCACCGGGTACGAGGCCGATTGCTCGGGCACCTCACCGTATGGCCCCTTCAGAGATGTGTGAATTGAGGGAACAGATTCAGCAACTACTGGGTCCGGGTTTTATTCGACAGAGTACATCGTCGTGGGATGCGCCGGTGTTGTTCGTAAAGAAGCGAGATGGTTCACTCCGCTTGTGCGTGGATTATAGGAGCTAAACAAGGTGACGATACGGAATAAGTATCCGTTACCTCGAATTGATGATTTATTTGACCAATTGAGAGGGGCGTCTTACTTCTCCAAGGTCGACTTGAGGTCAGGGTATCATTAATTGCGTATCCGAGAGGAGGGTGTTCCTAAGAGAGCTTTCTTGTCGCAATATGGATCATATGAGTAATGCCTTTCGGGCTCACCAATGCACCAGCAGTGTTCATGGATCTCATGGACAGGGTTTTCAGGGAGTACCTAGATCAGTTTGTCATCGTGTTCATTGATGACATCCAAATCTACTCGCGCACCGAGGAGGAGCACGCAGAGCATCTGCGCATGGTTCTACAGACACTGAGGGATCATCAGCTCTATGCCAAATTAGAGAAGTGTGGATTCTGGCTTCGGGAGGTACAGTTCCTTGGTCACGTCGTGTCAGATCAGGGTATTGCAGTGGATCCGAATAAGGTGTCGGCGGTGAGGGAGTGGGGACAACCCACGACACCGACCGAGGTACGCAGTTTTCTGGGTTTGGCCGGTTACTACAGGCGATCCATTAAAGGATTATCTAAGATTGCAGGACCTTTGACGAATCTGACTCGGAAAGGAGTACCTTTCAAGTGGGATGATAGTTGTCAAGTAGCGTTCGACGAGCTAAAGGACAAGTTGACATCTGCGCCCGTGCTTGCATTGCCAAAGGGAGGGCTAGAGTATCGGGTTTACACAGACGCATCCTTACGGGGACTTGGGGGTGTACTCCAGTAGGAGGAGAGGGTTATAGCTTATGCTTCCAGGAAGCTAAAGCCCCACGAGAGGAATTACCCCACTCACGACCTAGAATTGGCAGCGGTCATTTTTGCTTTGAGGATATGGAGGCATTATCTTCTAGGAGAGCAGTTTACTTTATTCACGGATCACAAGTCTCTTCAGTATCTCTTCACACAGAAGGATCTGAATATGAGGCAGAGGCGGTGGCTAGAATTCGTAAAGGACTACCAATTTGATATTCAGTATCATCCTGGTAAGGCCAATGTAGTAGCAGACGCATTGAGCCGAAGACCGACTGGGGAAATATCGGAGGTATGGAAAGCGAAGTGGAGAGAGCTTCAATATGAGGATGACGTAGCCAGGGCTTGCATGTCAGCTTTATCCATCACACCCGAGATCATTATGCGAGTTGTGAAGGCTCAGGCTGAGGATCAGGTTTGCCAGGATAGGGTGGGCCAGTTGTTAGCTGAGGGAGCAGAGGGTTACTCAATTAGCTCAGAAGGAGGCCTACGCTTTAATGGGAGGTTAATGGTGCCAGAGGATGAGGATTTGAAGCACGCTGTTATGACAGAATCCCATGGTTCAAAATTTGCGGTACACCCCGGTGGGGATAAAATGTACCAAGATATGAGGAGGCAGTATTGGTGGGCAGGGATGAAACGGGACATAGCGGAGTTTGTTTCGAAGTGTGCCACGTGTCAGCTTGTGAAAGTTGACCACCAGAGACCATCAGGGATGCTACAGCCGTTAGAAATTCCCGTGTGGAAGTGGGAGAGCATCTCCATGGACTTCATCACAGGGTTACCTGTATCGCAGAGGGGTCACAACTTCATATGGGTTATTGTGGATCGGTTGACTAAGGTGGCCCACTTTTTGCCGGTACGCACAGACTTCGAGACGATGCGTTATGCGCAGCTATTCATAGCAGAGATTATTAAGCTGCATGGAGTGCCGATAAATATTGTATCCGACCGAGACAAAATCTTTGTCGCCCACTTTTGGCAGAGTTTTCAGGAGGTAATGGGCACGGAGTTGCGCTTGAGTACAGCGTATCATCCACAGACGGAGGGACAGACTAAGAGAGTTAACCAGATGCTGGAAGACATGCTCAGAATGTGCATTTTGGACTTCGGGGGAGGATGGGAGAAATATCTTCCTTTGGTAGAGTTTGCTTATAACAACTCTTACCAATTCACGATTGGCATGGCACCGTTTGAGGCACTGTACGGGAGACCTTGTCGTTAACCCGTTTGTTGGTTAGAGGTGGGGGACAACAAACTCTTGGGGCCGGATATTGTTCAAGAGACATCTTCCAAGATAGAGCTGATTCGAGGAAGGATTCAGATAGCTCAGGACAGGCAAAAGAGTTATGCTGACGCTTCTCGACGACATGTGGAGCTAGAAGTTGGGGACCAGGTTTTAGTCCGGGTATCCCCAATGAAGGGGGTGATGAGGTTCGGCAAGAAGGGTAAGTTAGCACCGCGATACGTAGGACCTTTCCCTATTATTGAGAGGGTGGGACCGGTGGCGTATAAGCTTGGGTTACCAGAACATCTTCAGCGGATACACGATGTATTCCATGTGGCATCGCTGAAGAAATATCGAAGGAGCGAGAGAGCCTTTTGGCACATTCCACTCGAGGAGATCGACTTACAGCCAGACATCTTGTATGAGGAAAGGCCGGTAGCTATTTTGGATCATAGTGAGCGGAAATTACGATCCAAGGTTGTTCCATTGGTTAGAGTACAGTGGGGTCATCACAATGTTGACGAGTCTACCTGGGAGCGAGAGGAGGATATGCGGGAACAATATCCAGAGCTTTTCAACGCAGGTACAATCTAATTTCGGGGACGAAATTCCTTTATAAGGGGGGGAGTATGTAACACCCCGTATTTTTGGTACATTTAAAATTTAATTAATTCGGGAATTCTAAATTACTAGTGTGTTGTAATTTAATGAATTAATTATGATAGAATAATATATAAATATTAATCTGGGATTGAATGGTTAATATTTAGGGAAAATTATTTACTGAGCGTATAGTAATAATGTAATTTCGTCGTTTCGAGTATTAATGACGAGATATGTACTTATCACATCCGGAAGTCGGTATAGACTATATTGGGTGGGGGATAAGTAATTTTATAAATTAATTCGGATGCCAATTCTGGGTGTACAGTTGAGTCCGGATGGGCCGAGATAGTCGGAAAAGTGTACCTGAGGGTAGTAAACGGGTCACGGGACGTTTTTAGACATAGCCGGGCCCACTCGGGGGCATTTGGGTCACTTGGGCTTGGCCCATTAGTCAAAAAACGGGATTAAGTTAATTAATCTAATAAAAAGAAATAAGGGGGTGGCTGAACTTAATTAGAAAAAGCAAATTAAGGGTTAGGAAACCCTAACAGCAGCCAAAGCCAAATTGGGGATCAAAAGAGAGCCAACAAAGGTCATCTTCAACCTTGGGATTTAGCTCCAATTCAGACTCTACGAACCTTAAGGCAAGTGGATAACTTGCAATAGCATTAAACCTGTTTTCAATTCATATTCATGTGTAGTGAATAAGTAGAAATTCGTTTTTGGGTGTTAATGGTATGAACATGGGATTTTGAAAACAACAATTCTGATTTACGAAATTGGGTGGTGATTCTTGTAAAAATCTGATAATTGTGAGTTAATGCATATCTGGTAGAATGATATCTGAATATTTGGAAACGAATTTGATGATGAGATTTGGGGTATAAATGGGCTTAGGGTTAATGATGAAACTTTCCCCAAATTTAGAAATTGGAGTTATGGACGAATTAATAAATGTTGATGACTGTTCTGGAGATCCCTAATGAGTTTCCTAATATGTACAAATGCTAAAAGGGATTTAGTTTTAGTGTAGAAGGAAATAAGGGCTTGAAAATTTTCGTCCATGGCTGGTTGTCTTCGCGAAGAAGACGAGTACCTGATCGATCGATCGATCGACGCCATGAAGTCGATCGATCGATGGTCGGCAGAAACTGACAATTCGCCCAGTTTTGTTTATATAGAAAGAGATTTATATAAAAGTTGTTATGTAATTAATTATTGTGGAGAAATTAATGCATGAGTTAAACCTGATTAAATGTGAGTGAATTAATTAGGAGATGGGAGTAGAAATTTGGGTGACACGTCAAAATTGGTTGAGCGACATCGAGGTAAAATATTTTACTTAGTAATGAACTAAGAAATTTAGAGTCGGGATTTAGACTCGGGTGAGGTTAATTCGGGCTATGAGATTGAGTCCAATTAAATGGTGAGGGCAACATCAAAAGTAACTGAATTTATTAATGTGCAAATTAATTAATAATTCGAGTTGGGTAACAAACTCATAATAAAAATGGAATAGGCTTGTGTCACGGGTTTAGTACACGGTGTAGCTGGAACATTTTTATATATGTATATATATATATATATATATATATATATATATATATATATATATATATATACGGTGTGTGATAGTATATATATATAGTGTATGCCTTAATATCAGTGGTTAGATATTATTATACTCTAGTGCTATAGGGGGAGGTTACGCGCAGTGGATGAATCCCCTAGCTTGAGGAGTAGGGCGAGTAGATTCCCAGGTCATAGCGTCCGTTACAGGGGGTGAGGGGCATCTCACTTTCCGGGAAGGAATATAACCGCCTCCAATCGTATACTAAACCAAGTTAGTGAGCGATTCTAACTTGGATAACTAGGGTATGTGAATATACCTAGTGTACTAGCACTTTAGAGAAATTATGTCCGGTGAGTACTTTTACTCGGGTGGATGCTAGTGTTTTATGTATTTCAGTTTGTGTGTGAATGCTGCAATATTTCTAAGTATATAATTAGGTGATTATTATATACGGGCTAAATAAATACAAACATGAGTTGTTGTATATGTGTAACGAGTGGAGAAGTTATATGAATCAAAAAGGGAAATGATTAATTAAGTTGATGTTACTAATAACTTAAAAATCATAATCACATTATACTCAAATTAGAGTAGGGGGGGTACAAGGAGACTTTAATAATTATCTAGTCATGAGATAGATAACTAGGTGATAATTAAAGCGTTAGTGGTACACATTAGAGGAGGGGTAAGGAAGTTCTCATGAGAGTGCGACACTAACTAAAATATGAAGAGCATGCATATTTATTATTACTGCAAGTTAATCATTTGTTAAATGTTTTCAAATGTTTTGGGTACTAACCCTTGCTATAAAAACTTTTTAAAAACCTTTTAGGTGTCCAGCCACAGGGACGCCAGCCTTGACTATATTCCAGGAATCCGATGCTGCAGCATATGTGGATGTTGCGGGGTTTTGATAGACGCCTCATTCTTCATTCTTAATGTAGAAGTTCGTGATTAGTATTCGAGCATGTCGCTCACTTTCCATTTAAATGTTTTTAGACTTGTTGGGATTTTATTCTTGTCTTTATGGGATTTATTATTTGGACCGTTGGTTTACTCGGTCAATTATATTCTTACTTGTGGATGATAAATTCAGCTATCTGTGATTGTTTATAGTTTGTATTGTCTGCATGGGTTTTGTTTAAATAATGAAAGATAAAAAAATGGCACCAGTCTATTTTTCTCACTTAGGTGGTTAGTAATTTAATATGACGACAGTGATGCTAAGAATGGACGAAATGAGAATCCTGTTCTAACTTGATTTAGGACTGATCACCCGGGATTAATTAGGCGGGGTGTCACAGAATCGATCCGCATAGATGCAGTTTTCCAGGTCTGTGTACCCGAATCGATTCGGTAGTATGCAGAATGTTGGATTTGTCTTCCGAACCGATTCACTTTCAGGGCGAATCGATTCGGCAGGGCGAATCGATTCAGCCCTTGGGGCGAATCGATTCGGGTCCTGTAGTTTTGAATCATTTTTCCTTTTTCCTTTTTGATCTTTTTCTTTAGGTTTAGGACCTAGGAACCTTATTGAAAGAAGTAAACTTAGAGTCCTAGAGTATTAGTTGAGTTTGGTCGCCACCCTAGATTAGAATTGGGTCATCTGGGGTTTATTTCCCGGGGTGTTTAAAGAAATGTTAAGGCATTTCTTCTTTTATTCAAACTTTTTGAAGTTAGGAAGTTAAATGCCCATGCTTGGAGACTTAGGGGCTTATCGAAGTTATAAGAACTTTTGGAATTGTAGGATCATAATGTCTATTTGGAGACTAAGCCGGAACTTGAAATTTGAGGAATATTAATGACAATATTAGATGGGAATTAGGTTCGCATAAAATGAACCCAAATTGTTTAAAGATGATAGGTTCAACTAAAATGAACCCAAACTGTGTTAATGAGGATATGTTCAACTAAAATGAACCCAGTTGTTATATAATGTTACGTTCGAACAAAAAGAACCAATCACATGGATAATGAAAATGGAAATTGGTAATGAATATTGAATATGATGATGAGATTAAAAATGTAAATGTTAATTTACTGATACACACCTCTCTAAATGACATCATAAGGGAAGTTCGCGCGCTTGGTGATGCCCCCTGGCTAATGAATGCAGGGTGGATAAAGTCCTAGGCCATATGCGGGGTTTTTATATGTTTTCTGCGCTGGTGAGGGGATTCCGGGTGTGGTCCTGACTCTCCCGCAGGCATATGGCCGCTTCCCGACGTTGCGTTATGATCCCAGGTTGTCTTGTATAGATAGGCCCTGAAAGACGATGGTCATTTAGGGGCGCGCCCAGTGGGGAAACTCGGAGGGGCGGTCTTAGAATCGTTATATGTATGAGAATATAACTTTTCTGCATCAAGTGGGACTTGATGGATATATGCCATAAAGATCATGGATACGTGCCATAAAGAGCACGGGAATGAGATTAATGAGATATGTGCCATAAAGAGCACTTGGTATTAATGGTATTCCTATTAAGGAATGGAAAGATAATTAACTATGGAAGTTAATAAATGGTTTTATTCCTATTAAGGAATATAAATGATAATGGAAATTTGATACATGAGGAAAGGTTTTAAATTTATGTTATTTACTTTTCTTTCTTTTATGTAGATGACATTTCATTTCATCATTTAGTTAAATTGTAATGTAAATTTATCATCCTTATCATTCATGCATAACTGTTCATTTCTATCATGCTTTTTATTTCTTCCGGTCCTGACCGGTTTACTTTTCTTATTGTGTATATGATTGTATCCGCTCAGGTGCTCCACCGCAAGGACGCCAGTTTTGATGTTCCCATTCCTTTGCTTTCGACGAGCTATAAGATTTTGCAGGTTATTACAGGACATAGTATTAGACGTTTTCTTCTTGGTATTCTAAATATGATCAGGTCTTTTCATCGGGCGTGTGGCCCAACTTTTGTATTTGATTAATGAATGTATTATGTAGATATTTAAATTGTTGTACTTCGTTGTATGTTGCTGTGGATCGACAGCTTATTCGGTTTATTTGTATACATTCGTCTTAGTTGTATTATATATATTCTTGTGGAACTCCACTTGCTTATCAGATTGGGTTGTTTAAATTTAATTTTCTTAACTGCTTTTAAATTTCTAAACTTTTGGCAACCCGTTTTCTGAATTATTGGGTGGTTTTCCTGTATACTCAGTTTATTTTTGTTGATTCTGAGGATGATATCCATCCATGATTCCTGTTACATTTGGGTATCGGGCTGGCCACCCCTTATCTCGGATCGTGGGTTGTCACAAATAACATCACTTTCACATAATCCCGTATACCATATATCTAATGAATTTGAAGAAGATCATTTCAAGCTTAAAAAATATGTGAAACTTAGTGCACATGGAGGTTTAGTAGGGTTTTTCACGTACTGAACTTTTCAGACGAAAGATGATTGGAGCTTTGGTAAGTTATTTTTTTTTAATAGTTTATCTTTTAAAGTAAGGAATTGATATAACAAAACTTGATTTTAAAAAGTGTGGAAATGATTTTTAAAATGTTATTTATTTTACAAGAAACCTGAAAAAGTAAGGATCTTATTCAAATGAGATTCCCTCGATCGAAAAGAGTTTTGTTCAAGGTCACTATTTTTCAAAAAATGGACCTCATAAAATAAACTCTCTCAAGTGAGAGGACCGCGAAAGAAGCAGGTTTTGTACGAGAACCCTGATTTTCATCCAGACTACTTTATAGGTTTAAAATTTCATTCGATAGGACCTCGACCGAAAGTGTCCTTGTTCGAAAGAGGGCACTTGATTTGCAAAAGGGATGTATTTTGGGAAAGTTTTGTTCAAGTTATTTTATTTCTATAGTATAATTAACTTCAAAAATGTCTCTTTCAAAGTATGAATCCTAGTTTTTACAAAACCTTTTCTTGGCTTTAAGAAAATCCTCTACGAGTGTGAGATCCTGTTAATTTCCATGCTTTAAGGGCTGACTTTTGGTTTAAAATCCTCTTAGAATATTCTGTATCAAAAAATAATTATGTCACGATAAATTGTTTGGGTGATTATCACCTGAGGAACATATATTCAGATAATCTTCAACCATTCAAATCGATGGATATTGAGGCATGGTATAATGTGCAAGTTGAGTCCAAGCGTGGAGTAGTTGATTATTAGTATGAGCAAAGGAAAAGGATGAAAGTGCAATGGAGAGGTATCATGGTAATTATCATTATCGTATATGTAAGTCATCTCTAAGTCCTTCTAAGACTTGTAAATATTATTTTGTACTAGTGTACTTGTGTGGGCTAGAGCGATAATGATTTTTCCCAGAAGAGTTTCCACTCTAAAATTGTTGAGTGCCTTTATGATATCTTCATTTATTTTCTTATGTTGATAATCACTCTCATGAAAAATTTGACTAATTAATTTTATTAGATAAAATTAAAATTGGTTCGAATTAAAAAGAATTTAATTTATTTGATATTGTAATTAATTAATTGAACATATACCCCTAGGCGCATCCCTGTTTTAAAAGATATGGTAAAGAGGAAGTCAATGAGATTATTAGAGCAACCCTTATGGGTAGTCTAAAAATACACATTACTAGTGCAAATATATCCCGTAGCAAATAAGAAAAATGCTACGGGTAAGGCAAATATGCACTACCACACACCCGAAACAACATCGTGTTGAAACCAAAATAATTGCGCGGAAGATTATGTTCTGCCTAAGGATTTTGACACTATTCCTTAGGCGGAAAACCTTGTTCCCTTTAAGGCTTGGTATTTTTTAGCATAATTATATTTTCTTCCTACAAACTCTTTCTTTATTAATTAATGGCCCATATTTACTACCCCAACCAATCTACCAACCATCCAAAAACCTAATAAATATTTACCCCTACAAATATTATTTAGTATTTAATTTATTTTGGGGATGATTTATGTCACAACTCCCAAATTGTTATCAATAATTTTTTGGCATAATTAATTTGTCCTATAATTTATCCAATAATTTATATCACATTTATTTCATTAGCAATTAATTGTTAGTAAAAAACAATAGTCAATTTGTAACATCTAAATATACCCCTTTCTCAAACTGATATTTCGAAGTAATGTATGATTTTAGTATGTTAGCCTATTTTTTTTAATGAGTAAAAGTTCTGTCATGACTGTTAAAGTTTTTATATAAATTTTATTAATTTTAGTGAATTTTAGTAAAAACATAAGACTTTAGCCATTATTTCTTAGTCCAAAAAATAATAAAAATATAGGCTAATATATTTCTAGTCATAAAAATAAAAATTTAGCCATTATTTATTAGTCCGAAATATGTAGTTAGTATTTCTAATATTTGTAGTTAGTAAAGATGTGGGGTAAAAATATAAATATGGAAAGGTGGTATAAATGCCTAGGCGGAATATGATGTTCCTTTTTAGGCTTCTCATTTTTTTTATTTTTAGGCGGAACATGATGTTCCGTTTTAGCCGCGAGTCCCACAAAAAAACAACTAGTCCAATTCAATATTTGTTATTTGTTAGCCTACCAATGTCTAAATAAACACTTTTACACTACGCATACCATACATAAATACAACAAATATGCCGGTTTAGACTATCTATAAGAGCAACCCTTAGGGGTAGTTTATAAAAACCCAAATTTGTTGTATATGCGTATGTTATGGGTAGTCTAAAAGTTTATATTTGGACGTTAGTAGGTTAAAAAATAACAAATATACAATTGGCCTAGTTGGTTTTTTATGGGACCCGCTGTTAAAACTGAACATATTATTCCGCGTAAGAAAAAAAAAAAAAAAAAATATATATATATATATATATATATATATACATACATACCCTAAAATGGAACATGTTGTTCCGCCTAAGCTTTATAACATCTTTCCATATTTCTATTTTGACCCCCACATATTTGCAACGGTTATGTAATGTATACAACGACTATATTTGAATTATCCAACGGCTATTTTTTTATTTTTTATAAATAGCAGGTTCAATTGACCACAAATCATGCCCTTAATAGTTTTATTCAAAACACTTTCTCATATCTACGTTCAGAGCCAGTTTTGAAGGGAGACGGCCGCTTCGGGCCCTCGATTTTTGACGAATTTTAGGGGGGCCTGATTACACACACACACACACACACACACACCAATCGACACCCAAAGTAAATACCAAGCATCTGCCACTGCCAACTCTTCAAATCCCACCCTCAAGTCAAGTAACTCTTTAAAACCCACAAAATACCACACAGATCGTTAGTGAGAAACCCAACTGATATAGGGTATTATATATACCCATAAGCCACCACATAACCTATATCATATCTGAAACACACAAAGCGACAAAAAAATTCCAAACCCAACTGATATAAAATCAAATAGGGGCGGCAGTGGGCAGATATTAAATGGGAATAACTTGAGGTGAGGAAATTGGTGGAACAACATCTAGATTTTTTTTTTCTCATATTATAGCAACGAGATTTCTTTCACTTCTATATTTTTTTTAGTAATTTTATAAATACATTTTACTTTTGTTTTATCTTTTAGAATTTATATTTTTTTATTTGAATTGATTGATATTTTACTATTTGACACAAGTTTGTTATGAAATAAATTTTTTGGAAGGAGGAACTGATTAATTTGGATATTTCGTGCTTGGAAAATTGTATAATTCGCCAATCAGGTTTTATTGTTCAACTTTATCTATTATCAATTGGGTGTTAATTGTTAGTGTATAGTCATGCCTCCTAGAAAGTACGAGTCTGGAGCCGCAAAAAGAAAGAAAAAACAAGAGCCGCAAAAAGGAGAGTATAAGAGAATGATTTGTAGACTTTTATGCTTGATAATAATAAAAAAGTAGTTTTATTTTGAGTAGTGAATATTTTTTTAATTTATAATTAAAAAATAAATATCTTATTATATATGGGGCCCCATTTCAAGAGTTTGCCTCGGGCCCCTAACATCTCGGGACCGGCCATGTCTACGTTTTAAAAATTACCAAATATTTTCTTTTTAGCTACAATATATATTATTTATTTAACCAAAAATCATTTCAAAAAATTTATATTTGCTTAAATATACTTTGTGATTATTTTACAATGGTTCGAGGTCAAAATATGTCTCAACACGATGATGAAGTAATATGTACCGCTTATATTAATCAAACAAATGATGGTTAATCAAACATAAATACCTCATAAACATTAACAGATAATAGATTTTTCATTAGTAAATTTACATTAACATTACTAAATACCTCATAAATATATAACTATTTATCATTTACTAATTAACATTTACTTCGGATACTTAAACATTCACTAATTAACAAAAAAATTATTTTAGGAAAATAATTACCTGAGATAGTAGCTACACTTGCTAGAAGAGGTTTTAATATGAAAAAAAGATTTACGGTGTGGGGTAGATAAATGGGGGCAAAATAACATTAAAATGTTGGTTGAATTGTTGGTAAAGTGGTTGAGATATTAAATTTTGGGGAGTGGAATTGGGATTTGGACACCCCTTAAGCGGAATCAGGATTTTATATTCGAACGGGTTGACTTAACACTGATTTCTGGGGGTTCGGGGGCGGGAGCCCCCGAGCTGAATTTTTTTGAAGTTATTTTTGAGTATTTACTTTAAAATAATGAAAAATAATGTTAATTAAAAAATATAGGCGCAAAATAATGCCCAAAATAATGGTTCGTATAGTTTTTGTTTTTGAAGTGAATTATTGAGGTTTGATTGGTTGGGCGGGCTAACTTTTTTATTTGTTGGGTAAGTTGTGATATATTGGACCTTAAAATTTAGACTATTTTTTTTTTAAAGTGACCCGGGCTTGAACCCGGATAAGCCCCCCACTTAGCTACGCCACGGCGCCCAAGGGTGTCATTACACCAGCGACACGGCGTCGTTTTCATGCGTTTAAGGTATATTTGGTTTTACGCCCAACAGTTTCGTCACTTTAACTAGGGTATATTTCAACGAGATTAGTTCATTTTTACCTGTGCATAAGGATTGCTATAAGAGTTGCTCCTATACTCGTCATGTTCCCATATATCCCCTCGGATAAAGAAGAATCTACGTCTCCAATGGTGAGGTGGGAAAGGTTCGTCACAAAGACACATTTATTGGAGTGTGGGAGAAAGTCCACCACATGCATATCTAAGGTGTCAGACACTAGGTGGTCAAGAATTCGACAACGATGAAAGGTTCATTGTCCTAAATAACTCATGAAATGGACTATATAGCCCACACAGACCCATTAATCACGCGGTATGAGCTATTAAGGGGAGATATGGATTACTAAAAGAATATCATAAATTCCTTTTTGGAATTGGTATGTGAAGATCCAGTAATAAGTAGTACTCTTGGAAATACACATTACTTTCTCGGGGCCAATCATCTCGCAAGTGGGCCTTATTAACAGAATCTTTGGGAAAGTCCAAGCGTTTAACGATCCGCCTCAACAGAAAATCAACGGACGACCTCATTAGGTTTGATCGAAGGGAAGGGGCCCTAATAGAATTATGCAAGGAGGGATTTGAAGAAGATATGCTAAGAGGCTTGTATGATGGGGTCTTCCTTGTTAATAGGTACATCGTCAATCAATCACCAGGTCTAATAAGTCCATAATTTCAACCATATTAGCCAAAAACCCTCCACCTATTAAGTTTCCCCCTCTGATTCTTTTCATGTTCTTGTGTAACCTCTCTCATCCTATGACGACATAGTTAAAGCCATTCCATGAAAAGGAAATGAGGGAACTGTAGGTAAGGAAGTTTAACCAAAAAAAGGTCTCTTTGAGAATCTTGGCTACATAAACACTAACTTTAGTTAAACAACAGGGATGGATCTATTGCATGGCCAGGGGCATGGTCCCCCCCAAGATTTTCAAATTTTACCGCTGTGCTCTCTTTTTATAAGTAGAATAACAGTAATGTTTTTGGTCTAGAGGCTGACCCAAATGGGGAGTTTTTTGGATTGAAGAAAAAGTCAAAAGCTAGCTAAGATTATTATTTTCGTTAGGCTTGTTTTTATGACTTATAACACGTGTTAACCTAATTGTTTTTCTATTTTAGTTCCAAAAGAGAAAACAAAACCACTCATCTCTAACAAAGTCATTGCCAAGCACTCAATGGAGGTTTTTAAATCTCTATTTCAAAAAATAAAAGGCAAGTTATCTCTCTCTCTTTCTCTTGTCTTCTGACTAGTAGTGGCAAATGGACGGTTATGGACGGGTCAAAAATGGATATGAATAAATTTGGGCGGGTCAAAAGCGGGTCGGACAGAATAATTTGGACGGGTTTTGTCGGGTCAAATCCGGGTCGAGTTGGATCAAAACCGGATCGGGTCGGGTTGGCCCGTTTTTTTTTTTTTTTAAAAACAAATATTATACCATATACGGATAAATATGGTATAATAATTTTTAAAAAAAATATACAAGTAGGTACTTAAATAAAAAAAAATCTTTAAACTCTTTAGTAATTTGAGTTTTATTTTTGAGAGGGTCTAAAACCATTTTGACCCGCTAATGACCCGCCAACAAACCGTCTTATTAGATCGCTCAAACCATTTTGACCCACAAACACAATTAATGGGTCCCAAACACATTATTTTGGGTGGGTTATGGACGGTTTCATCCTCAAGAGCCCATATTGCCGGCGCTACTTCTGACTAAGTTTTTTTACATTGTTGCTTATCCTAATTTGGAACCAAAATCTTTTCCTTATGGTTTATTGTAAATTATAATTGTAATTTTTCACCTTTGAATTTGTCATATTTGCAGATTTTTTCCCTTACATCAAACCTATTTTTTCTACTTCTGTTGTTTATTCATTTTTCAAACATAATTGTTGACCTCTAAATTAACTGTAATGGCATTTTTTAGAGTTTAAAGCAAGATTTACTGTTGGAGGTACCAACTACTATCTTATAGCAAAAGAATACACGTTTACAGCTAAATCTTGTTCCCCATTTCATTATTTATTAAGTTGGTGAAATTGGAGTGATCCAATAATATCACTATTTTATCTATGTGTTGGTTAAATTATACATTTAAATCGGGCAACTTTTACCATTTCTGGAATAAATTTATACGAGGGAACTTTTTATTTTAGTCCCTATTCAATAATTTATTTTTACTCTAATATATTATCATATATTGTGGTAAAAGTTTTGGTTTGCATAAATATAATGTGTGTATATACTTAACCACCAAAGACGAGGGAATTAGGCCAAAAAATACATTACGGTGTTGGGGGAAATTATGTCTACTTAAATTTCACCCCCTCCACCAATAGATCCTAGCTTCGTCCCTGACAAATGGGAACCCATGGCTGGGAAAAAGCTAAGGTAACTATACAATTGCATAACAAAAAGAATAGAGCAAGGGTGATATGACATACCAAATGATGAAATAATATGAAGGGCGTTTGACAAAGGCTAATGTCCAATAGGAAATTCTTGTCGACTCAAATGGTGAAGAAAGGGGTGCAAAGAAATGACGTAAAAAAAGACTATTGAGAATAAAAATTAGTCCATATGGTGGAAACTTGTAAGAGCATATGTATACTCATGTACTCTTGACTTATACTGATTGTCTTATTCGGATTCCAAAATATACTTGGAGTCTTTAGTCCTTGGGATGGTTCTAGAAAAGCTTCACATAACTTCACTTTCTCACGAAAGCTTCAACAAACTTTAATTGACATTATTCATATTCTCACTCTTGGGAATGCGACATTAGGTTTAGGTAAAAGGGCTTAGAAGACTTTAATAGATTTTTATCTTACGTTTTTATAAATGAAAGATTAATTTGTGTGTGTGTTTATGCTGAAATATTTTTAGGTATGGGTGATATAGGTATGCAGATATATTCTTCATATACAAATATATTTTAAGAAACATTTCATAAGTATGTCATAAGTATTTTTATTCTAAAGCTTCAAAGATATAGTTCCTTTTATTTCACTTTACCACATCTGTGTTTTTTATGGATTGATCTCGTCAGTGAAGCAAAGCCTTATTGGTGTGCATATGGTTTGGGTGAGATAAGGAGTGAGGGAATAAAAATTTATTTTTGGTGAGGGCAATTAAGGAATAAGGGGTATAATAAGGTGTTTGGGGGTATATTGGGAAAATGGGATAAAAGGGGTTTTAAAACATGTGGGCTATTTTATTCTTTGGCTATCGTTTGTTTTGTTTTAAGAAGGTGAGAGAAATCGTGGATAGATGAAATGGGTTTGAAGGTTTAAAAATGGGTTAATGGTTTTGGATTGTATCCGGGTTGAGGTTTGCTGATCTGGGTCGCGAGTTGTGCTCGACTGGAAATGGGTGCATTTTAGGCGATGGAGGTCGCGAGTTATGGGGCGGGTAGGCGGTTTGAATGGGTCGCTCGGGTTAGTTTAGTGTCATAGGTTGAGGGGATGGTTTCGACTCGGGTTGTGGATGCTGGGTATATGGGTAAGGGTTGGAGATGGGGTGGTCTTCAGGTGGGTCGGCGATTTGAGGAGCTGGTCGGAGTTGAGCACGTTGGTGGGTCTTGATCGTCGGGTTTCTGGTGGCGCCGAGTTTCGAATATGGGGTAAGGGTCGAGATGGGTATGGGTGGTTTTGGGTGTGTTGGTAGAGGTAGTGGTGGTGGTGGTTGAGAAGAGTGAGAGTGTTAATGGTAGGAGGTTTACTGAGAGAGGAGAGAGAAGGTGGTTGTTGGGAGGTTGAAGATGAAGTGAGTGTAATCGGGTGTGTGAGGGTATAGAAAAATATGTGAGGGCGAGTGAATAGTTTAGGTGGATGTGAGTGTATGGAAGTTGGGTGTGAGTGAGGTGTAGGTAAGTTGGGTGTGTATGTGTTGGGTTAATTGTGTATGTGCTTGATTTGGACCAAAAAAAATAAAATTAAAACTAAAAATATAAAATTAATAAAACTAAAACATAAAATCTAACTAAAAAAATAAAAATAAAAATATTAAAACTTAAGAAAATAAAATCCTAAGCTATTAAAAACTAAAATAATAAAACAAAAGAAATAAAAACTAAAAATCGAATAAAAATGAAAACTAAAGTCCTAAAAAAATGTAAAATCTATTAAAACTAAAAATAAACTCTTAAAAACTAATCTTAATAAAATAAGATAAAATAAAATAAAAACTAAAAACTAATAAAAATCAAAATAAAACTGCACTAAATAAAAAGAAATAGAAAAATATGCAAATAAATTCTAAAAATACTAAATAAATCTAAAATAAATACTAAAAATAAAAATCACTTAAACTAAAAATCTAAAAAAAATTTAAAAGGTAAAAACTAAACACACACGGGCTTCGAGGTAGGTTTATGGGCTGGTTTAGGCTCGAGTAAGGTTACAGTACAGGGTATTAGCTTCTTTCTTGATGCAAGTTTCCCTGAAACAACACTTTTAACATCCAACTGCAATCAAGCTTGCACATTAAACATTTTCGCACATAAGACCCAAATTGTCGAGAATTAGCAACTAAAAATCGTCTATTCGGGGTATAAAATAAACGCTTTTAGGTGCTTCTCAACGGGAAAGGGCTATGGATTATTTGTGCTTGTGTTGCCGAATTATTTGTCATTGCAAGCTTAGTTCGTAACATTGCATGATATACTTTCTTTCCTTATGTGTACATATTCTTAACATTATGGGTGATATTTGGGTTATTATTGCACACATTATTCTTTGTCTATTCTTAAACAAAAAGGGGGAGAAATAGTATTTAACTCTTTTCATATGGGGGTTATCTTTAGCTATATGTCCTTTCTTAGGTAAAGATTGTCAGACAAAGGGGGAGGGTTTTTCATATGCAATTTATATATTGTTATATTTTATTTACATTTGAAGGTGTGTTTAAGTGTATAGGTTAGCAGAGATTCGACAAAGGTTTATATAAGAGAAAGGCTACTCAAGTTTGTGCCGATAAAGTATAAGTACTTCTTTCCTTTCTAGGGTTGGGGATTGAGTCTTAGTGATCTTGATGGCCCAGTAGGTTTTTCGTTTTGAGTTTTATCCAAGAATAGTCAAATGGGGAGATTGTAAGGACAAATTTTTGAATCGAGTCAATTTGTATGTATTGGCCTAATTGAGTCTTTGGACAAAACTTGTTTAAGTCATAGGTTAGGATTTGAGTTGTTTGTCCTTCAATACCGTGACATGTTATTGAAGATTATAGCGACCAAAGATGAAGCGACATCGAGTATACATTATGTTTTGAGCCGAGTCTCGGCTTCATTATCAGAGAGATCTCAATAAGATATTAATACATGTTTATCTTTGATCTCTGGATGTTGTTTTGGGTGTAAGGTTTTTATAAGAATGATTTTATCCTTTTTAAATATTTTTTTAGCAAAATATTCTTTTTTTCATGTGGTTGTTAGAACGACTTTGATATCGTTCGAATGAGATACCTTATCTTATTAGAACAGGAACTTCAAATGAAACATGTTTTGTCCTTCTTGAGAATATCATTGGAAGTTTTGTTAGATTCTTAGTTGAACGAGTTGAGTACTTTGTTTGAACAAGATGTACCTCATTCGAATGTGCCGACATATTTCTTTCAAGATTTTAATATTTTCTTCAAGTGTTTTATCCTTATCTCGATTTTGGAAAATTTCCTATAAATAGGAGTGCGAATTAGCAGTTTTATTAGAGACTTTTACCTTGCTTTTGAGTTTCCAAACTCTTTAGAAAAGCTCTTAATATTTTGGTGATCTTCTATGATAAAGAATCATAGTTTACAAAACCCTTGTTTACTCCCATATTTGAGATCTAAGAATAATACATGCATATATGTATTTTTGATATCTTATTGTTTCCCATCAAAGTGGTTTGTTCTTTATATTATGAGCATTTCTTGTGGTGGATGTTGTATTTGGTATTATGCGGCGACTAGATTGGTCATGAGACAAATAAGACCGGTGGGAGACCAAGACGTGGGAAAACATCTATGTTGTATGGCTATTAGAAGACATCCAACAACGATTGAGAAGAAGATTACAAGGATAAAAGAAGAGTATAAAGTATTGAAGGCTTCAATTCTGAGAAATTCTAAATTGGTCTTATAAACTATCCATATCATGGTAGACTTGTGTGTCTGGGCCGTCCGATATTTTTTTCATTGTGAGGTTTACTTCATACATTGACGTGTCATGAATTACTTATTTTACTCTTGCTTATACTCACCTAGATACATTCTTAGGTTAAGACTAAACTTGTTAAATTTTTTTACACAACACTTATGGTTCTAAATTAGTTCAATTTAATTAAAAATAATAAAAAAAAATTGTGAAAGTAAAATTTGGTGGTGTTTTTTTGTACAGAGCCTAGGCCACTTAGCTTTCTCAACTCTCAAACCTTTAAGAAAGCTCACATCGTAGAAGGTGGTACCCAAGTATTGGTGGTTTCTCACTTGTTCCATTGGAAAAAAAATTTACTTATACTTCAAAAAATATTTTGAGAGGCAAAAAATTCTACGATAGTGGTTGAGGCCAAAACTGGTCACGATTGTGTAGCATACTCCAGCTATTGGCACTTTCAAAAGAAGATATGGTGGGAAAGAGTGGATAGTGAAGTTATCACATTTTGTGATCATAAGCCATTTTTCTTCCTTGTAAATATCTCCCATAGTATATTTGTCTTAATTTTGTCCCAGGATTTTTCCTATTAATGAGGGTTTTCTCTTACATTCGGTGTTATGTGAATATTTTTTTTCCAATTTTATAATCACTTGTCTTTATTAAGAACATAAAATTTGGTTTATTATAAACTTGATAAAACTTTTATCACATAAAACTTTTGGGTGTGCTCTTTATTTTTGGCACTACAAAAATTTGAAAATAGTTCTAATTGGTTTATCTCCACTAATCCTCCTCACAAAGAGCATTCTCAACTAGTACTAGATGTAGTCCACTATTTATTAGGTTTAACCACCAAGAGGAAGATCACGGTTTGTGTGTAAACATGGAGTTTCTCATGATATTTGAAAATTGCCTATAAATAAAACAAAATCAAGCCTTTACCAAACTTTTAATGCCGTTCGATTATTTGCATCTTTAATCTTCTCACAAAGAAAATATTCTTATAAAAGAGAGAGAGAATGAAGAAGATGATTTTCAATCTTGTTATAATGAACTTATTAAAGAGTAAATTTTTTATTAAAGGACAATGTGATTCTCACTTCCTAATTAAATAAATCCATGAAGTATTTGTCATCCTTTAAAATGAAAAAGATACCCCTTCTCAGTTTTCCAATAAAAAGGAGAATTTCAATAAAAGAATCAAAACCCTTGAATTGAGAAAATTGAAATGTCCATGGAGCTTTCACTTTTGAAAGATGAAAATGATTTTTGTGTGCTTTCTAAGTCAAGGACCCATCTTTTCAAAAATGTTTAATTGGTTTATATATCTTTTTCGAATCTTTTAGACTTTCTTGATGATCTAAAAGATGACAAAATTGCTTCAAAGGAGGATGATGAATGTGCATCCAAAAGAAATAGATGATTTGACCATCTCATTGGAAACTTCAAAAAAGTGGTATTAAAGTCGTGAGAAATCTAATGTTAATCTTTTGGAGAATATTAAAACACTTAAAAAGATAATTTTTGCCAAACATTCATAATCAAATGAGACAAACACTTCTTTAAAATATTCCAAAAAATTCATAAAATAAAGGGAAACATGTTTTCAATCATTTGAAGGGGAAGAATATTGTACCTCTAATTTGTTCTAAAAAAAGATTTATAATTTAAGAAGACATATAAAGGAGTTCGTTTATTCTTATTGTTATAAGAAAGGTCAACTAAAGATATTTTGTTACGGGTTCAATAATATTAAATCGTTGGGAAAAAATTCCGCAAAAAAACCCATCTAACTCAATATATTTTTTAAATGTGATCATTGTTAAAAAGTCGATCATTTATAAGTGTTTTTCTTTTTACACAAACCATCATTACCTTTGCATCATGGTAGGAGTGGTAATACTTTTGTGAGAAACATCAAGACTCAACCAATTTTGATTCAAAGAAACTTGCACCCAAACCATTTGATAAAAAATATTTTATTAACAAGAATCAAAGAACTATTGAAAATGGGATCAAAGAGAGAGAGGCAAAAGATTTCAAAATGCGCGTTATGTCCTCTAAACCCAAAGCTCCTCGTGTGATTAAATTATGGGCAGGGAAGTCCATTACATATGGAATTTAAATTGAAAGAAATCCAAAATTGGTCCCCTCTACCTATAAACATTAGAATTGGTTCGTTTTAGCAATAGCTTATGTTAACACTTCATTTCATATATCTTATGTTAAGCTATGTACTTATTATTTTTGTATGATTTTTGTATACCATATTTATCACCTTTAATATCTCACGTGTGAATCATTTATCTTCTTGATTTTTTCTTACTTCATATCTTTAATATTTTAAAAGGATTTTATGTTTTAGAATGTTCATTTATTTGGTCGTCCCAATAATATGTTGTTAGGATTGTCCTTAAATTTCGCTATCTTAGTTCTTGATTGGTTATTTCATGATTTATTAAACATATAGAAACATGTTTAGACTTATGTACTTTATTTATTATGGCCATACCAAACCCTCTCGACGGCGCGCATGCTCGTGTACTAGCACTCGCATGCTGGCAAATGATATAAGCTATCATTATCGGTATTGTGAGGTTTGTGAATCTGTAGATATTGGAGTCACCTGTCTATTTGACTCCAAACAAGAAAAAAAGGGAGACACCTCAAAATAAGTAGTCAAAAGACAACTAGTGCATGCAAAACCAAATGATGTATGAGCTCGGAGATTATGTTATAAAGTGGGAATTTCTTAGGCACCTACTCTTCCCTTTTGGCCTCTCATTTGCTCTATAAAATATTCTCCATCTCCTTAATGAATGAATATGTGTGTGTGTGATAAATGCTTCATTTGGTTAAAGTGAAATAAAAATGAATATATGCATGGATGTGTAAGTATGCATATGTGAAGAGTGAAATCATATTCACACCATGGGAAATTTGGGCACTAATCCTCCTAAGAAGAAAAAAATATGAGTGGAGTCTCTAAATTATAGCCTCATCATAGGAAGAGTGAGCACGCATATTTGAGACCAATTAATAAAGAGTATACTAACTAAGAATTAATTGTAAAAGATATGTACAAGATGTATATAAATGTGAGCAACACCCTGAAATCACAACCTCATAATGGAAAAGTGCATAAACATATGTGGGACCACCAAAAGAGTAAATAAAACTAAAACAACTAACTATATGACCATAATATACTAACCACATGAGTGGGATGATAAAAGATGGAAATGAACTAAATGAAATAGATAAAAATGGACTTGAATCCAAAAACAACTTTAGGATGCCTATACGTAGCCTAAAAATGCATCAAATTCCACGTAGTTCGCATAATAAATGAGGGTGTGTCTAATTCATAATCCGAATTTAGGGTGAAAATTCATAATAGTTTGTCTTTTGATTCATAATGTATGAGAACACTCTAAATTGACTACGTAGTTCTCACACATTTTTCTTTTGATTTATAAGAAGAAGGTGGAATGTGGTGAAAATTTACAAATGTGTGAGAACACTCTAAATTGACAATTGTAATTTAAACCCCTTTTTGGGTATTTATTTATGAAAATAGAATTGTGGATATATATGATGTGAAAAGTTGGTACTATATCTATAAATAGATTATAATAACTATAAATGGGACGACAACTAGAATGTAAATATTCTTTGAGGAAGGATTGTATATAAAGTATGGGAAAGTCCACATAGTTCATTCGGGTGAACTTAATGTGTTATGGGTCACTATAAAAGACAGAGATACTTATGAACCAGAACGTGAATGGGGATTGCCCATATTATTTCCCAATGGGAGTGGTTGAGAAGACATGTTAGGGACTATCGACCTAACCCCCGCTGAACGCTTCCATGATTGATGCACCGCCTCAGCCACCCGATATGTAACTATAGAGAAAGGATGGTTGATAAGCATCCTTGAACTCAATCTCTACCTCCCTGTGTCGAAAGCCATATCCCTTCCATTTTAAACAGTGCATTCGGTCGATTCTCAAGATACACCTAGAGAACCCCTGTCGGACCTGAAAGCCCTCTCATCGCACCTCCTCGCACCATCCCATCTACCGACTCCAGTTGTAAGACGTGGGTTCTTGGAATATAGTTAGTATCAAGCGTGGCGTAACCCATTGTCAAGATCGAGATTGGTGCTTAGGGCAGTATTTAATAATGACAATAAATTAGGTCAAGAGAGAAAATAACATTCACCACTTAGGCTAGTATTAAATGAGATCATTACACCATAAATTCACTGTAAATACAATAAGTAAATGGGACCAACAAGTGACTTGGTCGGAGGGAAAAAGAGCAAGAACTCTTGACACAATAAATGCAAGGTGGGAACTCCAAGATCAGTTAATGCTCAATGATGTGGGTATTAATCGGTGTAGGGAGAATGATTGGAAAATCAATGTTCTCACTAAAGCTTTTGTGTATGAGGAAAATCCAACAGCAATTCAGGATCAAGATTGTCGTCCTTAAAAACTATTTGGTTGGTTTATTTTTATGGAGGCAAGGTTACTCGAGTAACCTTGCTAGAATTAAATATGATTGGCTGGTATTAAATGTTAAAGTCCCGTAGCATTAATGTCGAAGATACTGCATTAAATGCATGGGATATTATATTTTTGCGGGAAACTGCTCAACCAGTTGGAAGCATGGTGGCATTAATGAGGATGTGATGTGGAAGCTCAAAGGCTTACCTTAGAACAGCTATGAAATTAGATTTGATGGGCTAGGCCTGCCATCCTAAGGATAAACTCACTTGTGTGCGGTAATTTCGAGTTCTACAATGCCAGATGTTATGACATTATTAAGTAGGTGAATAGTGACTGTAAGGACACAAATTTCCAATTGAGTCCATATGTAGTTTTGGCTCAATTCCGGACAAAAACATTTATTCATAGGATAGTATTTAATTGTAATATTCTCAAGCCTATGAAGTGTTTGTTGAAGACGTAGCGGCAAAGAATATAAAGCTTCATCAAAATGCCGGTTTGCGTGCCTCGTTTCTACGTCAACAACTATGCTCCCAAGGTATGAATGCAATTATGTTTATATAGGAGCTTGGAACAAAGATTATTGGGTGTTAGGTTTAATATAAACTGCGTTTTTATTTTCAGAAAAATTTAATTATAACTTTAAATTAAAGTATATAAAGTTTCTGGGCCAAAAATTGAATTTTACAAAATTTCTGGAAGTCGTTCGAAATGTCGTTCGAACGAGTTTTTCGTTCGAACCAGGTTTCGTTCGAATGAACCTGCCAACGAGTTCCCACTAAGGCATACTGGTCTGTTGTAAGAAATGTCGTTCGAACGAGATTGTCGTTCTAACGAGATTTCCAACGAGCTTCTAACGAGTCCATACTGGAGCGTCGTTAGAAGTCTCGTTCGAACGAGAGTTCATTCGAACGAAATGTCGTTCGAACGAGCTGTCAGGCGGGAACAGTTTTTGGCAGTTTTTGGCCCACTTCCCCACTTGGTTTTTAACCACCTTTTACAGACTTTAATAGGTGCGGGAATGACATTTTCTAAACTAACATTTCCATAACTTTTCCATCTCTTAGAGAGTGTTTGAGAGCAAAAATGGTTTAGGAAAATGTTCATGTTTTGAGTGAGATTTTTAGAGAAAAATATTTTCATCACTCTAGTGTTTACACCCAATTGAGTTTATCCAAGTTCACATATACATAGTAAATTTCTTGGAGTTTGGCACCGGAATATCTCTACCGAATTCAAGAAGAGAAGTTTTGGTTTGCTTCTACATCCATCAAAGAAGAAGACTTTTTGTTGCGACTCTACCCACTTGGACAAAGGCTCCATGTACGGGTGATGGTGACCATAGAAAGCCCCATCGGTGGATTCCGAGATCGCGGTGGTGTTCCGAGGTTATCCGCTAGGAAGAGGTGTCTACAAGAAGAAGCGTCGAGGCTTGAGAGGGATCGAGTCAGTCATTGTAAGTCTATCTGTCTTGTACTTGTAATTCCGTATCTAGTGGATTTGTGGCTAGGGCCGTCCGAGGTTGTTTCCCGTCTTGGGTTTTTCTCGTACATCGCGGCGTAGTGTGATTGGTTTATTTTATCTTGCTTTAATAACGTAGAACGCATGCTTAGAATAATTAAAGATAAAATTCGATTTAAATCATCACACTCATTTAATTTGGTGCTAAATTAAATATTGGTTAAATTTGGTTTATTCAAGTCCTTTGCTAAAATTGGTTTCGCCTAACTTTGGTTAATTGTTTATTATGACTTAGGCAAATTTTAGGAGCTTGAATTCTTGATTTGGTTTAAGTGAATACATTAATTGAGTAATTTTATTGAACCATCTCTTTTATGCTTCCGCATTAATCTTGAGTGTTTATATAAAAAGGAAATTATTAACTTTGATTTTAATTCATAAAATCAATCCGAAGATTTTATTTTTACAAATTGGTATCAGAGACAAAGCGATAAATTATTTCGTTAACGATCTTTTTAAATAATTTTTGGCTAAAATGGATTTTTCCCCATTTTCAAAATTTCCTATTTTCGATGGTTCAAACTACGCGTATTGGAAAGCGCGTATGAGATCGGCACTAAAATCTATCGACGAGAGAGTTTGGATGTCTATTGTTAACGGGTGGTCTCCACCAACTTATTTAGTTGAAAATGAACGTGTTATCAAACCCACCGATAGATGGACTGAAAATGAGTTTAAACTTACTAATTTCAATTCCCGTGGTTTAAATGCCTTATTTAGCACTGTCACACCGGATGAATTCCGCCGTATTATGACGTGTGAAACTGCTAAAGAAGCTTGGGATATTTTACAATTAACTCATGAAGGAACTAGTGTCGTTAAAGCTTCAAAACTCCAAAACCTCACCACTCAATTTAAAACTATCAAAATGAATGAAAAAGAAACTTTTGATGAATTATATGCTAGACTTTCTGATATTGTTAATTCATCTTTTAACTTGGGAGAGAAAATACCTGACGATCGTGTTGTAAAGAAAATTTTAAGGTCCCTACCCGATAGATTTATTCCAAAGGTGACCGTTTTAAATTCTTTACCAACTTTAGCCTCTACGAAATTAGAAGAGCTTGTAGGTGATTTACAAACCTATGAACTAGATATGTTTCCCTCTAAAACTGAAAAGAAAATCGAAAAGGGTGTTGCTTTAAGAGCCCGAAAAGAGGTCAAACAAGTAGTAGAGAGCGATAGTGATAGTGACTCGGAAGACATGGCTTTATTTGCTCGTAAATTTAGAAAATTTCTTAAATTTAACAAAGATAAATTTAAAAATGATTTTAAGAAATTTGATACTTCTAAACATGATAAAAGCGAGAAGATTTCTAAAGTCGAGAAGATCCCTAAACCTAGCAATGACAATTTAGATAGGGACGAGTCTGATAAGTGTTTTGTTTGTGAAGGTTATGGCCATAGGGCGTTTGACTGCCCCACTAAACTAAGGAAAGAGGGTAAGCGACCCATTTCATATAATGCAACCCTTAGTGATAGTGATAAGGAAGAGAAGCCCGATTCCCCCACTAAGAAAAATTTTGTGGCTTTTATGGCTAATCATGTGAGTGATAGTGAGAACTCATCGATTGATGAAACGATAGCACATGCCACTTCCAAGGTCATTATACATGATTCTCTTGTTTTTGATGATAGTGAGAGTGAAGAAGAAAGAGAGAGTGAAAATGAAGAAGAGGTTAATGTGAGTGAACTTCAAAATGCTTTTCAATAACTTTACAAAGAATCTATTAAATTAAAAAGAGCTAATTTGAAGTTAGAAGCTAGTCTAAGAGAGAGTGTCAAGGTCGTTGATGACAATGATTTAATAGAAGACCTTAGGAAACATGTGAGGACTCTTCGAGAGAAGCTAGAATATGTAGAAGGCGAAAGAGATAGCCTTAGGGGTTTAATGGAATCCTTGAAAAAGGAGCTTCTTGCTTTTGAAGAGCGCAATGTTTTATTAGAGTCGAATATTTTGGAATTGTAAGATAAATTAAAAGACTCTAGTAATGTCAAATTTGATTTGGAATGTCGTTCAGAAAAACTAGATAAAATGTTAGGAACGGTCCAAATTAAAAATGACACTTGTGGTTTAGGCATCAATACTTGTAATGAATTTACTCATAATGCCCAAACCAATGTTTTAGGAGAATCAACTAGGAATACATTTAAAGATCACTCCTTAAGTAAATCTTTTCGACATGTTCTCACATGTACACATTGTGGTCGACAAGGTCATCTTAGGAAATTTTGTTTTGATCTTAAACGATTTCCTAGAAAACCCCATAGTAAAGTAACCACGGTAGTTAAAGTTCCTACACCCCAAGATAGACATTCCTCATTAATTTGGGTTAGGAAATCCGATTTGGTTGCCTTGCAAAATAAGGTTTTTTGATTCTCATTTACTTTCACATGCCTCCTCCCTTGCTAAATCTAAAGGATGAATGTGTTAGGGTTTGCATACTTTAGCTTTTGTACTTCATGCTATATTCACATGCTAAATGTATTCTTGTTTAGTCAATTTTGCTAGTCATTGCTTTATTTGATATCGCATGCTAGAAATTATGACTTGTTTATCTTTTTGTATTATATTTTGTGTTTGAATTAACTGAAAAATATAAAAAAATGTTTTGTTTATCATTTGTGTTTTATTTATTTCATTTAAGCTTAATGAAAAATACAAATGATTTTTTGTTTATCCTTTTGAGTATATATCTTTATTTTTTAAAACGTTAAAAACTCTAAAAGATTTTATTTTGTGTGTATTTTAGTTTGACACACTTTAAGTGGCATATACGTGTGTTTGAATCCCTTCTTTAACGCTCCCATGTGGCTAGAACTTTTGGTTTAGATTTTCAATCCTTAAAATGTTCTTTACCATGCTTTATATGGAGTAGTTGGATTTTGTGTTGTTTAAATGGATTCTATTTTTATATGCCTCTATTCACACATGCACGAGCTCTTTTGAAATCTTAATGTCACATGTTATATTTGAGCTTTTTGAGGTGTTCTCCTACCAATCTAGTCATCTACATATCTTTGACCTAGGAGGACTAGTGCATGTCAAAATCCGTTGCATGTGAGATTTGTGTGAAAATGAAAACATGATAAATACAAATGTGCACGGGGAAGGGCTCCGAAAGGATGAATTAAATCCTTTGCGATTGTAAGCCACCGTTTATTGGATCTAAAAGAAATACGTGATCCAAAGGCCTAAAAATAGAATATTTGGCATTAAAAAGAAAACAATTGCCAAGGCCTATATTTGTTTGATATATTCATTCAAAAGTAAAAGAATATATATGCTTATTGAGGGAGAATTGGATGGTATATCAACGGTTTGCACAATGTTCGTTTATCCTAGTTGTCTTTAATGTTATGACTCTATTTGGTTTGTAGAATCATCTTCATGCTAGGCTTGTATGCATTGTGTATGTTTGTTCATTGAGTTCAATCTTCATATTGTCACATGAGGTTATATTTAAATGTGATAAAGTTTGCAATCAAATGAGAACTCTGTGAATGTTTATTAAGTGTTTGGGCCTAAATTTAATTATTACTAGTTCACACCCCAACACTTCCGTTTCCATATGACACATTTTTGCCATACGAGTGTGCAAACTTATTGTATTTTGTGTTATATGTGTGTTTATATCTATATATATATGCAAGTGTATTTCTAATTCATATATATATGATATTTGTTTGTCTTTGCCTTGCTTTCATTGCCCATATGCTTTCATGTCTTATCACTTTAAGCTTCAACATGCTGTTTATTAGTTCTTTATCCTTTGCCTATTCCTGAACAAAAGGGGGTAGAATGATGACATTATTATCGTATCCTAGTTTGGGAGTTTGGGGAAATTTATCTTAGGGGGAGACGTCTTTCTAAGTAGGTCATGTGTTTTGATAAAGGGGAGAATTAATTTAGGGGGAGTAATTAATTAATTGCATTTAATACTTTGATATTCCCTATGCATTTGATGAGTTTGCTTAAGTGTGCATGATTTCTTCTACAGCGGCATTGTTAAAACGGCAAAGCGTTTGATCCCTGGGTTGAGTCAAGTTTGGGTGGGTTATGTTTTGAGTCTAGTGAGCTTGACGGCCCTTTAGGATTTTTGTTTGGTTTTTGTCCCGGAATAGCCAAAGGGGGAGATTTGTAAGGACACAAATTTCCAATTGAGTCCATATGTAGTTTTGGCTCAATTCCGGACAAAAACATTTATTCATAGGATAGTATTTAATTGTAATATTCTCAAGCCTATGAAGTGTTTGTTGAAGACGTAGCGGCAAAGAATATAAAGCTTCATCAAAATGCCGGTTTGCGTGCCTCGTTTGTGCGTCAACAACTATGCTCCCAAGGTATGAATGCAATTATGTTTATATAGAAGCTTGGAACAAAGATTATTGGGTGTTAGGTTTAATATAAACTACGTTTTTATTTTCAGAAAAATTTAATTAGAACTTTAAATTAAAGTACATAAAGTTTCTGGGCCAAAAATTGAATTTTACAAAATTTCTAAAAGTCGTTCGAAATGTCGTTCGAACGAGTTTTTCGTTCGAACCAGGTTTCGTTCGAACGAACCTGCCAATGAGTTCCCACTAAGGCATACTGGTTTGTCGTTTGAAATGTCGTTCGAACTAGATTGTCGTTCGAACGAGATTGTCATTCTAACGAGATTTCCAACGAGCTTCTAACGAGTCCATACTGGAGCGTCGTTAGAAGTCTCGTTCGAACGAGACTTCGTTCGAACGAAATGTCGTTCGAACAAGCTGTCAGGCGGGAACAGTTTTTGGCCCACTTCCCCACTTGGTTTTTAACCACCTTTTACAGACTTTAATAGGTGCGGGAATGACATTTTCTAAACTAACATTTCCATAACTTTTCCATCTCTTAGAGAGTGTTTGAGAGCAAAAATGGTTTAGGAAAATGTTCATGTTTTGAGTGAGATTTTTAGAGAAAAATATTTTCATCACTCTAGTGTTTACACCCAATTGAGTTTATCCAAGTTCACATATACATAGTAAATTGCTTGGAGTTTGGCACCGGTTTATCTCTACCGAATTCAAGAAGAGAAGTTTTGGTTTGCTTCTACATCCATCAAAGAAGAAGACTTTTTGTTGCGACTCTACCCACTTGGACAAAGGCTCCATGTACGGGTGATGGTGACCATAGAAAGCCCCATCGGTGGATTCCGAGATCGCGGTGGTGTTCCGAGGTTATCCGCTAGGAAGAGGTGTCTACAAGAAGATGCGTCGAGGCTTGAGAGGGATCGAGTCAGTCGTTGTAAGTCTATCTGTCTTGTACTTGTAATTCCGTATCTAGTGGATTTGTGGCTAGGGCCGTCCGAGGTTGTTTCCCGTCTTGGGTTTTTCTCGTACATCGCGACGTAGTGTGATTGGTTTATTTTATCTTGCTTTAATAACATAGAACGCATGCTTAGAATAATTAAAGATAAAATTCGATTTAAATCATCACACTCATTTAATTTGGTGCTAAATTAAATATTGGTTAAATTTGGTTTATTCAAGTCCTTTGCTAAAATTGGTTTCGCCTAACTTTGGTTAATTGTTTATTATGACTTAGGCAAATTTTAGGAGCTTGAATTCTTGATTTGGTTTAAGTGAATACATTAATTGAGTAATTTTATTGAACCATCTCTTTTACGCTTCCGCATTATTCTTGAGTGTTTATATAAAAAGGAAATTATTAACTTTGATTTTAATTCATAAAATCAATCCGAAGATTTTATTTTTACAGTGACCCTACTAGATGTGTGGTCACATCAATTAAATGGACGGTGTCAGGTTTTTAGGTTGCTCGATTGGAAGGTAGCTCGAGTATTCGATATGCTGCTTGTTGGATAAAAATTATCTCTAGTCTAAATATACAAGATTGGGGTCCCTCGAGGGGTTCCCCCCGAATTGGTTGAAGTCACGGTAGCTTGGATGGAAGTGGCTCGAGCAATCATTTATACTGTGTGAAGTTTTACCCAAGTGTGATAAGATGGTTGATTATTGCATTCCCAACATTGCATTACTCCCAATCCTCTAAATTATGTCCCTGTGAGGTTCCTAAGAGGAGGTCATTCGATAGAGCATGTGAGCTCTCCCATGCCCTTCCAGGCATGGTCCCTCGAGGATACCGTACAACCTTGCCCATATTACAAAGTAATCATGTTCGAATAAATAAAGCATAGGATCAAATACATTATGCTTTATATTACAAAATATTATTATTCAAATAACTTTGGTCTTCGAAGAGAGTCTTTGGAGGAGGATCTGTGGAGGGTCCTTACGGGAAGTCCTTCGCGATGTCTTCATATTCCTTTTAAGTTGCTAAGTATAGAATCAACTCAACTAATCAATCTTGGGGACTCCCCCTATATTTGCCCCTTCATAGAGAGATTTGTTTATTGTATGAAGAAATATCTGTACGAAATACTTGGTTGATCTTCAAACCTTTTCTACAAAAATAAGCAATATCCATAGACAAATGATCATATCACAATAAGCATCAGGTTATTCAATAAAAGGAAGTGTGTGCGAGGAGCTTAGCTAGTCCTTCTTTCTAACTACTTCGTCTTTTAAATGCCTTATAATATTTTTATTAACTTCGTTTCTTGATGGGACATTATGATTGCATGTGACAGTTGTCTTGGTGCTAATGAATATATTTCATTAAAATTTCCCCCAAAGAGCTTCATCTCCCCCAAGTTGAAGAAACTCTAGGCATGCCTCATTATTACTATGTCCGTATCTCATTTAAAGAGGTTGTCGTTTGCACTTTTACGCTTTGCACATGGAAGTTTTAGGGTTAGTGCATTTCCTCACGCAAGAGTATTTGCTCATCGTTCCTTGAAGTGACATCATTCTGAACTCTAAATTCCTGTCCCTACGCACTCGTGCACCCCATGCGAGGCCACCCAATCGTCGTTACGTTTCCCAAAGCACTATCATTTGTCGCCTATTGGGGCTTGTGTTGCCCCTATAAAAATGCATACTTGAATTTTCAAACCTTTACCTTAGGGTTTATTTGCAATCGTGCATTTTGAGAGAGTAGTTTCGGTGCTTTCCTTCTGCCTTTGTTCCAAACCCTAAACATTCACTTTTCTTCTTCACCTTTCTCACTTCTCAGTATCCATGGCACCTGTTGTGAATAAAACTACCTCTGCAAGGGGTGTCTCCCCTCATACCCAAGCGTGCCAATACCAGTGGTCATGCTATCACCGTGTGCCAAATTTTGGTGAGTCCGGCCGCTTCTAGACACTAGCTGAGCATTTCCCCAATGACCTTGTGCCAGTAGAGTTGGTGAATCTTCTGATGGAGGAAAGTGATAACACTAAATATTTTCTTACATCCCCACTACCACCATGACCCGGTTTCGTATTGATCAAGGATTACCCTTTTTTGAAGGTGGAGTTTGAGTCCACTTTCGCTACCTGTGAAGGTTTAGGTCCCTGGATCGATTATATCCATGCCAATTATCCTGTGTAATTGGATTTGATTGGTTTGTCTTCTACCAGCTGGTTGGGTGATCTCACCCTTACAAAGAAAAACATTACCCTTTAATTGCTTGTGTCTCAATGAATCCACAGGCCCCACACATTTATTACCTTTTGGAGTGAATTTACCATCATTCTCAAGGATTTCTGTGAGATATTAGGTCTGGAAGCTGCAGGTTTTGATACCTTCTTTGAGGAAGCACTCTCAAGATCCGAGAAGGCTACTCGAATAGAACTGGAGGCAATAGTGAAAGACTGCATGGTGACATATAACAAGTGTACTTACTCGGAGGTGATCCGATATTTCTATTTCATCGAGGATAAGGCTGTGATTAAGGCCCATGAGGAAGCTAAAGAGAATCTAAAGGGGAAGAAGGTGTTTGAGTCTCCACCAGTAGGGAAAGGATTTGGTTTGAAGATTGTGATTACGGGTTATATTTGGGTCATTCTATCAAAGATATTTTTTCTTGGTAAACCCCATGAGTGCAAGGAAGGATCTGCATAACATGGCCATTCGCATGGACAGTGGCATCAATCTTCCTCTAGGTGCCATCACCCTTAGTTCTTTATACACTCAGTTAAATCGTGTGCAAGCTTATTCAGCCTGAAGCATCCACATGTTTGATATCTTGAGCTACGCCAATCACATGTTGTTGATAGCCTTTCTGTACGCTCATTTCCCAGAGTAGGCCCTGGATGATAATTACCCTAACTCACATCCCATCAAGGTCTCTCGAATATGTTATTATAACCATAAGAGTTCCAAAATGCTCTTTATCTCTTTAATCGATAAGGTTGAGAAGTTTGTCCCTTTCCCTTATGTTAAGGTGGATTAATTTTTTATGAATCACTTTTTTGTGCATGAGGAATGTCCTATTATCCTCATCGAGGAAGCATTGGCCAGGAACTTAGGACGAACAATGTTCCTTTATTATTGATTCCCTATTATATGGCTTCGTACACATAGTGGTCCTCCTTTTATTCCATCTTCTGACCGAATCTTGTGGCTATACAATTTGTCTACGATCAAGGTAATCCCATATTAAGTCATTTCACCCACGAGAAGCCTACCAACTTTTCTTTCGCATGTAGCAACTTCTTTACTTATATCCTTGTCAATGTTTGTTCTAATTATGACGTTAACCCTGTTATCCCGAGCAAGGGAGCTCTAGGGGGGAGGTCTGCAATGTACTTGACGGTATTTTGGCCAAATCAGCTAGGCCATTTCCAAATCAATCATCTTTAGGATCCCTAATACCCAGATTCTGAAAGGTTTCCTCTAACAGAATTGAGGTTGAGAAATTTCACTGCCTCCAGCTCCCTATTTCCTCTTATCACCACCATTAGTTCTGCCCCTTCTAACCTGCCTCCCTTGGTCCATGTAGAGCAAGCTGTAGTAAAGAAGAAAAAAGTGACCCAATCTTTAATTCCAGTCTAAGCTGCTTCTATTTCCCTTGGTCCCTCAAGGCCAGTCAAAGGGGGTGAAAATCTCCATGCTGCTTCGATTGGGGAAACTGTGAGGTCCACCAGAAAACCCCCAAGAGAAAGCTCAAGGTGGATCAAGAGGTCTCACCAAATTTGATTACGAGTTCTATGGTTATCAAGGAACTATTAAGAGGAGTATAGGGCTTTCATGTTAGCCCATATGACCACTCGAGGGTTTTCCTACGATCCCCCGACTGCTGCAAGTAACAAGAAAAGAAAGTTGGCTAGCCCTATCAAGATTGTGCTGGAGTAAGTAGGTGAGACGAACGAGTGGGAACATTCTAAAAATGAGGTAACTGTTGGTGAAGAAGTAGTTGATGATGATGAAAAGGAGGAAAGAGAAGTAGGTAAGTAAGTGGAGGAAGAGGATGAAGAAGAGTAAGAGAAAGAGGAAGAAGAGTCTCCCCTTCTTCGAAGATGTAGGTTACGAAGAATGGTTTATTCTTCCAAGCCTGCTTCACCTCCTCATGATTATGAAAATTTGGAGGATGTTTTGGAGGAAGAGGTATGTCTGTCATTCTCCTTTTTTTATGCTTCTAACTTTTCCTCTTTTTCCCTTACAATATTTACACGTGTTTCCCCTCTTTAGGTTGATGTTCGAGGTGACTTCCATGATAATGTTGAAGTTGGTGGCCCCTTAATGGAAGCAGTTGGAATTTTACCCGTTTCGAAGGAAGTTGCACCAAAGGATATATCTACTATAACACCCCATATCTAGGAGAATACAAAAATTAATTATATTGGTGATTTAGGAATAATTTGTAGAAATTATTCAATTCGGATGATATAAATTTAATTAATTCAGTTTAAGTTAATTTCACGCATGCCGTAATTTGAGGTCAAAATAAGATGATTTTAAAAGTAACTTGAATGGTGATTTTGAGGCCATGGTTGATTCCAAAAGGGTCAAAATAGGGGTATAGTTTGGGTCCCATGACGATTTTAGGCCGACCGGACACTGTTTAAGGGCTTTTCGATCATTCGAGAGTTTATGGTTTAGAGAACTCCGAAAATGCTAAGTCTTATATATGATATTTGAAAAATGAACTAGGTTTAGCACAATCATAATAGAATAGAGGCAAGAGGAGAAGAAATTCAAAGGTTCCTACACAGTTTTTCGCCCCCGATCGCAATGGAATCGAGATCGGAGTGAGGGGAGAACCACCACACCATCTTATCAACAAATTTCTGGCCTGCTATTGAGAGGCAAGCATTTAAATAGAAATTTATATTAAGCATGTTATAATATCCATGTAGATTAGGGTTTGATTTCATGCTTTTGGAAGTTTTATATGAATTTGGGAGGGTTTAATTCATAAACTAAAGTAGGAATGTACGTAGAGATGTTTCTTAATGATGATAATATGAAATCATTGGATTTGGGTTGGTTAATAAGAGAGAAATCTAAGTTCTTGATTAATAAAGATGATGAACATGAGAAAACTAGGTTTTTATGTTTATTAAAGGAGAATTTGATTCTTGGATTGAATCTTTAAAGTTATTTGTGTAAACTTTTCATCAAAAATTATCCTATGTGAAGATGAAATTATATTTGAATATATTTTATGATTAATATTGAATCTTGATGGGTTCTTGGTTGAAGAACATGAATCTTGAATGACTTACGGGTTAATTGATGAACACAAGATGTCAACCTGCCAGAATTTTTAACTTAACTTTAAAGGTATTCCATTTCAATTGTACTTAGATTTAGAGTGATAGACATGCATTATTGGAAATATATATGTCTTAGCTTTCTAATGATCTTTGAATCAGGTCAATCAGAGTTATGTATAGGGAGTAATCGATGTTTTACTATAGGGTGTTTGATCTGCCAACATAGTAATCTGTCAGAATTTTTGAAGTAACTTCAAACGTATGCCATTTCAATTTTCCTTAGAATTAGAGTGAGATTCGTACATGTATGGAAATCTATATGTCTTATATTTATAATAAGCTTTGAATCAGGTCAATCGAATTTCTATAGAGGGAGTAATCGACATTTTTACCATAGGGTGTTTAATTTACCAGAAAATTTACGACTCGATTCGGTTTACCAGATTTTGAAAATTTCCCCTTTCTAAGCCCAGAACTTGCGGATAATTATCGGGGAATTTTTGGGACATCTTTAGAATATAATAAGGGACATATTGTATGACAGTAGGACTTGATAGGTTTGAGACTTATTCATGTACGTGAGAGTTAAGTCTAAGGCTAGTTGGGCTTAATTATTAACATAATAATTTGAGAGAATGAGAATGGATCATGGAGAGGATAAGGGAAATTATGAGGTAGACCAGTAGGACAATTATGGATTAACTACTGAATTAATATAGGAGGTAACAATAGTCCCTTTGAGTAGAGAATAATACTCGAAAATATATGATAGAGAGTATATATCCAATAAAATTGTACAATAAGCATTCAAGAGAAAAATACTACGTACTAGTGATAATCATAGGTTGAGTGTATACCTATATGAATTGATTTTTATAGGTTGAATGTATACCCATACGGTTTTATTATTATAGGTCGTGTGTGTACCTATATTAAATATACATATGGATAGGTTCTATGTATGCCTAGTATGTATTATAATGTGTATGAAATACCTACGCTGCTTGCTATCGAGGGGAGGTTTCGTGTCGTGGACGGTCATATCCCGATGATCCCATTGGGGGAATTTTAGACTTGTACCCAGAACATAGGAGCTTGGATATGTACTATCTGAGAGTATAATAGTTTCGACGGTTGAATGGGAGTGTGGGTATGTGCATGACCCATTTAGTTGGGGACTATATGCACCTCTATTATGTGTGATTTGTGTTTTGGGTTCGAGGAGACATGCCAAACCATTTTTTCTTGATATAGTACGAGAGGTACTTTGACTAATACCAGAGTACGCAAATGTGCATCACGGTGACCAGACCGGTGGATGCTATATATATATATGCTTGGATGTTTTCTCCTATTTATTATGTGACAGTAGTGAGGCTAGATAGTGTGTATCTAAACAAAGATTTATCTACTTATGTGGGATAGTGAGACGATATAGTATGTATATAAAGAACGATTGATCTACTAAAGAGTAAATAGTAGGGAGATTAGATAGTGTAAATCTAATTAATAATGAATATACTAAGGCATAAATAGTAGGAAGATAGATGGTGAATATCTAAAATAAAGTTTAAGTAGAGAAACTTAAGTAGTAAGGCTTGAACCATAAAATATGTAAAATGATAACGTGGGTTTAATAATAACAGAGGTGAGATGTTAGTTAGTAATGGTATTCGAGAGGTTACTGTATTGGCAGTATGAGTAAGTTAAGGACAATCTTAACAATGATTAAATGGTAGTTCAGGGAATTTGGTAACGTACTGTATGGGCGGTACGGCGAGCTAGACTGATTTGAGGCTTATTAGATACTTGAGACCTACTTAGATTGGGTAGCTTGACTAGATGGGACGTTAACTATAGATGAAAGGTGAGGAAACTCAAGGGAGTATCTGTAGCCTAACATGTGTATCTAATAACTATTCATTTAAATTGATATTTAAATGTTTGCTAAATATTTTCAAATGATTTTTACTTGGGCTCTGACCCGTACTTTCAGAAACTTTTTTCCAAAACCGTTTAGGTGTCCAGCCACAGTTACGCCAAGCAGGATGATCATTTCCAGGGATGCTGATCGTGTTGGAAACTGAGCGTCCATGTAAATACGCTAGTCATTGTTATCGACTTCCAACCACAATACAAAAAAAACTAAACTTTAACTACACTCTTGCGGAGTGTAGTGGCGAGTCTGGGTATCGAATCCTCAGGGAACTAGGACGAGTGAAAGTGATGACAAAGGTAAGACTGTTAACCCTAACTTGACTCTAAAAAGAAATAAAAAGATGATGATTGAGTTAGAAAAGATAAAGGCAAAAATAAAGAAGTTAACTAAAATTATTTGGAAAATTAAGGTAGGGACACAATCCCTTAACCCTAGTGTATTGATGGTATAAAACTAATCGTAAATTTAAGTGGTTAATTAGACCCAAAATTTAGTACTCCTAAGCATTACGTATATGAGGTTCAAGCCCGCACCATACTTAATCAGAGGACGAGTAAATCGGTATTGCGATAGTGATACTCGAATTGCATTCTGAAGCATCCCGATTACCTTGAAGAAAACGGGATCCAAAGATCTACAATTGTCGCGTTTCTACGTAATACGATCGTAATAAATCATTAAATTTAGAGGATTAATTTTATACATAAGCAACTACCACATCATGTTGAGTTCATGTATCCAAACCTTTAAAAACCTTGCCTAACATGAGAAATAACAATAAAAATGCTGGAAATAAAAGTTACCAAGATTGAAGAACAAGAACATTCAAGAACAAATCAAAGATTGAAGAAAAATCGGAAAAGTTCTTGAATTAATTGTGCAAAATATGTGAATCTTTCTCCTAGATGTTCCTACTTGTTATGGAGCTTTTACATCAATGAAATCTTCATAAAAAGAGTCCTAATGACTAAATATATAGGCTAGAGGTCGTTTAGAATAGTCCCCAAAATATAAAACTCTTTTGGCTAAAAGATAAGCACAAAATAAAAATCCTGTATCTGGCAATTTGTCACACTTAGAAAGCGTGACTAATTTTGTAACGGGATCTGGAGTGTGACTAATGACCGTATCGGTTCTTTTAATTTTCATCAACTTCGATCCGTCTTCGGTCTGGGGTTCACTGGAACTTTTGTATTTCGGATCGGTGCAATTTTCTTTGACTTTTTCTTCTATCTTTGACTGCTCATAACTTTCACACCAGGACTCCGATTGAGGTGACGTTTTTTCCAGTGTTCTTGTAATTGAAAGCTATTCAACTTTCCAGTTGGCCCCACCTCCGGAATAAGGCTGAATAATTATGAAAATTCCCTTTAACTCCCCATTTCTTGTTTTTTTTTCATTATTTTGAGTTCTCTTTGGCACTAACTTGTATGAAATACCTGTAAAACACATAAAAGATACACAAAATACGAAATTCTTGACAAAAAGGGTTAGTAGCATAAATATGAGACAAATCCAAGCTATTTACACCGCACGGGATCATAAAAATACAGAAATTAAGGGGATAAATGTGAAGAATTTATGCCTAATCAGATGCGTAGCTGCAGCACTTGTGGATGCTTGCAGGATTTGGAATTAAACGCTTCAGTTACTTCATTCCTAGTGTAGGGTGCAGTTCAATATTTCATTCGGGCGTGTTGGCCCTCAGTTATTTCTTTATGTCAGTCAGACTTTGTATTCGGATTTTATTTATATTAGACTTTTATTTGGATATGGAAACCGGTGGTTTATTTGGTATTATTTTATATCCATTGCTTATCAGATGATTGTTCAGCTTATTCATTTATTACGTGGATGGTTGGTTATTGTATTTGTTTCTGTATACTGTTTTGTTTAATAAAAAGATAAAATTTGGCACCGACTTTTTTTTAATACTAGGTGGTTAGTAAATGTTTTAAAAAAGTTTTTGACAGTGATGCTAAGAATGAACCAAATGGGAATCATGTTTTAATTTAATGAAGGCCTGATCACCCGGTATTTAATTAAGTGGGGTGTCACAGCTACTCCTATAACCTCGTAGGTAACTACAAATTTTCCTAAAGGGGTTGATATATCTCTTTGTTCTATTCAGTCCAGTAGTGGCTATTCACCTGACTCTGGCTTCTTGCGCCATCAAGTTGGTCTCGAGGAATTTGTTCATAATGAAGGTTTTGTTGAGTCTGTTATTGGAAAGTCCCCTGTTGTTATTGTGCCGTCGGTTATGGTAAAAAATTTCCTTTTCTTTCTAAACTCTTTTTTTCCATATCCTTGTTATTCTCATCATGTTCTCCATTGTTCTTCACAAGTTTCACTCCCCAAATAAATTGACACGCTAGTCCCTCTTCCCTCGAATGATCAGGTCTTGGTTACTCTCTTTAGAGCCTCAATCCTCAATCCAGAGGGGGCCGAAGTTGTTGTTACTGGTCAGGTAGGAGGTGTCCAGGAAGAAGTTACTGAAGTTGGAGGTACTATTGTTGTTCCCTCAGAGCAACATCTTTTTATAGATCCATGGGATTTTTATGAGGACGAAGATTACTTAAAATATCCCATAACCAAGGGTCAGGCGGGCCAAATCATATTGGTTTTAAATCACCCATAACCAAGGGTCAAGAGGGCCAAGTAATATTGGTCTTAAAATGTCCCATAACTGAGGGTCACGTGGGCCAATACATATTGGTCTTGAAATCTCCCATAACTTAGGATCAGGAGGGCCAAGTTATATCACTACACCAAAATGACAAAATTGTCACCTTTCAGCCGGTCACCCTTGTCAAGGTCATTGATCGTGACACAAATCTCGCGTTTTGTGTCATGATCATTGACCTTGACACGACCGTGACAAATAATTGTCATGGTCATTGACCGTGACAAGGCCGTGACAAATGTAGTTGTCACGGTCGTGTCACGGTCAATGACCGTGACAACTCTTTAAATAATTATCACGGTCAATGACCTTGACACGACCGTGACAACTTCTGCAGTAAAAAAAACCCTAGGCTTCTTTTTTTCCCCACCTTTTTTGGTTTCCCCTCTCTCTCTCTCTCTCTCTCTCTCTCTAAGCGATCTCTGCTCTCTCTCTCTCTAAGGTATATTTTTTTTCCTCTCTCTCTTTCATTTCTATATGTGTGTGTATGTGTATGTGTGTATATATATGTGTGTATATGTATGTGTGTATGTGTGTGTATATATGCGTGTGGTGGTGTGTGGTGGGGGAGGGGGGAAGGGGGTAATGGGGGGTGGGGTGGTGCAGGTGTGGTGGTGGTGGGGGTTGGTGGGGGGAGGGGGTGGGGTATGTGTATATGTGTGTGTATGTGTGTGTATATATGTGTGTGGTGGTGTGTGGTGGGGGAGGAGGAAGGGGGTAGTGGGGGTGGGGGTGGAATTTTCTAACTAAAAATATGATAATATTTTGTTATAATTTGTTAAAACAATGTAAACCTAAGTATGAATGCAAGGTTAGTGATAGTTAGAATTGTGTAAATGTTAGAAAAGTTCTAGAATTCATATGTTAAATTTAATTATATAAATATTTAAATTTGATAATAATTTTATTCATGAAATTAATTCAATTAGGTAAAATCCTAGATAATTTTTTAACAGAATTTGATAATATTATATAAAGTTTAGTAAATTCACAAAATGTTGCCAATTGTATGTTTTTAGAAATATCATTAGTTACTTTTGTGCCCAACTATTTAGAATCCATACACATGCATGTTGTTAGAAAGTCTTAAATTTAATTCTCACTTTAATTTGTAGAATCTCTGTACTTGGTTGGATTTATCCCTTTATGATAATGAAATTTATGCTCCAATTATAATTATCTCATGTCATAATTTTATTGATAAACAATAAATTAATAAAAATATGAAAATACCCCAATTGATTTAGTAAGAATTAAATTAACGTCATACCCCAATTAAAAATATGTGTGTGGGGGTGGGGTGGGGTGTGTGTGTGTGCGTAGGTGTGTGCGTGGCGGGGGGAGGGGGTAAGGGGTGTGGTGGGGGTGGTGGGGGGGGGGGGGTGTGTAGTGGGGCAATTTTAACAATTATATAGCTTTAATTAAGAAATTGTATAGCTTTAATTATAATTTTAATTGTATAGTTTTAGATGAAAGTAAATTAATAATTAGTGCCAATTTCATATGAAAGTAGGATTGCCCCTCATTTTAAATTAGTAAATTAATAATTGTGTACTTTAATTGTTAGTTTAATTGATGAAATGAATCAATTGAGTAGATGAATTAGAAGGAGTACGGGTTACACATTTGTTGTTGAAATTGCTGTTGGATTATTTTGTTTAGTAAATGTTGGGTTGGTTAGTTTTAAAAGTGGCATGACCACTGGATTATTGTCCATATGGGGGTGGGATTTTTCAACTTTTTTTGAAAATTACTTTGTATATCGAACAATATATACAAAGTATGATAATTAAATGAAACATATATGAAATTAAATATGTGCATATGTGTGTGTATGTGTGTGTGTGGTGGTGTGTGGTGGGGGAGGTTGGCAGGGGGTGTGGTGGGGGGAGGGGAGGGGGTGGGGTGGTGGTTTTTTTTAACAATTGTATAGCTATAATTAAGAAATTGTACAACTTTAATTGTAATTTTAATTGTATAGTTTTAGATGAAAGTAAATTAATAATTAGTGCCAATTTCATATGAAAGTAGGATTGCCCCTCATTGTAAATTAGTAAATTAATAATTGTATACTTTAATTGTTAGTTTAATTGATGAAACGTTGGGTTGGTTAGTTTTAAAAGTGGCATGACGTTAGATGTTTTCAACTATTCCACGTTAGATGTTTTCAACTAATTTAGACATATTTATGTACGTGTACGTGTGCGTTATGTACGTGTACGTGTGCGTTAGATGTTTTCAACTAATTTAGACATATTTATGTACGTGTACGTGTGCGTTTGTGTGGTAGGGGTGTGTGTATGTGTACTATTAGCATTTTTTTTATCTGTACTAATAACATTTTTTTACAGCAAATGTCTCCTTCAGATATTAAGGCGAAGATGATGATGCTATTTATGATGATGTCGTCTGGGCTCGGTGGTAGTGGAGGCGACGAGGGATCCTCCGCCCCTAGGTTCCCCAAATATGGAAAATTTGGGATTACCGTCGAGAACAAATTGGAGCTATTAGTGAGATCCCTCGAGCTGCTAAAGACGGTCATCAGCCCGGGGTTTATGAGTTGTAAGGAGGTGCCATATGAGCTCAAGTTAAGTGTTTGGGCGACACTACATGTAATATATTTATATTTATATGAATATTTCAATTTCAATTTCAATTTCAATTTCAATTTCAATTTCAATTTCAATTTCAATTTCAATTTCAATTTCAATTTCAATTTCAATTTCAATTTCAATTTCGATTTCGATTTCGTTTTATTTCAGGGGGTAGGGAGTGGGCCAGGGGGTAAGCCACATAGGCTCGATACTTATGTGGCTCTTCGAATGAAGAAGGGGAAGGACAAGGAGGTGTCCCCGAGCGTCGCGACGACGATTGTAAGTAATCCGACAGTTTAATTTTTCTTAATTACGTTATAATTATTTAGTTTACTTATTTTACTAATCATCTGCTTTTTGTCGTTTCAGGCAAAGCTTAAGGAAGTGCATGAGTCACACTCTGATGCCGATAAGGCATCTTTGTCCACAGACGCACTCAGCCAAGTGCTTGGCTCTGATCGCAAGGGGAGGACAAGGGGGTGAGCTCGTGGGTGGCCAAATCTAGGATCATTGGATTGGAAACGAGTGACATCGGGTTGGCTCGAACGGTGGATTCACACGACGCGAAGCTGTCCCATTTGGAGGCGACGGTCGAAGATATGTACGCATTCATGAAGCGTACGTTGAGCGGAGACCAAAAGGGGAAGGGGAAAGGGAAAGGGAAAGGGAAGGAGAAGGTGGTGGTGGAGGAGGAGGAGGAGGAGGAGGTGCGGGAGAACGAGGCGCAGGAGGACGAGGATGTGGACCTCGCTGCTTCTTCATCGTCACGTGCGTATTTCGATGATTCACTTACTTATTTAGCTCCCTTCCTCAGACCATTGTCGACACTTGGTTGGCCGAGCGTGTTCATATTGGATGTATTTGATGGCCAGCGGATAGGGCAGGGGTTGAGGTACCCGAATATCGTCGAGGGTGGAATAGTTCATGGACGTTCGCTTCAAGGGATCGAGTCCAAAGTGCTCATCACGCATGTGAGACCCGGGAAGGAGAACTCCATATTGTGGTTGCGCGAACAATGCAACGCGATGTATATTAGTGGGTGTGTCAATTCGTATATCGTGTGGCCAACTCACCTCCTCACATTTACCCAATACATGTAGTAACATTATTTTTAAGTTTGTCCATTTTAATTATATTTGGAGTATATCGTCATGTATATTATTTCTATTTTGATTATTTGGATTATATCATCATGAATATATATTTGCACTATCTTTAGTTTATTTGGATATATGATGTTTGAATAGGTACAACCAACGTTGTTATAACAGGTACAAATATACTGCTGGGCAGTGGCAATGGCCATACTGCCCAACAGATTTTTTTTAAAATTCTGCTCAGAATTGTCACGGTCATTGACCGTAACAAGTCCTTGACAAATCTTATCACGGACTTGTCACGATCAATGACCGTGATAATTTTTTTAAACATTGTCACGGGTTTGTCACGGTTATTAACCGTGACTAAACTTGTCACTGTCCATGTCCTTGACACGACCGTGACAATTCTAACAGACTTGTCAATGTCAATGACCGTGACACGTCCGTGACAAAAAAAGTTGTCTTGCCCCGAATTGTCATGGTCATTGACCTTGACAAGTCCAACTTGTCAAGGTCAATGACCGTGACAATAGTGCAGATTTGGTGTAGTGTATTGGTCTTAAAATCTTTCATAATCGTGGGTCAGACAGTCGAAGTTATATTGGTCTTAATTTTTTTTCTTCCAAGCCAGTTTGTATATTTTTTTGACTTGATAATTTCTTTATATTTCAGGTTAAGGTTGAGCAGTCGGCTGCACGCAACCCGAAAGTTAAAGGTGTTGCACATGAAATTTCACAGGCGAGGATAGTGGATGGTTTGGCAGTAATGGGCGAGGCCCCTAGTTTGCATGTTTAGGCAGTGGATCCAACTACTAGTGAGATGCCCGAAGTGGCTCTTCCTAGATACAAGAGAGTGACAACGCTTCACACACTCCACGCCCTTCTACTAGCGATAGAATTTTTAGTGTGCACCCTCCTAAAGCATCTCTCGAAGCGGTTGTGAGGCAATCCTTGCTCGATTTTCCCCATATCCCCACTGATTGTCCTCACGCATTATTTGAGCAGCTTTTAGCCAGATTTCCTTCAACTTTTGCCCCTCGCTGCATTCAACCCATACCTGTGATCATGGCCTACAGACTGCTTGGCCTAGCCACCATTTTAAATAAATCATCAACACACTTTTGGAGTCTTTGAGTGCTGATACAATCAAAGTTTTGTTGGGGAAGGTCAATTGGCTTATCAATGATGGGTTTTCATTGCCTTGGTTAGTGAAGCTGTTGCGTGACTTCAAGAAGGCTGATTTACCTGCTCTTTATCACCGGTTGGAGAATTATCATTGCTTTTAGGTAGCCATCTCGGAGGAATTAGTAAGCTTGGATGCCGAATTAGAGGCTAAGTTAATCAAGTCTGAGCAAGATCTAGATAATGTTCATCAGATAAGGGGGTGCCATCAGAAGGACTTGGCTAATATAATCTCTTAACAGAGTAGCCTTAAGTAAATTATTCCTTAGCACCACCACCCTCGTCGTGGCTCATCCAACTTGCGCTTTATAATGGATGCTCCCTAGCAGATTTTTATTTAAGTTCTCCTTTTGTTTGTGTCTTTTTTTTTTACTATCTTGGAACTTCAGTGTCTTTTAACATAGTAATTCTCTCTTTTTCTTAAATAAACTACTTGGCATTTGGTTTATGTCTTGCTTAAATATTGAATGAGCTAGTACATCCATGTGGTTTACATTATGGGTAGGGGTGGACGCGGTACGGTGTTTTACCGTACCGTATCATTTTGATCCGGAAAAAAATGGTTTTGGTTTCATATATTAAAATACCAAAAATCGGTCTTATCGAAACCGAAATTACCGCAAAAAAGTTTGTTGGTTTTGGTTTTAATATTAAAAAAAATTGATTTACCGAAATTACCGTACCGAATTTACTGAAACAAGAAAAAATTTGGTTTTGGTTTTTGTTTTAATATTTAAAAAAGTTGGTTGGTTTTGATTTTGGTTTTTGGGGGCTTTTAGTGTTGTTTAACGAAACCAGAGAAAACCAAATCCAGAAACCAGAAAAACCAAAATTACCGAAAAACCAAAATACCAGCCGGTTTGGTTTTGGTATTGATTTTGGTGTACTGGGTGGTAAACTGGTACAGTTTGGTTTTCACATCTAGAGTTTGGTTTTGATATTGGTATCTACTATTTACCGACCAAACTGTACCGCTTACACCCCTAATTATGGGTAATAAGGAAAGAAAAATGGACCAAAGCTTTCAAAACAAAAGATGACTTTATACAATGATAAATAAATAACCCAACATTTGCAAGGAATATTCTCCCTAAATAAGTAAGAACAAAACATAATGAAATAAATTAAAGTGTTTGGTGTAAAATTCAAACATGGTAGGTTTTGAGCCACTTGTTGTTCAGTTTGTAAGTAACATTATCTTCCACTTTAGATATCTCGTAGTAACCCGATTCATGAGCAACTCGAACAATGTGGGGTCTTCCCCACTTGGCTTCAAACTTAGGCAATGATAATCCCCTGATGTGCCTCGTGCAAGCCTTTAACACTAGGTCTCATTCCTTGAAATTTATTGGACTTATAATTTGATCATAGGATCTAGATAATCGTTTTCTATACATCTTGAAGTGCCCCTCAGTGTTGTCTCTATGATACTACAATGCTTCGAGTTATACATGTTGGCTATGGGGAAGCATGGCACTTCATAAGTTATAGCGAGAAGAAGGTACCTCGAGTTCTACTGGCAAAATAGCTTATGTCCCAAAGACCAAGGAAAATAGGGTATATCCTGTGGGTTTTCTCTTTGTCATTTGATAAGACCATAAAACCTCGAGTATCTTATCGTCCCATGTGCTTGTGAAATCCTCTAGCATCTTGGTCAATATGTTTATTAAAGTCTTATTGGTGGATTCTTCCTGCCCATTTCACTTCGAGCATGCTACAATTGACTTATGGTGGGTGATGTAGTATTTATTTATCAATATACTTACTTCATTATTTATAAAAGGAGTGTCGTTGTTCGATAGGAAGACCTTCGGGATACTAAAATGGCAAATTATGTACTCCTTCATGAATCGAGCGACAACCCCTACTGTGGCTCTCTTTAGTGGTATGGCTTCTACCAACTTGGTAAAATATTCAGTGTCAAAAAGTGTCCAAACCTTCCCCCTCAAGGAGGGATTTATTACCCCTACTAAATTAAATGCCCATGTGTGGAAAGGAAAAGGCATGGAGAGAGAATACAAGTCCACCAAAGGAGTGTGGATCATATTTCCATGCTGCTGCCAGGCCTTGTAATTAAGAAAGAACTCCGCTGAGTCTTTCTCCATCATAGGCCAGTAATACCCTAGGGTTATAAGTTGATCATAAAGTTTGGCTCCCCCAATATGTCCTGGATCGTGAGCCGACTTCAACACTTCTTCGACTTTTTCCCCCATGATACACCTTAGAGTCCTTACATAATAGCCTCGTCGGTACAATTACCCATCCCGGACATAATATCTGGGTTCTCACCTCTTTAGTTTCGTATCATCATCCTTGTCTATTGACATTACTCCATTCACTAGCATGTCCATGTATGGATGCCTCCAATCTTGAGATTGATCGATGAAGTTGCACTCTGCTGCCTGATAAAACAACCGACATTTCCCATAGTCCCTCTTTACTACTGTAGGATCTTGTCTCATCGAAGGACAAAAGTAAAGTGCACGTTGTAACCTTCTGTATAAGGGAACCTCAGTGGTCTCGCAACTATCTTCATGCACTTCATTCAATTTCCTCTTGGCTTCCTCGGGGTCTATGCATCTGGATAGCCATCCTCCTTTATTTTTATAGTATTAGTTTCCTTTAGCAGTGAAATACTGCACGAGGTAAACCAAACTTAGTGGACCTTCACCTGTCTCCAACTGTTTCCTTATTTTGCCCCTCCAATCATCGATATCATCTATGGGAAGTATCTCTAGTATGGTCGAGATAGCCATCTCGAACAACTTTTGAGTCTTCATCAAAAGCAATCTTTTAGGCAATGGTGGCATAAGCATCAGCATACCGATTCATCGTTCAAGGGTGTCTTTTGATCTTTACCACCTCGAATTGCCCAAACAACTTTTGTATAATTGTTCGATAGGGTTCTAAGCTCATGTGCTTCAAAGAAAACTCACCCGTCACCTGTTTAACCACCAAGTTCGAGTCCCCTTTTATCGCGAGGACCTGTATGCCCCTTCTAAGGGCCTCGAGTAGTCCCAGTACCAGCACTTCATACTCATCTTCATTATTCCAACACTTCAAATCCAACTTGAAAAATAATCGAATTTCTTCCATGTTCTTTCTCAAGATGACACCTGCTCTCCCCCTTATTTTCAGTTGAAGCGCCATCAAATTCCATGTTCCAATCTTCCAGGATGGCTGCTATAAAATTGTCTTGAAAATCATCACTCGAAAGCTCCTCCACAAGTGGCTCGAATGTACTAGAGGAAAAAATGTCTAGCAAGTCTGTATAAGCTAAGCTCTTGATAGCTCAAGGAACTATGAATTTACGATCATACTCTAAGTGGATTAAGAACCATCAGGCTACCATGCCTATTAGTAGAGTTCTAACAAGAAAAAACTTTATGGGATCACACCTAGTTACAATATGGATAGTTAATGATAGTAGGTAATGCCTAAGTTTTTGTGCTATAAATACAAGGGCTAAATAGTTCCTCTCAATGCTAGTGTATCTAGCCTTTGGCCCATATATAATACTACTCAAGTAAAAATAGTTTTCTCTATACCATACATCTCTTAGGATAATAACGCCCCAATAGATCGTTCAGTAAATGTGAGATATACACGTAATGGGATATTTTCCTTCAGGGGAATCATCGTTTGAGGGGATGTGAGGAGTGCTTTTAGCTTTTCAATGGCGTTCTGGTATGTTTGTTCCCGTGCAAACTTGGAGCCTTTTCTCTTCAGCTCCATTAGTGGATCCGTCACCTCAGCTAACCCTGATACAAACCTCCTCAGGTAGGATACTTTCCCTAGGAAGCTCTTCAACTCTCTCGCTAATTTTGGACTTTGCATATCAAGAATAGACCGTTGTTTGTCCAAGTCCATCTGAAAACATTGCTGATTCACCACAAACCTGAGGAACTTCCCATTTGTCACCCCGAACCCACATTTAAGAGGGTTTGTTTTCAACTTGTACTTTCTGCATCGGCTAAACACCTTCCTCATATCATCTAAGTGAGCAGTCTCTCTAGTAAGTGGCTCCTGCATTCTTCAAACCAAATGGCATAACCACGTACACGAAATTGCCCAAAGGTATTTGAAAGCCAGTCTTCTTGGCATTATCTCGGTCCATTTTGATTTGGTTATACCCGATATAACCTTTCATAAATCTATATATCTTATATCCCGCAGTTTTATCGATTAGGCAATCTATGGAAGGCAACGAGAACTTATCTTTTGGGCTTGCTTTATTTAAGTCCTTAAAATCCACACAGATTTGGATTTGGCTCTTGTGTTTATTTCCCACAGGCATGATGCTAGACAGCCAAATCGGCTACTGGATAGGGATAATGAAATTAGCTGTAAGCAAGCTTTGAATCTAGATCTTCCTTGTACATTTGAGTGGCCTGCTTTATTGGGATGGCCAATGGCAAAACGTTCAACTTATGGAAGCTCATTTCCTTGTTGACCCAGGCATTTAGGTGTATTTCCATGTGAAGACATCTTTGAATTCTTGGAGAAACTTAATCAAATCCTCTCGAGGCTCCCCTTTCAGGTCCTTCGAGATAAAGATAGGGCTATGGTCATCACCCTCCTTAGCCAAGTTTATCTTCTCCAACACTTGGATTTACGACCTAGGTCTGTCCTTCATGCACTCAGGCTCCTCCTTTACCTCTTCTATAAACTCTTGGATATTTGAGTTGTCAATCACCATGCATTTCCCTTGGTTATCTACCAATAAACATTCATAAACCGGGTCAGCCTCATCAGCCAGTCCTTCAACTGCCCGCTCACACCTTCATAACTTATAAATGATTCTGCCGTTAGGCAAAACCACTCCCTTGCACTGTCGGGAAATTTCCTCCCTATGAGGACTCTTTCGATAATTTTCTTCTAACTCTCTCAGAGAGTGCCTGCTGAGAATGGTCTGGGTCTAGACCTAGTGTTCTATTGGATCAATATGTGGCATCGTTCGATCACACAGCTGCCTTGACAAACTGGGGTGCCTTATCGAATCTTGATCACTTTCTTGTTCATACGTATCCACCGACCGAGTAGGTCCACGCACTCTCTCCCGAGTGCTTGGAATCCTTATTCCTCCAGTATACTTTGTTACCACTATGGCCTCCTCGGACAACTCGGTATAAAAGGTAGCATCCACTAAGTGCGCTTCTTCCTTTGCAAAAGGATTTTTAGATGCTCGAATCACCACCTCTTTGCCCTTTATGTTTTCCTTGACTTATTGGTGGTAAGTGGAAGGCACCAACCTAGGGTTGTGCATCCACACCCTTCCCACTAGCAGCTGGTATAATGACTCGCAATCTATGATATGGAATTTAATATGGGAAGTAATATTCCCCATTGTGATACCCATGCTAACGTATCCCATAAATTTAGATGACTGATTATCGTACCTTGAGATTGCTAACAAGTGAGGCACTATTCTTATTTCATATAGGCCAGTGGCATAGAGAGATCCGATGGGAATTATTTTAATGGATTCCCCTCCATCCAACAACACATGAGAGAAGACATAATTATTCACGGATGATATAACATAAAGAGGTCTGTTGTGATGATACCTGACCAATCTATCTGCCTTTGAGAACGTGACTTCAAAAAGATACATCCTCACAAGCTTGGCCATGGGCCCTTCCATTTTAGGTATGGCTCCAGCTGTGAGTGCTTGGGAAGTTCAACCTAGTCGAAGAACCAATTTAACTTCTGCGATAGTGCAACTACTGTGTATTCAACACAGGGGTCTATTTGTTCTTATTTCAGTTCATAAACTTCCTCTACGTATCTATAAGTAGCCTCATCGTAGGCTATCACTACATTTACTACTTCTAGAGAGCACGTCCCCACCTGTCTACTTAGACTCTCGATAGGGTCATGGGAGTTCATGAGGATCCTCTTTGCCTTCAAATCTTCTCTTGTTTCCTCTACCCCTTCTTCTTACGCCGCCACCACCGTCCCCACTACACCATCGTCAGCGTAGTTTACCCTCAACGGTATTACCCTCCCCAAGGTAACTAATGGTCTTAACAATAAACTACACAAGGTAGGTGGCAGTGGTGTGGGTTTTATCACCTAGGCACTATTCCTCACTTCTTTTAGGAATGCTGCGAAAGTACCTTCTTGTGTTTCGTTGATCAAGTGGCAGATATGTTCTGGCAATATCCCTTCTGCACGTATTTCCAAAAGCTTATGTTCTAGTGTTTCCTCTCTCGCATCTAGAGAGTGCTCGTGGAACTTTCTGATGTAGGCAACAACATCTTCTCCTGGCCTTTGTTTCTCCTGCACTAGTTGCATGAGCCTAAACTCGTCCTTAACCAAAAATAACTTTTATACAAATAAAATGTGCAACTCCTCCCAAGAGGCTACACTACCTGGGGCCAAGTGGGAGTACCACGTATAAGCCTTTTCAGTAAGGGATTTTAAAAACTTCCTTAGCCTTAGTTTTTTGTTATTACAGTGGGCCCCAAGGCTCTCAATGAACCTTTTCACGTGCTCCTTAGGGTTTGCACCCTTCCATGTGTACTTTTCAAAGATGGGTGGAATATATCCTTCTGGGTGGCGTTCATTCTTAATTCCTCCGAATACGGAGTGCGAAAGTCATTGTAAATTGAGGAACTGTATCCTCCAGCCTTAGACACTGCTATGAACTTTAACAGCTCATTCTTCATTTCCTCCATGCTAGGTGGTGGAGACCTGATTAACGGTGTTATCATGACAACTGGCATCGCCGGCATAGTTGGTGCACTCTTCCATGCCATTAGTCGTTGCATGTGCCATTGAAGCCATCCCTAGGCCTTATGCCACTAGCCGTGTCATTATAGGTGGGCTATTAAGAGGTGGAGCAATGGGAGGGACATTACCAAAGGTAGGTGGAGTAGTGGGAGGAACACCACTGAAAGCAAGTGTGGCAAATCCACCCGTAACGGAGGGAGATGGTCTCCTTGTTAATGGTTTCATGAAAGAGTTCGCTCCTTCAATGATTCCCAGCATCGCCTGGGCTGCTGTGGTTTTGATGAACTCTGCGAACAACACCATGAGCCCTGCCATTTACGCTGACCCTATCCCAGCCTGCATGCTTGCCGTATCCATTACACATGTAAAAGATGTGCTAGGCTCCATTTGTGTTACTCATACTTTTTCAGGAAATACAACGAGATCTTCCTCTTCCTTATGCTGCATGGCGTCAAAATCAATAATCCTTGTAGTATTATCCTCTGGCATCTTTTTGAAAGAGAATACCTCCCCAGGGGAGCCGCCAAATGTAATATGTGGGTTCTAGAAATACAGTTAGTATCAAGCAAGGCATAACCCCTTATCAAGATCACAATTGGTGCTGAGGACGGTATTTAATAATGACAATAAATTAGGTCAAGAGAGGAAATAACATTCACCGCTCATGCCAATATTGAATGAGATCTTTACACCATAAATTCATTGTAAATATAATAAATAGATGGGACCAACAAGTGGCTTGGTCGTAAGGAGAAAGAGCAAGCACTCTCGACACAATAAAGGCAACGCAGGAACTCCAAGCTGAGTTAATGCTCAATGATGTGGGTATTAATGAGTGTAGGGAGAATTTTTGGACAATCAATGTTCTCACAGAAGCTCTTGTGTATGAGGAAAATCCAATAGTGATTCGGGATCAAGATTATCGTCCTTGTAAACTGTTTGGTTGGTTTATTTATATGGAGGCAAGGTTACTCGAGTAACCTTATTGGAATTAAATGTGAATGACTTGCATTAAATGCTAAAGTACAGTAGCATTAATGCCAAAGATACTTCATTAAATGCATTGGATATTATATTTTGGCGAAAAACTACTCAACTAGTTGGAAGCATGGTGGCATTAATGAGGATGTGACGTAGAAGCTCAAAGGCTTACCTTAGAATGGCTATGAAATCAGATTTGATGGGCTAGGCCTGCCATCCTTAGGATAAACTCACTTGAGTGCGGTAATTTCGAGTTCCACAATGCCAGACATTATGACATCATAAAGTGGGTGAATAGTGGACCCCACTAGACATGTGATCACAAAAGTTAAATGGACGGAGTCTGGTTTTTAGGTTGCGCGACTGGAAGGTAGCTCGAGTATTCGATCGCTGTTTATTGGCTAAGAACTATATATAGTCCAAAGATACATGATTGGGGTCCTTCGAGGGGGTTCCCCCGATAGATCATGTGAGCTCTCCTATGCCCTGCCAGGCATGGTCCCTCGAGTGTACCGCACAACCTTGCCCATATTGCAAAGTAATATTTTTCAAATAAATAAAGTATATGATCAAATACATTTGACTTTATATTACAAAATATAATTATTAGAATAACTTTTTCCTTCAAAGAGAGTCTTTCAAGGATTATTTATGGAGGGTCCTCGTGGGAAGTCCTTCGAGATGTCTTCATCTTCCTTTTAGGTTGCTAAGTATAGAATCAACCGAGATAATCAATCTTTGGTAGGGACTCCCCACTACACCATTAATAACCCTAAATACAACCTCGAAGGAAAATGGGCCCAACCCAAGAAACATTGCCTCCCTAGACTGAAGTCGGTTCAGGGATTGTAAAGCGCCTAGAAGTCACTCTAAAGGTATCTCAGCAGAACTCGGCTCATCTCAACTCTAACATCAAGAGAATAACCATACTAAAGAACTTGTCCTCTACTAGATGCATCCCATCTCCCATTGTACCGAGGCTATTTGAGTCTACCATGCTTGATAAAAAGTACCATATCCCCTATCTTGATGTATGCTTTTATAAAGAAGAATTTTCTACTATTATCAATGTTGCCCTACCTCCATTTGATGGAAAAATAAACATTGATTTTTAGTATTTCCTTGTGTGTGTTACATGTGATCATAATGAATCCAATAATGGATTAAAAATCACCCCTAAAAATGATAACTCCATAGACTTAAAATACTTAAAACACTTGAAAAAACTTGACCAAAGTCAAAACAGACATATGTCTCCCAATGAGGATAACATAATAACCATAAACTTGGGCACTCCTTAAAATCTTAAACAACTACAAAAAGGTTCCTCCCTAGATAATAATGAATGAAAAGACCCCACATACCTCCATACTAGTTTCTTGGATGTTTTCTCTTGGTCCTACGCCACTATGCCTGACATCGACTCGACTATTATTATGCATGAGATACCCACTCTCTTCGATGAAAAACCCATAAAGCAAAGGCTCCGTAATGTAATACATAAATGTCCCTTGAAGGTAAAGGAAGAAATAGAGAACCGACATGATGTCGGGTTCATCCAAGTAATCAAATATCCCACATCGATAGCCAATATCGCACAAGTACCAAAAACTAATGACAAAGTTTGAATGTACGTAGATTATAAAGATCTCAATTGGGCCTACCCCAAAGATGATTTCCCCTATAACCCATTAACTTATTAATAAACAACACAACTTGTATCGTTCTCAAGTCCTTCACCGATGGATTCACATATTATAACCAAATCAAAATGCATCCTGGCCATTAAGAGAAAGCAGGGTTCATTACCCCCTGGGGGTACATTATCATATGGTCATGCCCTTCGATCTCAAAACTGCTGGTGCAAATTACTAGAGAGCGATCACAACCATTGTGCATGACCACATACACAAGGAAGTAGAAGTTTATGTGGACGAAATGATCATTGAATCTAATAGCTGAGAAGGACGCGTCTCAGCACTCCAAAAATTCTTCCAAAGGTTACACCTTTTATAAATGAGGCTAAATTAATAAAATTGTGTCTTAATAATCACTAATAATAAGGTGCTTGGATTCATCATCAATAAAAATAGAATTGGGGTAGAACCCACCATGGTCAAATCCATACAGGAAATTCCTTCCTAGGATAACTACAGTTCATAAGTCGGTTCATCAACAAGCTCATCACCATTTGTGAACCCATTTTCCAAATACTCTAGAAGGACTTACCCAAAGAATTGAACACTGATTGCCAAGATACATTCAAGAAAATACAATATTACCTCACTTATCCACCAGTGCTAGTTCCTCCTAAGTCAGAACTACCACTCTTGTTCTACATGACCAAAACAGACATGATTGTCGGAGCCATGTTAGTACATAGCATTAAAAGCTCTCAAAAGGAATGTGCCATATACTATATCAACGAAAACTTTGTATGGTATGATCTCAAATACACCTCCTTAGAAAAGGTTTTCATTTCCCTTATATGGATCACTTGTAAATCATAACATTATATGATGTCCTTCAACATATAACTCATCTCTAGGATGAATCCCCTGAAATACCTCTTTGAGAAACATGCTCCCTCCATTCGAATGGCCAAATGTCTGTTAATACTATTCTAATTTGAAATCACATATTCCACATAAAATTACACTAAAATGTGATCCATCTCTGACCTCCTCGCGGGACAACCACTATTAGACGAGAAAGAGAAAAATGAGGCAGAATTCCCCGACGAAAATCTCCTTGCCCTAGACGATAGAGAAACTTGAGAATTCTATTTTGACGGAGTGTCCAAGAAAAGAGGATTTGGCATAATAATTCTACTTATATCCCCTAACTTGATATGATTCCCCACCACTATCAAGATCACACATGAATACACAAGCAACATGGACGAGTACAAGGCTTGCATCACAGGACTCAAAATTTCCTTAGAAATAGGAATCACTGACCTGAGGGCCTACGAAGATTCTAGCCTAGTCATCAATCAAATACTAGGTAAATAGAAGATTCAGGATAACAATATACAACCATACGATGCCTACTTAGAATAAGTGTCTTTATGATTCGAATATCTCGAATTCAGCTTCCTCTCGAGAGCTAAAAATAACTTCACGGATGCACTTACCACCTTGGCCTCCATGATCAACATACGAAAGGGAAGCGCAGATATTACATTCATTGTAACTAGCTAAAACACCACTTCATATTTCTTTAAGGTCGATGCCATTGAAGAAATAACCGAGGGGTCACATCCTGGTACTATGACATATGGAACTTGCTCAAAAAAATAACTACCCATTAAATGCCTCCTCCAATGACCAACTTACCTTGCGATGATTGGAATCCCAATTCATTATCTATGGGGTCCAACTCTAAAAAAGTGGGTTCTATGGTGTGCACTTATGGTGTCACACAGGACAAAACCCTTGAAATTATGGACAAAATCCATAGAGACGAACATGGTCCCCACATTAGTGGGTACACCCTCTCTAGAAAAATACTCCGACAATCATACTATTTGACCACCATGGAAAAGTAATGCAGTGAGTAGGATAATAGGTGAATCCAATGTCAATTATATTCCCCCTAACAACATTTACCTCCCCCATATCTATATAGCACGACCTCGCCCTCTCCGTTCTCCACCTGGGGGATCGACATCGTAGGGAAGGCAAATCTTAAGGCCTCCTTGAGGGATGAGTTCATCTTAGTTGCTTGTGACTACTTCACCAAATGGGTCAAGGATGAATCCTATGAAGTTCTAATGCTAAGAAATTAGCCACATTCATACGGTAAAAAATCATCTACTGCTTTGACGTACCTCACGAGTTGGTATCATATAATGGATATCATTTTGAAAAGGAGGTCTCCAAGCTATTACACGAGTACAATATTACTAGTCATAAGTCATTCCCCTATAGACCCACAACCATTGGAGCAGTCGAGGCTGCTAACAAAAATTACTAAAATATTATTAGTGAGATGATCAAAACCTACAACGATTGGTCAGCTAAACTCCCATATGCCTTATGGGTCTATCGTACTCTAGAATGAAACTCCATTGGGGCCACCCCATACTCACTAGTTTATGGCTTGGATGCAAACCTACCCATCAAACTCAAGGTACCCTTGCTAAGGGCAAAAGTCAAGTACTCAAAGCTGACTAGGTCCAAGCCCGCTATGACTGACTAGCCCTCTCAAATGAGAGGAGCCTAAAATATACTTTCCACAACTAGGGCTACTAATAGCATATCACTCGAGCATTCAATAAATGATGAAGAAACGCTTTAGGGTTAAAAGTTTGTTTGCAAGATTAATAACAAGCTGTTATAAGTTGTGTAAACTCCGAATAAACTTTTTGGGAAAAACTCTTTTCAAAAAACACAAGATGTGTTATAAAATACTTTCTGAATATATGTAATTAATTTGATAGTTGGTTACATTCTTTTTACTTTTTATTAAAAATTTACTAAAGTTACTATGCAGTCCCAATCACGACAACAGTTAAGAATATTCAAAGAAATAGACACATAAAATTTTAACGTGGTAAAATACTTAAACAAGGGAAACATCCACGGTGCCCTCTACGGTACGAAACAAAAATACACTAGAATAAAGAATCAAGTTATAAAACTTAAGCAAAACATAAGGATCCTAACCTAAGTTCAGAATGTACCTACATGAGATTATCCACTCCAAAAGTAATCTGAATTGGACTGGTCGTTTCTTGCTACTTCTTTGATTTTTCCTTGATCTCCTTCTCTTTGAATTCTGATTCCAGCAACTCTTTTAAAATCCAAGATTCTAGACAGAACCACAATGTCTAAGTATTCGTGTGAGATAGTGTTTGTGATGTGCTATTACATGCAGACATGCTACTCACCCTCTCAAGATTATACAAACAATCCTAATGAATAACAACAGTTCTAAAATGATAGGTTATTTCTGAATCTGGAATTTTTCAAGCCAAGACTTCTTGATCTTTTATTTATCCATAGATCTCAAGGATACCTTGCTCAGAACACGGTTCAAGGTCTTAAACAATTTCAGTATTTTGAAAATATTTTTAAAATTGTAAACCTCCAATTGAGATCCAAACTAGACTAGAAGTCTACTTTATTAAAAAAGATTCAAACTTAACATGCAGAGACTGATTCAACAATTTTTGGTAAAAACTTCTTTTCAGATCTATGCCTTAAAACTTTAGCAAGAGTTCGTTGTGTTCTTTTTATTTTTGTACACATGTATTTCATAAAACATGAAACAGAAAACTAGAAACACACACAACTCAGTAGATCTGAAAATATTTTGAAACTAAAACTTTTTATTTCAAAATTTGTTGAAACTGAATAGATCTATAAAATAAAATCTAAAAAGAGAAGCAAAAAACAAAATGTGAGATGTTCTCTTTTAGAAAAACTCAATTTCAACGATGAAACTTAAGTCTCTCATGGAGATGAGTTCTGAGAGAATCAAAGATTTGAAGAGGTCTTCAAATGAAAACTCAATACCAAAAACACAGAAACCCTAGAAGAATCTAACTCTAAAAAAATGGGTTTTCTGGTGTATGGAACTTTTAGGTTTGATGTTTAGTTTGGGAGAAAACACTCATAGGTTTGAACTACGGAGAAACTAGGGTTTCTTCTTTCTATTCTCTCTATTTCATTTCCCTCTCTTCTCCCTTCTCTCTCTTCTCCCTCTTTTCTCTCAGATTTCACGAAATGGAAAAAGTCTCAAAATGCTGAGGCTTGGGTCCCTTTTATAATAACAGAGGAAGGATCTAGAACATCGACCTCAATCATATGGGTGGGATTGAGTCTTGACCAATTGACTTTAATCCAACGGTTCAACACTAGCGGTGGGTTAAATGTACGAAGATTGGTTTAAACTGGCTTCACAAGGATTAAGTCACAACACATGCAGTACGTTGATAAGGTTAATCCAAGGGCTAAAAATGTGTATGCATTTTGTGTCTAACAGAAAACACAAATCCAATCGATAGGCTACCAACACATGTACGAACCAGATGAATGCAAAAATGTGTGTTTGAAAATAATTACAAAGGCTGCCATGAATTCTCTAGCGCTTTTGGATTCTACCCAGGCAAACAATCAGCAAAGAGAATACGTTTCTGAAATTCAAATTTTACCCACAACACTTTTAAAACATTTTTTTAATTAATTCAGAGATCATTTGAAAATTATTTTAAAATATATAAAATGATTTAAGTTGAATTAAATTGATTTTAAAATGACTTGAAGTGTTGAAGAACCATTAGAGAAAATAGGTTATATGAATAATGCATAGTGTGTGTCCTATTTGTGGTTTTAAGGATAGAAATAACTTCCCTTTGTTGATTCTCTTGGACATGATTTCTTCTTTGAGTTTGAACCTTTGAGGAGATGGAGTTCTCATAAAATCTAACCTAGTTTGTCTAGATATCCAAACTAGTTGGAACTCCTATATATGTAGACTCAAGTATATCAATATATAGTTTGTTCTCAATCTCCCCCTTTGGATATTAGAGACAAAATTCCCTCGCGTATTCAGAACTCATGGGACAAAATAAAAAGAAATCCTATGTGTCCTATACAAAAATTCTAACTACCCATTCCCATCCTAGAATCGAAAGTAAGGAAAAAAATACATCACTCAACTATATACAGACCAATACCCTACAAAATAGTAACAAGATATACAACGGGTCTGAAATGCCTGTAAGAAGATAAACAATAAATTAGCATATTAATTGAGTTAGAATCATGAATAGATAGTAAAATCGCTAAGCAATACTCAAGATATTCTCCCCCAATTTTTCTCAAATATATAAGGGGTATAAATCACAAAAAAAAAAGAGATTAATTGAGAGTAATCACGCCTATAGCTGTGCACAAATACTCAAATCGAATGTTATCTAATGGTTTGGTAAAGAGATCTACGAGTTGCTTTTGAGTGTTCAGATATTCAATAATGAGATCTTTGGATTCGACAAGGTCACGGATAAAGTGATGTCTATTCTTAGTATGCTTAGTGCGGGAGTGCATTACAAGATTTTTGGAAATATTAATGGCACTTTGATTATCACAAAACATGGTTAATTGTTGTTCTGTGAGACCATAATCACTAAGCATATGTCTAATCCATAATAATTGAGCACAACAACTACCAGTTGTTATATATTCAGATTCGGCGCTCGATAATGAAATACAATTATGCTTCTTACACGACCAACCTACGAGATTATTGCCTACGTAGTAGCAAGAACCAGAAGTACTCTTACTATCGTCAGAACACCTAGCCAAATCGGCATTGGTGTATCCTATAATAAAACTAGTCTGATCATTTGTGTACCAAATACCAAATTTTAGAGTACCCTTAATATATTTAATAATCCTTTTTACACTTATAAGTGAGATTCTTTAAGGTTACTTTAATATCTAACACAAATACACACGGCAAAGGATATGTCAGGTCGAGACACGCTAAGATACATCAAACTCCCTATCATACTTCTATAAAGAGTGGGATCAACACTTTTCCCAATATCATCCTTAAAAAGTTTAGTTGAAGTACTCATGGGGGTTCTAGAAGTTTTGGCATTTTCTAAGCTGAATTTTTTAACCAAGTCTGTAGCATACTTGGATTGGGAAATAAAAAGACCATCACTGCATTGTTTGACTTGTAAACCCAAAAAATATTGTAGTTCGCCCATTAAAGACTTCTAAAATTCAATATGCATGATATCAGAGAAGTTCTCTACTTGTTTAGGACTGGTAAAACCGAAAATAATATCGTCCTCATATACTTGTGTGATTAAGACATGTTGATTTTCCTTTCTAACAAACAACGTTTGATCGTTTTCGCCACGGACAAAATTGTGGGATACTAAAAAGTTAGACAATCTCTCATACCAAACTCTAGGAGCATGTTTCAAATCGTATAAGCCTTTATTAAGTCTAAAGACATGGTCCGAGTGTACATGATCAACAAATCCTTTGGGTTGTTCTACGTATACTTATTCAGATAAAATTCCATTTAAGAAATCAAATTTAACATCCATTAGGAATAATTTAAATTGCATATGATAGGAGATGACAAGAAGGAGATGAACTGATTCTAGACGAGTGACAGGAGCAAAGGTTTCGTCAAAATCAATTTCCTCAATCTGGGAGTATCCTTGCGCAACCAACCTAGCTTTATTTCTAATGACCTCCCCATTTTCATTAGTTTTGTTTTTTAAGAATCCATCTTGTGCCAATAACCATCGAATCTTTTGGTCTAGGAACAAGATTCCACAAATCGTGACTCTTAAATTGGGTTAGCTCTTTTTGCATAACATTTATCCAAAATGAGTCAGTAAGGGCATCATTAACATTTTTAGCTTCCTCAAGAGACCAAAATAAGAAAATTGTGCCACTTGTTGAAGTTGGGATCTAGTTCGAACTGGGTCCGAAGGATTACCGACAATGGTTTCAGTGGGATGATCTTTAGAAACCCAAGTGGGTATAGAGGGACTCCCAAGTGGCAATGAATTAGTATCATCTTGAGGATCAGTGGGTAGAATAGGTTTGTCCTCATTAAATGTTACTGGTTGATTGTCACTTCTTCTAACACTCGTGCCATCTACAATTACATTAATTGATTCCATAATAGTTTGGGTTCTATAGTTGAAAACATGCAAAGCCCTACTATCTTGGGAATATCCAAGAAAAAATCCCTTTTCTCCTCGGGTATCAAATTTCGAAAGTTATTCTCTATCTTTTCACATATGGTAGATACTACCGAAGGTTTTAAAATATTTTAAGTTTGGCTTTTTGTGGAACCATAACTCATAAGGTGTTTATTTGGAATTTTTTCTGAGGTAGATACGATTAATAATGTGACACGTAGTTTGGATAACTTCTACCCAAAAATATCTAGGGAGATTATTAGCATGCAACATAACCCTAGCCATTTCTTGTAAAATCCTATTCTTACGTTCATCTATACCATTCTGCTGCGGGGTTTTGGGAGCGCTAAACTCATGTTTATATCCATTATCTCCGTAATACTCAGAAATTCCAGAGTCCTTGAAATCTCCACATCCATCACTCCTAATTCGACATATCTGGGTATCTTTCTCATTCTCAATTTTCAAGATGATTCTTAAGAATTCATTGAAGGGTCCTGATTTTCGTTTCATAAAGGCTACCCATGTATATCTCGTATAGTCATCCACTATAACTAGGATGTAATAGTTTCCACATAAACTAACAGTTTTTTAGGGGACTATGAGGTCCATGTGGATAAGCTCTAGGGGTTTAGTAGTAAGGACATCTTTAACTTTCTTGTGAGGGGATTTACTTACTTTCCCTTCCTGGAAAGGTCCACATACAGGATTAAAAGAATTTTTAATTTTAGGTAAACCTCTAACTATCTCTTGGGAACTCAATATTCCAAGGTTATCATAATTTATGTGTCCCAATCTATTATGCCATAGATCAGAATCCTCTAATCTGGCAACTTAATAAGATTCAGAATTTGGAATTACTGTGTAATAATTTTCCTAGGTTCTGTTTCCTATTAAAATACAATTACCTTTTTCATCAATAATTTTGCAATCATTTTTTGAAAAGGTAACTGAGTCATTGGAGTCACAAAATTATGATATACTTAAGAGATTGGCTTCCAGGCCTATAGCTAAGAGAACATCATTCAGTTCAGGAAGCCCGTGCTCACTCAATGTTCCCTTACCTATGATCTGAGATGAAACACCATCTCCAAACATGACACTACCTCTAAGGAAGTCTGTCTTGTTCTTCAATTTGGTTTCGTCCCCGATCATATGTTTAGAACATCTGGAATCCAAATACCATCCAATTGAAGTGCTTTGTGCCTTTAAAGCATAAATGACAATGTTGCACTTGAGCGGGGTAGTAGATCATCTTTTCTAATCCAAATAGGCCTAGTTTTAAAATTATTGGGACCTTTTGACTTAGAAAAGGATTGAGGGATCTTTCTAAATGATGTTTTCTTAATTTTGAACCCTCCCTTTTTCTTTTTAGAACTAGAGTTTTTTTGGCCTGTCTAGGAAGTACATAAATATTTCTTGATTTCCTAGAGTAGTTAAAGCTTTGGTAGGTCGGGGTGTATAACCTTTTCTAGAAACATTCATCAAGAGTATGACCGAAAATATTGCATTAGGAATAGTACTGATGGGTATAGGATTTGACGTTCTTACTAAAGTCTTTGAAAATTGACTTGGATCTATTGGGTAAAGTAGTCTAGTCGTCATTAGGTTTAGGTTTTTATCTCTGGTCTCTGGCAAAAGGACAAACGTATTTGGTCTGACTGTTTGGTTTCAACTGTTGATTGTACTGATTATGTGTTGTTTGAGAGACATTGAGACTAGGTTCACCTTTTCGAACATTTTGAGAAGTTTTCCTTGTTTTATAAAGGTAACATATTCAGGAGAAACTTTGGTCTTACTTGTACGCACTATTTCTCCAAATCCTAGGCCAGACTTATCTTCAGAGTCAAATTTGCTTCCAGTAATAATTTTTTCATAAGACTTGGTTTGTGTTTCAAAGTGTTGGAATTTTTTAAACACATTTGAAACCTTTTGCTTTGACTCTTCTAGTTCAATAAGGGTTTCCTTGTATTTTTGTTCAAATTCATGGTTCTTTTGAATCAAAGTATTTATTCTCAAGGTATAATTCTCAATCTTAGTCTCATGAGCAACACATTGGGTAGTATAATCTTCAGTGTTCTTCCTCATGGTCTGGTTAAGTAAATCGATACGCTCACTTAAGGTTTTTATCATTTTTTCTAGGCGAGCACTCTTCTTAATCATTTTAGTGTATAACTTATGTAAATCAGGCAGGTCATCATTAGACTCACTATGTGCATCGTATAAAGTGTCCCCTATATTTTTGTTAGGTTCATTACTCACGCACATGTTCAATTCGTCATCAACATTCTCACTTTGACTCACACACAATCATTCAACAGTTGTAGGGACAGAATTACCAGGAATATCATTAACAAGTCAACATGAATAAACGATTCATGAGCAGGCAAACAGTCATCATCATTATATATCATCTTAGCAAAGAAAGACATACAGTACTCATTTATCTGGGTTGACTCAGTTTCATCAGAATCACTAGAGTCGTCCCATGTCTTACACATATTTGCCTTGTTATTGTTATTAAAACTAGTTGGACATTTACTAGCATAGTGACCTAGTTTATCATAACGATGACATTTAACATCTTTTATGTCAGGTTTAGGTCTGTTAGGATCATAATTCCTCATATTGTCATAGGTGTTCTTGGTATTGTCTCTATCATGAGGTATGTGAGATTGATTACCTTGATAATTTGATTTGCCTTGTTTAGAGGCTACATCATTTCTAAATTTTAAAATCTTTTTGAAATGCTGACTCATAAGAGCTATTACATTGTTAAGGTTTTCCAAATCAAAGTTTTCAGGACAGTCAGTGTCAAAATCTATAGTTTTCATTTTAGGCACTGGAAATTTAGAAGAAAACACAACATTTGAACTAGAGGCTTTATTAGTCTGTCTGGTCAATTGCTTTTTGAAGTCTACTTCCAATTCTACAGTCCTCAATTTACTGCTAAGTAGTTCAGGAGTCATATTAGGGTCATTCATTTCCTCAATAGCATATCTCTTGTTGTCAAATTTAGATGGCAATAACCTAAGAATCTTTGAAACAATTTCCTTTCTACTATAGGTTATACCATTTGCATGAAGTTTTGTAAAATATCAGTTAACCTTATGTAGAAATCGTCAAAGGATTCATTGCCATTCATAATCAGGGTGTTATATTGCTGAATGAGCATTTGAGTTTTTCCAGCTTTGACACGTTCATCACCCTCATGAGCAATGACTAAAGTGTCCCATGACTCTTTAGAAGTAGAACATATGGATATTCTTTTGAATTCATATTCGTTTATGGACATAAAGATGGCATTCTTTCCTTTGTTATTATCTAGAGACAATTTTTTCTATTTCTTAGTAAATTCACTAAGAAGTTTCTTAATCCTTGTTGGATCAGTGGATGAAGTAGGTTTAGTAGGATGTTCAAACCCTATTTCAATAATTTCTCAGACTTCATCACCCAGGGTTCCTTGAATGAAAGAAGTCATTCGCACTTTCCAGCACAAAAAATTATTTCCAGCAAAGAGTGGTGGTCTGGATAGGCTACCGAACTTCTCAAATTTCTCTTCCATATTCAGAAATTTTTCAGAAAGAAGTTTCGAAAACAATTTCTCAAGTTTTAGGATCACAAAAGGTGTTCCTGCTCTGATACCAGTTGAAAAAACTCTTTAGGGTTAAAAGCTTGTTTACAAGATTAATAACAAACTATTATTAGTTGTGTAAACTCCGAATAAACTTTTTCGACAAAACTCTTTTCGAAAAACACAAGATGTGTTATAAATGACTTTTTGAATATATGGATTAAATTTGATAGTTGGTTACCTTCTTTTTAATTTTTAATAAACATCTACTAAAGTTACCATGCAGTCCCAATCATAAAAATAGTTAAGAACATTCAAAGAAATAAACACATAAATTTTTAACGTGGTAAAACCCTTAAAGAAGGGAAACATCCACAGTGCCCTCTACGGCAAAAAATAAAAATCCACTAGAATAAATAATCAATTACAACACTTAAGCAAACTGCAAAGACCCTAACCTAAGTTCAGAATGTACCAACATGAGATTCTCCACTCCAAAGGTAATCAGAATTGGACTGATAATTTCTTATTGCTTCTTTGCTTTTTCCTTGATCTCATTCTCTTTGAATTCTGATTCCAGCAACTCGTTCAAAATCCATGATTCTCAGACTGAACCACAATGTCTAAGTGTTCGTGTGAGATAGTGTTTGTGATGTGCTACTACTTGCAAATATGATACTCACCCTATCAAGATTAGAAAAACAATCCTAATGAATTACAACAGTTCTAAAATGATAGGTTATTTCTGAATCTTGATTTTTCAAGCCAAGACCTGTTGATCTTTTATTTATCCACAGATCTCAAGGATACCTTGCTCTAAAGATGGTTCAAGTCTTAAACAATTTCAGTATTTTGAAAATATTTTTGAAATTGTAAACCTCCAATTGAGATCCAAACTAGACTAGAAGTCTATTTTATTAAAACATATTCAGACTTAACATGCAGAGATTGATTCAATAATTTTTGGTAAAAACTTCTTTTCAGATCTATGCCTTAAAACTTTAGGAAGAGTTCGTTGAGTTCCTTTTATTTTTGTACACATCTATTTCATAAAACATGAAATAAAAAACTAGAAATACACACAACTTAGTAGATTTGAAAATATTTTGAAACTAAAACTTTTTATTTCAAAATTTGTTGAAACACAATAGATCTATAAAATCAAATCTAAAAAGAGAAACAAAAAATAAAACGTGAGATGTTCTCTTTTAGAAAAACTCAATTTCAACAATGAAACTTAAGTCACTCATGGAGATGAGTTCTCAGAGAATCAAAGATTTGAAGAGGTCTTCAAACGAAAACTCAACACCAAAAACGCAGAAACCCTAGAAGAATCTAACTCTAAAAAATATGGGTTTTCTGGTGTATGGAACTTTTAGGTTTGGTGTTTGGTTTGGGAGAAAACACTCAGAGGTTTGAACTACGAAGAAACTAGGATTTTTTCTTTCTATTCTCCCTCTCTTCTCCCTTCTCTCTCTTCTCTCTCTACTTTCTCTTTTCTCTCAGATTTCACAAAATGGCAAAAGTCTCAAAATGCTAAGGCATGGGTCCTTTTTATACTAACAGAGGAAGGATCCAGAACATCAACCTCAATCTTATGGCTGGGATTGAGTCTTGACCAATTGACTCTAATCCAACGGTTCAACACTAGCAGTGGGTTAAATGTACGAAGACTGGTTTAAACTGGGTTCACGAGGATTGAGTCACAACACAGGCAGTACGTTGATAAGGTTGATCCAAGGGCTGAAAATGTGTACGCGTTTTGTGTTTAATAGAAAACACAAATCCAATCGATAGGCTACCCAAACGTGTACGAACCAGATGAATGCAAAAACACGTGTTTGAAAATAATTACAAAGGCTACCTTGAATTCTCTAGCACTTTTGAATTCTACCCAGGCAAACAATCAGCAAAGAGAATAAGTTTCTGAAATTCAAATTTTACCCACAACACTTTTAAAACATTTTTTAATTAATTCTGAAATCATTTGAAAAATATTTTAAAATATATAAAATGATTTAAGTTGAATTAAATCGATTTTAAAATGAGTTGAAGTGTTGAAGAACCATTAGAGAACATAGGTGATATGGATAATTCATAATGTGTGTCCTATTTGTGGTTTTAAGGATAGAAATAATTTCCCTTTGTTGTTTCTCTTAGACAGGATTTCTTCTTTGAGTTTGAACCTTTGAGGATATGGAGTTCTCATAAAATCTAACCTATTTTGTCTAGATATCCAAACTAGTTGGAACTCCTATATATGTAGACTCAAGTAATTCCATATATAGTGTATTCTCAAATGAGTCAAGAAGTGAAACATCTAAGAGGGTGACTGATTGATTGTGTTGACAACACTGTCGTTATTATTAGCTCCCACCAAAATAAAAAAGCCTAAACTTTAACTACACTCTTATGGGAGTATATCAGCTAGTCGGGGTATCGAATCTGCATGATATGAGGGTTAAATATTAATTGGTTTATTACTTCTGTATAAAAGTATAAAAGATAATTGTTTTAATTAAAAATTACAACTAAGCATGTATTTAAACTAAGATAACAACTAAGAATAAAAACTATAGATTAATAATAATTTCTCTCACCTCGGGTTAATTAGTATAAATGGTTACATGGGAAGAAAAGCTTTGAAATATTAAATATCATTTCTTCAATCAATCAAATATAGATTTGTCACCCGCTAAATTGTCATAAAAACCTACTATAATTTTAGTGTCAATATTATCCCTGAGATTACCCACGCAAGGCCATAATACGATGCATACGTGATATACATCGTTAAATCTACTACACATAAAATCAAGAACAATGTAATCCAGTGCCAAAGCAAAGGAACCAATTAATCGAAGGTGAGTTCAATAATATCAACGTAAAGCTACAAAGCATGTTAAATGGCATGAAAATATAAAAAAGTAATAAATATATTAAGAAACTAAATTAACAAAGGAATAACACACCAACGGAAGTTTAAATTAATGAGAAAGAATATGAATAGTAATACTTACATACAAAAACCCAAAGATAAAAGGTAGAGCTCCCCAATCCAAAAACTATTCTGACCAAATCTAAAATCTAAATATCTCCTTAAAATAAAAGTCATCTCTTTCTATTATACCTAAAAATTCAAATACAAAGAAAAAAAAGAAAAATAACCCAAAAAATAGATATTTGTAGAACCATACAGTAGCTCGAATCGATTCAAGCCTAATCCAAATCAATTTGGAATTGGCAATGCTCTTTCTCACTTTGATCCAATTCTGACACATCATACGAAAACAACTATGAAACCTTCATACAGACTCGAAATGATGGACCGTAGGAAGCCACTCAAAGATAATTAAATATTATACATGTTGGTGTTTTGAAACCCTCCAAATTATTCAGTATAACATTACCAAATTACCCTTGAAGTCAAAGCACATACCAAAACTATTTGAAATGTCCATAACTTCCTAATTCAGGATCGAAATAATGCACGGTTGACGACCACACAAAGATGTTTTAATGATCTACATGTTGTTAATTTAATATCATCTAAAATATGGAGTTTGACAAGACCAAATGTCCCTTCAAGTTATGCCTTTTGATGAAACATTTTCGAAACGCATCCAACTTCACATTATGCACCCATAATACCTAGAAAAGATAAAATATACCTCACAAAATATATAAATAGATAGAATAGAGGCTGTCTAGTTAACGAGCAATAAATAGGAATTAACATACATGAGAGGGATAAATTGAGCAAAAATAAAGGGGTATAAAATACAATATTTGAGCCAATCACACCCCCTAACTTACATATTAATAGCCCCTAGAAATGAAGTGAAAAGAAACTAGATAAGAAAGAAATACCAAAAAGGGAAGAAATATGTAAAAAGGATAAATGCTACATTTATGGGCGAACGTTTACATTTAGCTTATGCAATAAACTATTAAACCCCTAGCTTATCCTAGTGGATGAGTGTTGCCTTATGAAGGTTTTCAAGTATGAAAAACACAAACATCATGTCTCCTTAAAAAATTGTGCCCAAACAACGAATAAGACAATGTCCAATAACAACCAATAATGATTTCAACTAGTTATTAGCATAGTGAATGAATTCAACCAAAAGTCTGTAATAATTAACATTATTAGAATAACTTCATAGAATTGAAACCTTAAATGTGAGAGGAAGAACGAGCATAAGTAAATAATGATTTGGCAAAACTTTTATAAATTAGACAAATATTAAAGCGTGCATGATATTCAATCCTCTCCGAATTGTACACTCAACAAAAGAAATCAGTATGAAAAGGGTTGTACAGACACGGGACATGCAAGCATAAAGTGTATTCGTAAATGGAAACTAGGCAGTGTACATGTTATCAATAAAGAATGCTATATATAAAGTGAAAAATATGTAATCTCAATGAAATATACCGCTCACTAAAGGAGTCAAAATGCATTTTTATAGATTATTGCAATTATTAATCAAATTCATCTTAGGAACACATAGGACTTTTAAAGGTTATAATGTAAGTTTTGGGTTAAGGTTATGAAATAAAGGGGATATTTACGAATTCAAAGGTGTTTAGGAATGAAACATTTGGGACAATGAAAATTTGCGAGTAATTTTAAAATTGGAATATAATTTTTAGAAAAACAATTGATATAACATTGGAGAGTGACAAAGTTTATTGAACACTATGTACATCAAGGAAATAATTTATCTTTATCTTTCTTTTTCTCTTCGTTTTCTTTTATTTTTCTTCTTTATTTCTTTTCTTTCTCTTCTCACTTTTTATATTATACTCACTCTCACATGCTTAATTGCATCATAAGAGCCCAAGTATCATTCCAAACAAAGGTATGGAAGGTTTATATAGTTTAAAATCTCCAATGTGGTGTTGGTTTTGGTATTTTGGGATTTGAAACGAAAGACTATATTGAGACTCAAAGGGGTTGACTAGGGAAAACATAAAAGGTGAGGTCAAGGTCTATATGGGTTTACACAAAGAGGGATTATGATCATTTCCTAAGTTTTACACAATTCTCGAGTCACAACAATTTTGAAAATGATGCTCAAGTAACAAATTTCATAATGAACTTAATTAATTAACTATCAATGAAAGAATACTGATATTACTAATTAATGATGCTAAGAAATCACCATTTAAATTTGTATATGCAGCTTAAGCTCAAACACAGCAAAACAATGGTAATATACAAACAGAACATATACAAAAATAGGATAAGGGGTGAGGTGAAGAGAATAAACATTGAAAAATAAGTGGTTCATCTTTTTAGCCTACTCCATTGTGCATGGATGTGAGGTTTTCACTAAGAAATGAAGCTCTAATGGCCCTGGTTGTACACCACTCAAGCTCTCTCTCTCTCTCTCTCTCTCTCTCTCTCTCTCTCTCTTCTGTAAATTAGACAGAGTTTGGATGGGGTTTACAATTTGTTAAATCATTTCCACTAAGAAGATGAGTATATATAGTGTTAGGGGTGCTCAGTGTACGCCCAATCATGTAAAAAGCATGTGCATGGTAAATCTTCCAATAGGATGTAGATACATGTCCCTGGTACAAGTGTGTAATGATGATGCAATATTCCCTCACGTGCTCCTAAGATCTTGTTATACAATTTTCCCATATGGGGTGATGACACAAGGAGCCCACTTGTACTCTGCTAGTTATCAAGTGTCGTCCATATTGGTACATGTCGAGCCAAGTCACTAGGTCAGTCTTCTAATGGAATGGTTATTGGTGTGCTGAGCTTAGCCTACATATGATCCTCGGCCCTCCATGTCATGGACAGGCCGAGGAGATGTGGAAGGGAACTGAGATCATTAATACTATCATATGTTTAACTAACGGATGAGGAGAAGGACCTTTGTGGAAGGACTCCAACCGAGTCGTCTTCTATGTTCAATCTTGATGGTTTGCCAAGGTCGGCCTTGGCCAAATTAATCCTAGCTTAGGACGAGGTAATACTTGGGTATATAATTAATGAACATAATATTTTCAAGGAGTAATGAGTACTTATAACACTCATAAATGAAGAAAAGAGAAAACATCACTTGGTGTAAGTGTATACAATGCAATAAAATATTACCGAGTTATAAAAATCTTAAACCAATCACTTAAGTAAGAAAAGCACATATGCTTACGGGTTTAAAGTGTAAGAGCAAGAATTTGTAATTACTCATATCTTAGTCTTATTTTATTGTTTTGGCATGTCCCATTACAAATCAGAATCTCAAACCGAACATCCGTTGCATCTCTAAGATCATTCGAAGACACACTGACATGTTATGGAGCTATAAAACTTATGGCTTTCATGAATTTTTATAAATCATAATTTGGGATGTTAGATTTATAAAAATTAAGGATTTTTATACAAAGGAATTTAAAAGAATTTTTTTTAGTCTCTTTCAAACCAGATTTAGTCTCATTCGAACAAGATGTGCAGTCTCATTAGAACAAGCTTGAAACAGCGTTCAAACGAGACGTCCCTGCTTTAACTGAGAAATCTCATTGGAAACTCATTAGAAGGCTATTCAAACGAGATAAATTTTGTTAGAATGAGATCTTATTTTGTTCAAACGAAACCAATATTTTCATTCGAACGAGGTCTGTTTTCATTTTTATTATAAAACCTGTGAGGAACTTTGGTGAAAATGATTTTCCAATACATGTTTGGAAGTTTTTCACTTTTGTTTTCCATACACCTGACATAAACCCCTTATAGAGTCAATCTTGACTGCTGAATTGTGGAAGCAAGGTTTCACTGCTGAAGAAGAAAAAGGTCGATCGGTGGATACCAAGGGAAAACTTCTTCATGTGCATGACACTGGACTGGGTCATATTTTGTATGAGAAATTAAAGACCCGACGCGTTATACTTAGTCGGTATAAGTAGTTTTTAAGTCGACTGTGTTTGTCAATTACTTTATAGTGTTGAATAAAGGCTTTACCCTTTTTAGGGATTTTTCAAACCTTTTCAAGTATTCGCATGCTTAGTTTGATGAATTTATATATGGACCACATCTTTGTATTCAACTAAATCAAAACAAGGATGAAATTTGGTAAAATTAGATTTTTATGCGGTTAACTAATATGAGAATCATTCCATACAATCCTCTCATTCTCAAATTGGTATTAGAGCTAGTTGCACTAAAATATTATGTGATTTATTTTACAAAAAAAAATGATATCAATTTTTTTTAATTGGTGATCTTTAAAAATTTGAATTTTATAGATAATTTGTATAACATGATTCCTATTTTTTATGGGTCAAATTATGCGTATAGGAATGATCGGATGAGTTCTGCTTTAAAAGTAATTGATGAAAGGGTATGGCTTGTATGTGAAAGAGGGTGGACACCACCCACTGTAACTAGAGAGACTATCAAAAGTCTTAAACCCTTCAATGCTTGGACAGAGGGTGAATTTAAATGGAGTAATTATAACTCTTGTTGCTTGAGTGATATTTTTGAGCCGTCATCCCTGATGAGTTCCAATGAATTATGACGTGCACCACATCTAAAGAAGTTTAGGATACCCTCCAGCTCACTCACGAGGGTACCAATGTTGTGAAAGTATTTAAGCTGCAAACTCTCACTACACAATTTGAAACGATTACCATACTAGAGTCTGAATCATTTGATGAGTTTTATGCATTTTTGTCGGACATAGTAAACTTTTGTTTTAATGTAAGTGATAAATTTCTAAGACAAGAGTTATTTAAAATATTTTGAGATCACTTCCGTCCCTTTTTATCACTGTTTTTAATTCGTTGGGAAATTTAGATACTCTTAGGTTAGAAGAACTCGTAGGGGACCCTTAAACTTATGAAATCCACATGTTTCTCAAAACTATTAAGAAAAAGGAAATAGAGATTTCTTTTAAAGCTCAAGCTAAAAAGAAGAAAGGAGAATTTTATAATTTTTAGTCTTAGTTTGATTTTGAGCTTAAGGATTTAGCCATTTTTAAAAAAATAAATAAAAAAAATTCTCAAATTTTGGAAAGAAAAGATTTTAGAGAAAAATAAAAAGGAGAGATAAGATTTTATGAGTGTGAGGGAAAAGGACATAAGTCCCATGAGTGTACCACTAGAATTAAAAGATAAGGAAAGAAAGCTGCACATAAAGCCACTATTAGGGATAGTGAAGTCGAGTCGGTGGATTCTGAGGATGAATCATCACACGAATGAAATTTATGTTCATTCATGGAAAGTCACATCAGCGCTTATAGTTTGTCCCATGCTGATGAGAATATTTCAAACTTGAGAGCCTCGACGATGTTTCAAATCATTCTGAAAAGAGTGAAAGTGAGGAAGAGAATGTGAGTAAGGGAGAAGGTAGACTGCAAAAAGCCTTTAGTGATATTTAAATTGAGACTTTAAAAATGAAAAAGGTTAATAAAGATATGTCTCATAGGGTGTTGGATTTAAGGAAGGAGGTGAAAGTTTTGAGAGAGTGTGAGGCATCAGTGAGTCAACTCTATAAGGTGAAAGTTTTTTTGTGTAAGCAGTTGATTGTTATAGGTAGGGAGAAGAACGATTTGACCAACATCGTGGCTAGTCTTTTATGAGAGATCTTAGAGATTCTTTTGAGACTCATGAGAAGCTTGAAGCCCATATATCCCAACTCGAGATTGATTTCAAAAGTGCCTAAGAGGTCAAGGACACTTTAGAGGACATATCTAAGAAGGTTGGAAAGATGATACCCGGTCCTATGTTTGGTAACATTGAGAGGTAAGGAATGGATTATAACAGTGCATCTACTTCCAAATTAGTACCCGAGACAGTGCCTGAGTTTGTGGTGGATCCTAGTGGCCCTCAACCTAACTCACTTAGGAGACCTAATCTACCTAGGAGGCCTCATGCTAGACATTTTGATCAAGGTGGACCCAAGGTCATTTATGTTTATTCCCATTGCAGAAGAAGAGGTCACCTTAAAGTGTCTTACTTTAAGCTATGGAGAGTTTCTCATATGTGTGTGTCCCTATATGATCCTACACGTGTCACTCCATATGCTCCCGCACGCTCTACCACACGTGTTACTCCATATGATCCCGCATATCACTATAGAGATTTTTCAAGTTTTCGATAGCAGGTAGAGTATTTTGTCAATTATTCACAATGTTTGATGAATGAATTTTATAGGTCGGCTTATCCTTTTGAGAACTCCTTCGGGCCTAATGATTGAGGTTGAGACTTGTTTCTAGAATAGGGTGTTTATAATGTTCATATCTTATATCCCTATTGTTAGATTGTTTTATTAGTGTATTCATGTGTTTTTATTTTAGATATATTTTGGAAAATTCTAAAAAGATTTTCTATTTTTATGAAAATTTTAAAAACTCCAAAAAGATTTTTGGTTTTTAAGAAAAAGTTTGAAAAACTGAAAAAGATTTTACTTTTATAAAATTAAAAAAAACAAATGGATTTTTATTTTTTCGATTTTTCACCGTATACGGATGAAGATTTAAGATATTTGGGTCACTCCTAAATTTCATCCATTCACGTGTCTTTTTCATAGTGTTTTGACATATGACTTTGTTTCTATAGTGTGCTTAATAATGTCGGGATATCATTACATTGCTCATTGATGATTACTCTCTACATGTTAGACTCTTTGTCACCTTTATTACACACGTGCACGAGCTTTATAGACATTGTTCTTACTTGCCATATATTGTAATATGCCATATTTTTAGGACTTTTAAATTTGGGGATTTATTAAATTTAATTTGAGATATTAATTTAATATTAATCCGAAAATTATTTTAAATATTTACTAGCATGATGAGAGTTAGTAATTATTGGGATTCTTTTGAATATTACTTAACGGATAAAGTAATATGTATATTCCAAATTATTAAAATTATCGCGAGTATATGATTTGATAATTTTGGGAAATTAAATCGGGACGCGCCGGTGTCCTGTCGGGATTAAATTAGTATTATTAAAAGTGAATAAATTATAAGTCACTCGTATGATCGTTTTGAGTGCTCCAATGTGTACGGAAGGGTCGAGATAGTCAAAATAATGTACCCGGGGGTTTAGTTTGGGTCTCGGGACGTTTTTAGGACTAATTAGCATCCCGGGAGGGCCTTTTGGACATTTCATATTTTTGGGTAATTAAACCCACGAATTTACCAAGGATATATCAGATGTTAGGGGTTGTCATCTAGGGTAAACATAATCAAAACCAAAGAATGACCGTTGGAGAAGAAGTGGAGAAGCTTTCCAAGGAGTTCTAGGCCAAAAAAACTCCGTCGTTTGCACCGCCGTCACCGCCAAATTGTAGATCGCACGACGAGGAACAAAACCACACCACCTTCTTCCACAAATCAGAAACAAAATTTCCAGGCAAGTATCTATCTTGCTTCATTTTTTGTTAATGCTTCAATTACGTTAGTCTAGGGTTGATTATAACTAGTTTCATGAAAGAAAACATATATTGGAGACTAGAATTCGCATGTTGTAGAGGTAATAATCATATTTTGGAATTCTTATTCACATGTAGAGAATAAACCACGAATTTTCAATGAGTAGGAGTAGAAAATTTGGAAAAAGAAGTAGAAGAATTGAAAGTTAAAGAAAAGATTAGGGTTCTTGGGGTTTATATAGTTTTTTGCCCTTTTAATTGTCATAATTGATGAAAACCCATATGTTTTACATAGAAAATTATGTGTTTAGGTATATGACACTTGTAGTATCAATTGTTGGGAGTTTGGAAGATAAATATGATGATTTGGTTGAGTTTGGAGAATGATTTCCGTAACTGGGTTTTCTGCAGTTTCGTCATGACTGCTTGATCGATCGATCGACCCCTTCCATCTGTCGATCGACCCCTCTTGGAAAACTCATATTCCTCTTTTAAATAGTTTATTTCGATTAAAAGGAGTAGTAATTTTCGAGCATTATTGTTAGAATATTTTTAGGACATAAAGAGGACCAGTAGGACTTAGTAAAAAGGGAGCATTTAATGTAGGACGAATTTAAGGTTAACGGGGAGTAATTTACACATAAGAAATTATGGGAACGTGTAACTAAAGGAGTGAGACTTGTAAGGAAGTTACGTTAGAAAATAAGAGAGTACCTACTGAAATTATACTTAGGGAGATAGGATACTACGAGTGATAAGAAGTAAGTATGGAATAACTTATAAATAAGATTAAAGGAGACGAGCCGTTATACGTGTTAATCGAGTAATGTGTACTAAGAACGAATATAATAAGTATGGGTCGTGGGTGTATCGAATTTAGAAATGGGAATAGTAGTATCTATATATATATACATGACTGTGTTTGTGTATATATTATATATGTGTAAAAATCATGCCCGCGCTACTTACTATCACTGATGTTACCGCGCTGGGACAGTCTTATCTCGATGGGACCTTTATGGGGGATATTGACTTGTACCCTAGAACATATGACTCCTTGGTACAGGCTATCTGATTGATAGTTAGACAGTCCTAAGAGACGTGAGGGTATGTGCTGACCTCTTACTGACTTGGAACTATGCTTCGCCTCAATTTGTATGTGTTTTTTATTAATACAGTTCGAGAGTGATTCCAAACTAGTGTTTCCCTTAGTACGAGTGATATGGGGACTTGATAGCAGAGTATACCAGCACTATAAAGCTTATATGGGGTGCCGACAGTATATATATTATATGAGTGATTTAATATATGTATATATATATATATAGACATGAAACTGAGAACTTTCATCTGTGTATAAAAAGTAGTTCAGTAACGAATCAATACTCCGGCTTTAATATAAGTGTTTGGAAATCTTGTGACAACCCTGGTATATTTTTCAAATGCAATGAGATAGTTGTGCGAACCTTATTCTCATAAAATAATTATCTTAGCCATAGAAATTCTCAACATGAAACCTTATGGGAGGTTTACATTAAAATGAACTTTCGGGGTTAATAGTACCATAGGTGTGCACAGTAGGTGAGAGGTGAGAATTTCTGAAGAGAGTGTCACATACTAAAATGATTGTTGCATTAGCCAGTAGGCATTTTAAATACTCTCTAAAAAAAATTTAAATTGTTTTACAATCGGGCTATGACCCATCTCTTGTCATCTTTTCTCTTGTGTGTGTATATATATATATATATATATGACGTGCTGCAGCTTATGTGGGAGTTGCAGGTCATTTGCTTAGACGACCTCGTTGTTGATTCCACTCTTATTTCAGTTCTAATTAGTTGGGCATGTGTCATCCGTTTCCTTATTCCGTTGGATTTGTCAGAGATTATGTTCCTTTATATTTAGTATTTTACTCTTTGGGATTTGATTACTGTCGGGATGGTTTTCCTTTGTGGTTTGAAAGTTGGTATTGGTTTATCTGAATGGTTAAATTCATGGGTGTTTATTTCCAGTCTTAATAATTGCGTGATTCTTAAACTGTTACTTATTAAAGGTTTTCATAATTGGATTTAATAAAATGGAAATAATGTTTTAAATGGTTTTGACACTTAGCTTAATTATTTAGGGTGTTTAAATTGGAAAGTTTATTTTGCGATAGTGATACTAAGAATGAAACAATTGTCTACCTTTATTATAATTTGATAAAGGACTGATCACTCGGTTTTTAATTAGGCGGGGTGTTACAGGTGGTATCAGAGCATCAGGTTCTAGTGTCCTTTAGGATCTGTACGACTTATTTTCGCTTCTAGCTTAGTGTTCTTGATATAGAGACCTATTTTTAGGATTGTTGTATTCTTGCATTTACGATTACGTCTTCAGCTATTCGAGATTTGTTAATAACTGTAGAATAATAAACTTCCTTCTCATTTTAGATGCCTCCGAGACGCGTACCCAAGGACAGACGTGCCCAGGCCGAGCAGCCAGCAGCTCCAACTCAGGGAATGATGAACTCAACCGAGGTAGCCGCTATCATTGCTCAGGCGATGAATGCCGCATTAGCGGTAGTGCAACAAGCTCCACCCCAGGTTTAGGCAATGGCGCCAGTACCATCACAACTTCCACCTGCATGGGAGCGGGTTAGGGATGCCTTTTAGAAGGCGCATCCCTCAGAGTTCTCAGGTAGTTCAGATATCATAGTCGATAACTAGTGGAAGAAAGATATCCAGAGGCATCTGCACATGTACGAGTGCACGGACGTGAAGAAACAACTGTTGGCTTCCTTCAAGCTAGTAGGGACCGCTTTGCAATGGTGGGAGTCCACCACCACCTTGGAAGAGAGGGACATCATCACGACTCAATCATTCTAGACGTGGTTTGACCATAAATACTTTCCACCCATCGTGCAGACTGAGATGAGGTGACAGTTACTGAATCTGAAATAGGAGAATATGACTGTTACGGAGTACGAGGAGTAGTTCACCAAACTTCTCACTATAGTTCCAGATGAGGCACCCATAGAGGGGAAGAAGATACTACTGTTTGTGGATGGATTGGCCTGGAGGATCCACCAGCACCTCATAGGCAATCTATCACTGAGTACCTACACGGATGTACTTAACGCTGCGTTGTTACACTGTCAGGATCACCACTTCCATCTGCAGGGAAAAAAATGAGCAGGAGAGTGCAACCAATAGGGAAGGGCAGGGCAGGGGGCAGTAGTACTGGTAGGACACCAGAAGCCCAGGGGAAGACTCATCACGGTGAGAAGAGTTCCCATCAGAGGGACCCCGCCAAGCGGTTCCAATCAGGTGACTCCAGACAGGGATTTGGGGGGTTTAGTCAGGGCCAGCAGGGACAGTCTAATCAGCATGGACAACACCATCAGTAGAAGGGACATCAAGGCCAATAATGTTTTCAACAGGGCCAGCATGGCCAATGGCGAGGTGGTAACGACCAAGAGGGCTGCGATCAGCAAGGACAGCGGGGAGGAAATTTTAGGGGCCGATGTTTCAGTTGTGGGAAGAATGGCCATAGGCGCCAGGATTATCTAGAGGGAGATAGGGCCCCACAGTAGTAGGGTGCTCATAATGAGCAACATAGGCCACTCTTTCCAACTACTAGCCCTACCAGCCATCCCAGCAGCTCCAGTACAGTAAGGACAGTTGCAGTACGGGCGTGTCTATAATGTCCATTAGGCAGCAGCTCCTCAAGCACCGCCCGTGATTAAGGGTACGTTTCCTATCCATGGCACTATCGGTCGGGTTTTATTCGATACTGGGGCAAAAAACTATTTTATACCTACTCATTTTGCAAAGGTCTTAGGATTATTATCCACAGCAGAGAGCACTGTGACATGCGTAGACTCACTACTGGGGAATGGGTCGTTGATTTTCTTTATATACCGGGGCTTGGAAGTAGAGATTGGTAGCTTGATTTTACTAGCAGACATGTTACTCTTAGAGATGCATGAGCACGATGTTATTATTGGCATGGATTGGCTCACTGCCTACAGAGCCATGATAGATTGTTTCAGTGGGAGTATTATCTTTACCATTCTGGGGCAGGAGATATTTGTGGTGGCGATGCCTCGCCCAGAGGGAGGCTCTATGGCTCATTTGTATTACATAGAGGAGGATACCTCTAAGGAGGTCGTGATTCCCTTAGATTCTATCCTAGTCGTTCGTGAGTATTTCGATATATTTCAGGAGATACAGGGCCTACCCCCAATCGAGAAATAGATTTCATCATAGACTTGATGCCGGATACTCGATGGATAGTGCATGCTCCGTACCGTATGGCTCCAACGGAAATGAGGGAGTTACGGGATCAGATAGAGAAACTATTGGGTCAGGGCTTAATTCGTAGGAGCACCTCACCTTGGGGAGCTACAATTTTGTTTCTAAAGAAGAGAGATGGTACACTGAGGTTATGCGTGGATTATCGGGAGCTGAACAAGGTCATGATACAGAATAAATATTTGTTACCTCGAATCGATGACCTGTTCGACCAGCTGAGAGGAGCAACCTTCTTTTCAAAGATAGATTTAAGATTGGGATACCATCAGCTACGGATTAGGGAGCAAGATGTGTCGAATATTGCTTTCTTGATGAGATATGGGTCCTATGAGTTCAGAGTCATGTTATTTGGGCTGACAAATGCTCCAGCCATATTCATGGACTTGATGAACCGAGTGTTTTGAGAGTTCTTGGATCAGTTTATCATCGTCTTTATAGATGACATCCTGATATATTCACATACTGAGGAAGAGCATGCTGAGTACTTGAGGAAGGTTCTTCAGACTCTACGAGAGTATCAACTGTATGCTAAGTACGAGAAGTGCGGATTCTAGTTACGGGTGGTGCAGTTTTTTGGGTATATTGTGTCAGAATTGGGGATATCGATTGACCCGAGTAAAATGTCGGCAGTGAGGGAGTGGGGACAGCCCATGACACTGACGGAAGTACGTAGTTTCTTGGGGTTATTCGGGTACTACAGGAGATTCATCCGAGGTTTCTCCAAGATAGCGGGTCCATTGACGAATCTAACTCGCAAGGGGGCACCGTATGTTTGGGACGATGCTTGTCAATTGGCTTTTGATGAGCTGAAAGATAAGCTGACTTCGGCATCAGTTCTTGCTCTACCCAAGCTAGGACTGGAGTATCTGGTTTACACCGATGCCTCCTTACAGGGACTCGAGGGAGTACTTTAGCAGGAAGAGAGGACTATAACTTTTGCCTCCAGCTAGCTTAAGCCGCACGAGAGAAATTATCCCACTCACGACCTAGAGCTATCAGCGATCATTTTTGCATTGAGGATATGTAGACATTATTTATTGGGGGAGAAGTTTTGCTTGTTCACAGACCACAAGTCACTGTAGTACCTGTTCACTCAGCTAGAGCTGAATATGCATCAGCGCAGATGGTTAGAGTTTGTGAAAGACTACCAGTTCAAAATTCAATACCATCCAGGAAAGGCTAATATGGTTGCTGATGCATTGAGCCGTAGACCGATAAACAACGTAGCGGACGTTTGGAAAGCGAAGTGGAAAGAGTTGGGTCACCAGAACGCAGTAGCACGTTCCTTCATATCTATCATGACAGTCACACCCGAGATTATTACGAGGGTGATACAGGCACAATCAGTGGACTCATTTTGCCACGAGCAGATTGTACGTCTTTTAGCTGAGGGTGCGGAGTCCTATTCAGTTGGTTCCAATGGAGGTTTGAGGTTTAATGGGAGATTTGTGGTCCCATAAGGGGAAGACTTATGTCATGCAGTGATGACACAGTCTCACGGGTCCAAATTTGCGGTGCATCCCGGAGGAGATAAGATGTACCAGGATATGAGGCGGTAGTACTGGTGGAGTGGGATGAAGAAGGACATTACTGAGTTCGTGTCCAAGTGTTCTACTTGCCATATAGTAAAGGTAGACCACCAGAGACCGTCGGGGTTTCTTCAGCTGTTGGAGATACCCACGTGGAAGTGGGAGAGTATTTCCATGGATTTTATTATTGGGCTGCCTACATCACAGTGGGGTCACGACTCCATCTGGGTGATCGTGGACCACCTGACCAAGGTGGATCATTTTCTACCAGTACGCACAGATTATACCACGGGCCAGTATGCTCGGTTGTTCATTGCCGAGATTGTTAGGCTACATGGGGTGCCCCTGAATATCGTGTCTGATAGAGACAAACTTTTCGTGTCGCGTTTCTGGGAGAGCTTTCAGGAGGCGATGGGTACAGAGTTGAGATTGAGTTCAACTTATCACCCACAGACGGATGGACAATAGAGCGTACCAATCAGATGTTGGAAGATATGATATGCATGTGTGTCCTTGATTTTGGAGGAGGATGGGAGCTGCATCTTCCACTGGTGGAGTTTGCTTATAATAACTCCTATCAGTTCACGATCGGCATGGCTCCATTTGAGGCATTGTATGATAGGCCTTGTCGTTCTCCAACTTGTTGGTTAAAGGTGGGGGATAACAAGTTTCTCGGGCCAGAAGTAATTTAGGAAACCTCAGCTAGGATTGAGCTTATCAGGAGTCGCATTCGAGTAGCCCAGGACAGGTAGAAAAGCTACGCTGATGCAAACAGGTCTTTCCGAGAATTTAATGTGGGGGACCAAGTATTAATGCGCGTGTATCCTATGAGAGGAGTGATGAGGTTTAGGAAGAAGCGGAAGTTGGCCCCAAGCTACGTGGGACCATTTCCCATTATCGAGAGGATTGGGTCAGTAGCATACAGATTGGGACTGCGAGAACACTTACACCGCATTCATGATGTATTCCACATTTCTTTGTTGAGATGATAACTTCGAGATGATATGGCCCACACCCACATCGCGATAGAGGAGATTGACTTACAGCCCAATAAATCTTACGAGGAAAGGCCAGTGGCTATCCTAGACCATAGCAAAAGAAGATCGAGGTCGAAGGTAGTTTCACTTGTACGGGTCCAGTGGGAACATCATAATGTGGAGGAATCCACTTGGGAGCGTGAGGCGGACATGCGCGAGAAATACCCAGAGTTATTTTTACCAGGTATGCCTTATTTTTTGAATTTCAGGACGAAATTCCGTTATTAAGGGGGAAGTATGTAATACCCCATATTTTTCTGACTTTTAAATTTGGGGATTTACTAAATTTAATTTGAGATATTAATTTAATATTAATTCAAAAATTATTTTAAATATTTACTAGCATGATGAGAGTTAGTAATTATTATGACTCTGTGCAATATTACTTAACGGATAAAGTAATATGTATATTCGAAATTATTAAAATTATCACGAGTATATAATTTGATAATTTTGGGAAATTAAATCGGGACGCGCCGGTGTCGTGTCGAGATTAAATTAGTATTATTAAAAGTGAATAAATTATAAGTGACTCGTATGGTCATTTTGAGTGCACCAATGTGTTCGGAAGGGTCGAGATAGTCAAAATAATATACCCGGGAGTTTAGTTTGGGTCTCGGGACGTTTTTAGGCCTAATTAGCATCCCGGGAGGGCATTTTGGACATTTCATATTTTTGGGTAATTAAACCCACGAATTTACCAAGGATATATCAGATGTTAGGGGTTGTCGTCTAGGGTTAACATAAGCAAAACCAAAGAACGACCATTGGAGAAGAAGTGGAGAAGCTTTCCAAGGAGTTCTAGGCCAAAAAAACTCCGTCGTTTGCACCACCGTCACTGTCAAATTGTAGATCGCACGACGAGGAACACAACCACACCACCTTCTTCCACAAATTAGAAACAAAATTTCCAGGAAAGTATCTATCTTGCTTCATTTTTTGTTAATGCTTCAATTACGTTAGTCTAGGGTTGATTAGAACTAGTTTCATGAAAGAAAACATATATTGGAGACTAGAATTCGCATGTTATAGAGGTAATAATCATATTCTAGAATTCTTATTCACATGTAGAGAATAAACCACGAATTTTCATTGAGTAGGAGTAGAAAATCTGGAAAAAGAAGTGGAAGAATTGAAAGTTATAGAAAAGATTAGGGTTCTTGAGGTTTATATAGTTTTTTTCCCTTTTAATTGTCAAAATTGATGAAAACCCATATGCTTTACGTAGAAAATTATGTGTTTGGGTATATGACACTTGTAGTATCAATTGTTGGGAGTTTGGAAGATAAATATGATGATTTGGTTGAGTTTGGAGAATGATTTCCGTAACTGGGTTTTTTGCAGTTTCGCCACAACTGCTTGATCGATCGATCGACCCCTCCTGGAAAACTCATATTCCTCTTTTAAATAGTTTATTTCGATTAAAATGAGTAGTAACCTTTGAGCATTATTGTTATAACATTTTGTGATATAAAGAGGACTAGTAGGACTTAGTAAAAAGGGAGCATTTATTGTAAGACGAATTTAGGGTTAACGGGGAGTAATTTACACATAAGAAATTATGGGAACGTGTAACTAAAGGAGTGAGACTTATAAGGAAGTTACGTTAGAAAATAAGAGACTACCTAATGAATTTATACTTAGGGATATTGGATACTACGAGTGATAATAAGTAAGTATGGAATAACTTATAAATAAGATTAAAGGAGACGAGCCATTATACAGGTTAATCGAGTAATGTGTACTAAGAACGAATATAATAAGTATGGGTCGTGGGTGTACCGAATTTAGAAATGGGAATAATAGTATATATATATATATATGTGTGTTTGTGCATATATTATATATGTGTAAAAATCATGCCCGCGCTACTTGCTATCACTGAGGTTACCGTGCCGGGACAGTCTTATCTCGATGGAACCTTTATGGGGGATATTGACTTGTACCCTAGAACATATGACTCCTTGGTACAGGCTATCTGATTGATAGTCAGACGGTCCTAAGAGACGTGAGGGCATGTGCTGACCTCTTAGTGACTTGGAAATATGCTTCGCCTCAATTTGTATGTGTTGGTTGTTAATACAGTTTGAGAGTGATTGCGAACTAGTGTTTCCCTTAGTACGAGTGATATGGGGACTTGATAGCAGAGTATGCCAGCACTATAAAGCTTATGTTGGGTGCCGATAGTATATATATTATATGAGTGATTTAATATATGTATATATATAGAGAGAGACATGAAACTGAGAACTTTCATCTGTGTATAAAAAGTAGTTCAGTAACGAATCAATACTCCGACTTTAATCTAAGTGTTTGGAAATCTTGTGACAACCCTCATATATTTTTCAAATGAAATGAGATAGCTGTGCGAACCTTATTCTTAGAAAATAATTATCTTAGCCATATAACTTGTCAACATGAAACCTTATGGGAGGTTTACATTAAAATGAACTTTCGGGGTTAATAGTGCGGTTGGCGTGCACACTAGGTGAGAGGTGATAATTTATCAAGAGAGTGTCGCATACTAACATGATTGTTACATTAGCCGGTAAGCATTTTAAATACTTTCTAAACTAAATTTAAACTGTTTTACAATCGGGCTCTGACCCATCTCTTGTCATCTTTTCTCTTGTATATATATATATATTATAGGTGCCCAGCCACATGGGCGTCATGCTTAGGTTCTTTGGACTGGACGTGCTGCAGCTTATGTGGGAGTTACAGGCCATTTGCTTAGACGACCTCGTTGTTGATTCCACTCTTATTTCAGTTCTAATTAGTTGGGCATGTGTCGCTCGTTTCCTTTTTTCGTTGGATTTATCAGAGATTATTTTCATTTATCTTTAGTATTTTACTCTTTGGGATTTGATTACTGTCAGGATGGTTTTCCTTTGTGGTTTGAAAGTTGGTATTGGTTTATCTGAATGGTTAAATTCATGGGTGTTTATTTCCAGTCTTAATAATTGTGTGATTCTTAAACTGTTACTTATTAAAGGTTTTCATAATTGGATTTAATAAATTGGAAATAATGTTTTAAATGGTTTTGACACTTAGTTTAATTATTTAGGGTGTTTAAATTGGAAAGTTTATTTTGTGACAGTGATGCTAAGAATGAACCAACCGTCCACCTTGATTATAATTTGATAAAGGACTGATCACCCGGTATTTAATTAGGCGGGGTGTCACATATATCGAATACAATGTTCGCATCTCAAGTTTTCTTAGTAAAGAATCAAATGTACAAAAAGATAAGTTGTGCATGTAAGAACTATTGTCCGGATTTCTTTTCCCAGTAAATATTGATAGATGTTAAGCAATGGAAAGTGGCTACAAAAGATTAAAATATTTTTTGCGTTAATTGCTACCATTTGTGTAAAAGAGCCTAAAAAGATTAACGACACACAAAAATAGAAGTGCCAAGGCCATTTATTTTAGATTCATTGGTGCTTGTCTACATATGAGCATTATGATTTCTTCAAAATATTTGAGAGAGAGTTCTTATATATGAGAGATTTTTAGGGAGTTATAAAGTTGAAGATCAATAGGTTTGAATAGTGAACTTTCTTGAAAAACATTAAATAATTTGGCAGTATTGGTGTGAGAATCATTTACATTCATGGCATATTGATTAAGTTGAGTCAATTCATTTAAGTTCACTATTTTACACCTAAGGTAGACATTGAGTTCTTTATTTAGAAGTGTCTCATGACTTCGTCCACCTATATTATAAATCTTTATGTTGATTTTGCCTATGGATGATATTCACACAATTACATTCCATTTTCCTGATTTGGATATTTTAGTGTTATTCCATGGTGACTAGGTGTTTTCGTGCATATATGTACTTTTTATACTTATCCTTGAATTTTTTTAAAGTTTCAAAAATTGTTGGTATTTATTTTGAGATTATCATTACATATACTTTACTTGATTATCTTTGTGATGATACCTTTGCTTCTTATTGGTATGAATAGTTTTTACTCCTTTTTTTATTAGGGATGAAAAGGGGAAGAACAAAATTGAGGGGGGGGAGGGATGGGTATTTTTTTTAAAACTTGTATGCATCACAATATTTCTTTATTTCTTGTGTGTAGGTCTCTTCTTCTTTGATGACGATTTTAAGGACTACACAAGATGAAGACAAAGCTAGACAAGGGAAGAACAAGTTTCAGTTGAAGACAAAGATCCATATGTCGTTCCATTTCTAGAGACATTAAGATTGATTATCTTAGAGGGTTTTATTGTAATTTGGTTTTCGATTTTGTTTTATACTGGAACAGCCAAAGGGGGAAATTTTTAAGAAAAAGAATATAATTGCTTATAGATTAGGCTTATTTTATTGTTTTGGAATATCCCGTTATAAACCGACATCTCAAACCAAACATTCTCTACGTCTTCAAGATCATTCAAAAACATGACAACACGTTATGGAGGTATAAAACTTACGGCTTTCATGAATTTATATAAATCATATATTAGGATGTTAGCTTTTTAAAAATCGAGAATTTTTATACGAAGGAATTTAAAAGAAAAGTTTTTTTGGTCTCGTTCAAATGAGACTGAGTCTCATTCGAACGAGATTTGCAGTCTTGTTTAAACAAGACTCAATTGACCATCAAATGAGACATCCCTACCTTAATTGAGAAATCTCGTTAGAAGCTCGTTAGAAGGTTGTTCGAACGAGATCAGAATGTTATTAGAATGAGATCTTATTTTGTTTCGAACGAAACCAATATTTTCATTTGAATGAGATCTGTTTTAGTTCAAATGACCCCCTCGCCTCTAAATTCGTATTTTTTTTATAAAAATTATTTAGTTTAGAAATTCTGAGGAACTTTGGCGAAAATGATTTTTCAATACATGTTCTAAAGTTTTTTTCACTTTTTATTTTATAAAAGCACTTTTACTTTCACAAATCTTTAATCCCCATGTGTGATTTATGAAACCGTAGTTTCCATACACCTTGCATAAACCCCTTCTAGAGTCAATCTCTACTACTGAATTGTGGAACTGAGGTTTAACTATTGAAGAAGAAGAAGGTCGATCGGTGGATACCGAAGGAAGATTGCTTCCTGTGGACGACACTCGACTGGGCTGTACTCTGTGGAATAAATTGAAGACTCTGTGAATTATACTTAGTTGGTCTAAGTATTGTGTAGGTTGATTCTGTCTATCAATTACTCTATAGTGCTGAATAAAGGTTTTGCCTTTTTTAGGGATTTTCCCTAATTCTTCGAGTATTTGCATGCTTTGTTTATTAACTTTAAATATGGACCACATCTTTGTTGTTACAACCCGGATTTTTAAATGGGTATTTTAAAATTAATTTTGAAAAATTCGAGAAAAATAAATTTTTGGATTTAATTATTTTTAATAATTAAATATGTTTGAGTTTTTATTTTGAAAAGTGGGATTTCAATCGGTTTTGAATTTGGATTTAAAATGAATGCCTAGGTGAGGTGAGGTGTGGCCTGGTGACCCATTGATGTGTTGTTGAGAAATTAATATTGATATAATGCTTGAGTATTGCATTTGATTTGTGTCATGCTAATTGTTTTTAGCATCGATTCCTATCATATTGTGTAATTCCCCGTATTTTCTTTTAATGTCAGGTTAGCGTGGATTGGGACACTAAGGGCTATTTTTGGAGAATTATTTTAGAGCTTGGATTGGAAGATGTATTTTGATGTAATTATTAGTGGTGTAATTTTAGATGTAGAATTGTGTATTTTTGAGAGAAACATTATTGTAATCATTATTGTGGAAGTGTATGAACTATGAATTTGTTATATAAATTGTGGAAAATAGATGCTCTATTCTCATTGTTGATGGTTTTCGTTTAGTTTTCTCGTAGTAGCACGCCGTGTGTCTCTTTTTGGGTGCGCGGGGTATCACAGATGGTATCAGTGCTTTAGTATACGACAACCCTCACGTCTTTGGGTTTTGGGTCTAGCATGCGGGTTAGACATATTTTCTTTGGAGATAGAAATTTTTTGAGGATGTGTTAGGCATCGTGGTGAGGATGTTTAGAATGGATTGAGGACTTAAAAGTTGTGATTTTTGGGAAATAAAATCGAGTAGGATTTTATTTCGAGCATTGGGTTTTGTCAAATTTCGAGGACGAAATACCTTGTTAGAGGATAAGTATGTGATAACCAGGATTTTTAAATAGGTATTTTTAAATTAATTTTGGAAAATTCATGAAAAATAAATTTTTGGATTTAATTATTTTTAATAATTAAACATGTTGAGTTTTATTTTTGAAAAGGGGGATTTTGAATTTGGATTTAAAATGAAGTTTTTTTAGAGTTTTAAGTGATAGCCTTTCATTGTAACAAGCTATCGTTTTTCCTGAAGGGTCGATCGATCGACCCAAGGAGTCGATCGATCAACTATGCCCAGATTTTAAATCGGCAGATCTATTTTGAAAAGTTTTAGCCTTTACAAATTCCTTATCTTTTCCCTTATAAAAATAGGTTGTGGGTTGGAGTTTTTAACCAACTTTTTATCAAACAAAAATGCAGTAGGCCCTTTATATTTCCTCTCCCTCATTATACAAACTCTAGCCCCTATTTTATTAAATGTTCAGCCATAGATTTTGAGGCCTATTATGGTTATCTCATGTTGGAGCTAGAACGTGATTTGATTATTTTTGCGAGGGGAATGTGATGGCGCGATCAGATTTTGAGGCTGAAATTTATGTGACGATTCATGTGATGATTTTGAGGTACAAGACTTACACAATATGCTCATAAATTCTCTTGAGAGTATTCCGTCTGTTTTCTGTGTCGATTGCACTCATATTGAATTGTGATATTCATTTGAAATCTGAAAATTGTTGGAATCGATAATATTGTGATATATTATATTGTGATTTGAGCATCGTGTCATGAGATTTTAATATGGAATGGAGAATGGTCACCCGCCAATAGTCCTACAAATCGGTAAATGTCTTTAAGATGCCTAGGGGAGGTGAGGTGAGGCCTGGTGACCCATTGATTGGTTGTTGAAGAATTAATATTGATATAATGCTTGAGTATTGCATTTGATTTGTATATGTTGATTCGTATTGTTGATATTTATTCATCGTGCTAATTATTTTTTGAGCATCTATTCCTGTCATATTGTGTACTTCCCTGTATTTTCTTCTAATGGCAGGTTAGCTTGGATTGGGACGCTATGAGCTATTTTTGGAGAATTATTTTAGAGCTTGGATTGGAAGATGTATTTTGATGTAAATATTAGTGGTGTAATCTTAGTTGGAGAATTTTGTATTTTTTAGAGAAATATTATTGTAATCATTATTGTGGAAGTGTATGAATTATGGATTTGTTATATTTAAATTGTGGAAAATAGATGCTCTATACTCATTGTTGATGGTTTTAGTTTAGTTTTATCGTAGCAGCACGTCGCGTGTCTCTTTTCGGGTGCGCGGAGTGTTACATTTGTATGCGCACTAAATTAAATCAAAGATTAAATTTGGTAAAATTGAATTTATGTGTGGTTGACTAATATACGAATCATTCCATAGAGTCCCCGCATTCTCATAAAGTTTAAGTCATAAAGGATTTCATAATATCGATGATTCGAGGAGTAAAGTCTAATAACTTCTAAAATTGAGAACATTGATAATTGAATTCTCTATTGGATTGGGCATTTATTGAAATTTATGATCGACAAAAGGCAAAATTTCTAACAAAGGAGAAAAAAAATTATTTTTGAAACTACTCTATTTTTCAACAAAAAACGCATACTTGGTAAGAACATGTGATCAAATGAAAGAAACTACCAATGAATGGGAAGAATATCTAACACCCCCTAACTTAGACCTTGTATTTTCCTCAATGTGAATCAAGAACTAAGTTAAAGAAAGAAAAATAGAGATATTACCCAAAATGAAGTGATCTCTGAGTAGCACAAGTCCAAAGATTATACAAAGCATGTTAACACTATGCATAACGAACATAATAAAACTTTTACTAATTACCATATGCAGTAAGTAAAAAAAAATCAACCTAATATGAAAAACCTAACATTTGAACTTATAACTAAATAGACATTACAAGTTGGAATTTTTGAGGGCCCACCCAAAATACGATTTGACTGAGGTGTTAATAGTGCACCTTCATTTGCATGCATACCTTCCGAAACATATGAATTTCATTTTAAATGATGGAAGTGACGTATAAGGTGTAAGAAATGAACCATCACCAATTAAAAGTTTTGGGGGGATGATAAGGGGTTTGGATTGAATACGTCATGAATACATATATAATCCAAAAAAATAAAATTTCCTTCCAAAGATTTTTGCAAATAGAATGGTAGGTAGCACACAAGTAGTCAATATTGCCTTTATAGAAATTGACTCTAGAAATTTATCATTATTGGTGAAAGGATTACATGTTTTAAAGTTTTGAACCAATTCATGGGATAGATATAAAGGCAAGATAACAATGAATAGAAATGGGGAGGAAATAAATTCAATCTCGAAAGATGACTCATCATCATTTAAGGATTGAATTGCGAAAGAGAAAGATTCACATTAATGAAATGTTCTTCCAAAATAGTTTGAGGGGGAACAAAGGTTTAAATATCCTATTAATTTCTCAATGAAGAAATAATATCTTTGCAAAGTGATTCAATTTCCATATCCTCATCATTGTCGACCTCCTTTATGCTTTGGGAAAAGAGAATAATGGTTTGTTCCAACGTAGGCATCAATTCCTCATTTGGTTCAAAACATTATCAACTTCAAAAATATCGAAAGAAAAATAATCGTCGGATTCAAATAATAAATCCAATTCATGCTGCCAACAATGATCTTCTTTCCGATAATGATTTTCAAGCCTTTGATTCTCAAGAATGTTCAAGCCCTCATTTAATATCGTAGGTGGAAGACCAACATGTATATCATTGAATTATCTTTACGTGGCTTCCAATCGTCCATCATTTTAAATCCATATGAAGATTTTATAGTTATTTTCATACTTGTCAGAATTGGATCAAAGTGAGAAAGAGAACTGTCAGTCCTAAATCGATTAAGATCAGGCCCGAATAGATTTGGGTTACGGTGCACTTCCACAAATATTTATTTTTTGGGTTATTTTTCTTTCGTTTTTCTTTGTATTTTTTGTGTATAATATAAAGGGAGGGCTTTTATTTTATGGAGATATTCAAATTAGTTTAGGTTAAATTTATTTTTGATTTAGGGAGCTCTACCTTCTCTCTTGGGGCTGCATACCACTTTTGTATGCAAGTATTACTATTCATCTTCTTACCCCTTTATTTAAGATTCCATTGTTGTTTTATTGCTTTGTTAATATAATTTCTTGCTATATATATTTGTTTCATATTCCTTCATGCAATTTAACATGATTTGTAGCTAATTTAGTTTAGGATGAGATGATTGAACTCGCCTTAGATTAGTTGGTTGCTTTGGTGCTAGAATAGACTAGTTTGAATGGGTTAGGTTGTTCTTAATTTTATGCCTAGGGTATTTAAAGGTGTATATCATGTATGTGCCATATTTACGACCTTGTGTATGTAACTTTCAGGATATTTGTTGACGCCAAAATCATAATAGGCTTTTATGACAATTTAAGGGGTGATAACTCTAGATTTTATTAATTAACGAAATCAGATTTCATCTAGAAACACTTTTCTTCCAATGTGACCATTTATACTAATTAACTGAAGGTGGTGGATATTATTCTCAATCTATAGTTTTTATTCTCATTTGTTAACTTAGTTTAAGTACACGCCTAGTTGTAATTTATAAAAACAATTATCTTTTATACTTTTATAATGTCTGACACTCATTTCCTATGGATTAGATACCCGTACTAGCTTCTATACTCCCATAAGAGTGTAGTTAAAGTTTATATTTTTGTATTTTAGTGGCAACCAATAACAATGACAACGTAGTAAACGTGCATGCTAGGCTTCCCACTGTCAATCAACTAGTGTCGTCAAGTGTTTTGTTTTAGATTGCAATTTATTTAGTATTTCATAGTATTAGACATGAGTACATAAAAGTTCGTAGATGGAAAATCAACGTAGAGAGGTGTGTTGCCACAGAACAAAATTTTTGTAGTAAGAATAATTTTCAAGTCCCTCCAAACCTATAACTTCTGGTGAATACTTGCACATTGAGAAGAATTAAAATCGCAAGATTACTTTTAGCGAGTACTTGTATAATCAAACAAATAATGTGCGGACTTCTGAAACTTATTCTAATGATAAAATGCTGCAAACTTCTTACAATAATAACGTAAATGACTTTTGTGATACTAATCCAGAGACCTATTATGAAAATAACCCTTAAACTTGTTATACTAATAATTTTGATAGTAGTTACGATAATAACTCTTAAAATATTTTTTTTGGTGAAGTTGCCCTATTACCAAATTCATAATTTAGACACACTTTTTGAAATCGACAATTACTTTTCTCTTGATACTCTGGAGGAAGAGGATGAACCAAACAAGGAATCGATACCTACTTTGAAACAAACCATTCTTCTTTTCTCCCAAGACAAAAAGGAGAGTAAAAATGGTGAAGATTTGGTAATTGAAGTACTTTCCAATAAGATAATTTATTCCTTAGAAAATAAAGATGAGTGGAACATTTGCGTTTTACCTCAAATAGTTTTAAAAGAACATTTCATTGCCTTCGGAATCCAATCTTCGAGCGAAAATGAGTCATAAAGATTTAATTTATTTATTTCCCATTCCTATTTATATTATCGAACCATTATAAGTACCACAAGAATCGGATGAAAGTCTTGAGGACTTTGTCCAGATTCTTATCAAGGAATACTTTTTCAAAATGCTTTCCATGATGGAATTTGATCTTAAATGTGCCCCACCTCCCATTCCAAATGGGAAATCTATAGGAAGAAATTCATATTTTTTTGAATCCTGCTTGTACTTGTCACCCCTTCAATCCAAACCCCCCCATCATTTGCCAAAAACTTTTAATTATTGATAGTTCATTTTCCCCGCCCAAACCATATCGTCAGTTATTCAAATAAAATTCTTATTTTTCAGGAGGCGTGAACTCAAATGAGCGACTACAAATTATCCCTCAAAGCCAAATCATTTTTTAGTGGACCCTAAAAAATTTCAACTACTAGTGTATGGTTAGTTAAAATTTCAAATAGAAGGTTGTACATATTAGTTTTTTTTACTTGCTGTCTATTGTAATTACTTAATATTTGTTATTTGTTTTTGTTATTCTTGATTCTATCATGTTTCATATAATCTTTGGACTTGTACTTTCCAAAGACCACTCCGTTTTGGGTAATATCTCTCTTTTACTCTATTTAACTTGGTTCTTAATTCACATTGATAATAATGAAATGTTTAAATTAGGGGGTGTGGGATATGTTTACCATTCATTGGTAGTTTCGTTGATTTGATCACATGTTCTTACCAAGTATGTTTTTTGTTGAAAAAATTGAAAATTTCAAAATAATTTTCTTTTTATTTATTTATTAGGCATTTTGCCTTTGTCTCCTATGATAAATTTCCATAAATTCTTGATCCAATAGATATTTCAATGATGCATGATTTTAAGTTATTAGACTTTATTCCTCAAATCATCGATATTATGAAAGACTTCATGAATTAAACTTTAAATCCCTGTGCACATGCATATTTTGTTGTTTAAATGATTTAGTTTAAGATGTTTATAACTAGGTAATCTTTTGTTGCATGTATATACATACATCAAGTGAGGTTTGTGCTTTTTTTTTCATTTGTGAATGTTATTCATTACTCTTTCCTCCTTGAAAATATTGAATCAGTCAATAATCTCACAATTTTTTCATTCAATCGTTCATTAATTGTGTTTATCTATTAATTGTATTACTTGAGCTTGATTTTCAAAGTTGTTTTAACTCGGTAATTGCGTGAGATTTAGGAAAGGATCATAGGCTATATTTATTTTTAACACATTTTGACCTTGACCTCACCTTATATGTTTCCCCTCATTAAGCCCTTTGAGCCTAAATATATCCTTTCGTTTCAAAACACAAAATGCCATATCCAACTCCAAATTGGAGTTTTCACACCATATATACACCTTCCCTACCTTTGTTTGGAATGTGATTTGGGATTGAATGATGTTGTTTTTATGTGGTTAAAATTAAGCATGTGAGAGTGTGAAAGAAAATAAATAGTGAGAAACAAAAGAAAAAAGAGAAACAGAAGAGATAAAGAATAAAAGAAAATAAATAGAAAGATTTTATTGATGCACATAGTGTTATATAATCCTTGTCACTATCTAATGTTATATCCAATGCTTGTTATGGAAATTATATCCCAAATTTAAAATTATGAACCATTTTTTTATCCCAAATGTTTCATCCCCAAACACCTTTGGATTAATATCCTCTCATTTTATCACTTTAACCGCTAACATACATTATAACCTATAGAAGTCCTATGTGATCCTAGGGTAAGTGCGATTCAAATGTCATAATGATAGTGATAATCAGTGAAAATTCATTTTACCTCCATTAATGAATGGCATCCTTCCATTGAGATTACATATTTTTCATTATATATATATATCATTCTTCTTGATGATGTGTACGACCTAGTTTCCATTTACATTTACTCTTTATGCGTGCATGGTCCTTGTGATACACCCCCTTTAATAATGATTTCATTTGTTGAGTGTATACACCGGAGATGATTAAACTCCATGCCAGACTTTAATACTTATCTGGTCTATAAAAGTTTTGCCAAATCAAAATATTTTTAATGTGATTCCTCCTCCTCCGACATTTTAATGTTTTAATTCTATGAAGTTTATTCTATAATGTTAATAACTACGGAATTTTGAGTGAATTCATTCACTATCCTAATAACATATCCTTTTCATTATTGTTGAGCATGTCCTGTATTTTTTATTGGGAATAATTGTTAAGGAAACTCGATATTTATGGCTTTCATCCCTGAAAAGCCTCATGAGACAACACTCATCAACTACGGTAATCTAGGGGTTTAAAGGCATTCTACATATTTTAAATGCAATTATTTCCCCACAAAAGTGTCATTTATCTCCTTTGCATATATCTCCCCTCTTATGGTGCTACATGTAGTCTTATTTTTTTTCATTTTATCGTTAGGGACTAGCAATGTCTAAGTTAGGGAGCGTGATTTGTTTGAATATTTAATTTATTTTCCCTTTATACTTATGCATTTGATTCCCCTTGGGTACCTTAATTCCTTTATTTATGCTATTTAATCGGACAACATCTTTTATGCACGTTTATATGCTTTACGAGGTATAATTGAATTTTTGTAGATATTATTGGTGCTTAGAGTAAATTTTAGTCGCATTACGAGAAAGTGCCATCATAAAGCATGCATTTAGGGGAATTTTAGTTATTTTAACATTTGGGTTTATGTCCCAAAGTCTTTGCAAAAGTATATCCCTCCGTGATAGATTCACATAGCCTCCACCCGCTTGATTCTGATTTATAACGAAGAAGTTACGATGTTTTTTGAATGTTGATCCACGAAAGAAAGAAGACATCAAATAAGAATTTAGACCTGAAGGGTCTGACTCGATTCGGCTCTGCTGCAAATTGATTTTCCCCAACTACCGGATTTTCCCTCTATCGAATCAAATCATCCTCTGATGCAAATTGATTCGTCTTTTCCTCCAATTTGATTCATCACCTATATAACTGACTTCTTTGCTTTACAAGTTTCCCATTTTGGGTTTTGGTATACATATGTTTTCCCCTCATTTGTTTGATATATTCAGGTTTTATTTGATAGTTAGGGTTTAGTTGGTGTTTGGGAACTCTTTTCCCCTTTATCTCTCATAGGGTTGTTGTGTAAGCCTATTAATCATTATCTTCTCCATATATAACTCAACTCAACTCAACAAATCCTTTTCCCAATTATTTGGGGCCAGCTACATGAATCCTATTTTTCCATTCCTTTTTGTCCAGTACAATATCTTCGATTAAACCACATGATATCATGTCCTTTTTTTATAATATCCCGCCAAGTTAATTTAGGCCTACCTCTACCCCTTGGGTTACCATCAATACTAACTAAATCACTCTTCCTTACAGGAGCATCCATTGGTCTACGCTTGACGTGTCCAAACCATCTAAGTCGATTTTCTCTGAATTTATCTTCTATAGGAGCTACTTTTACCGTTTCACGAATTTGTTCATTTTTAATTTTATCCTTTCGAGTTTTACCACAAATCCATCTTAGCATTCGCATCTCCGCCACACTCATTTTCTGTATATTTTGTTTCTTGGTTACCCAACACTCTGTCCCATATAACATGGCAGGTCTAATGGCCGTCCTATAAAATTTTCCTTTTAACTTCAAAGGTATACGCCCATCACACAGAACGCCGGTCACACTTCTCCACTTAACCCATCCTGCTCTAATCCTATGCGTAACATCATCACTAATATCTCCATCTTTTTGTATAATCGATCCTAAATAACGAAAATGATCATTTCTAGATATTTCTTGACCCTCCAATTTCACCACATCTCCATTTGTCCTCCTATTACTACTAAAATTACACTCCACATATTCTGTTTTAGTTCTGCTTATTTTAAATCCTCTTATTTCTAAAGTTTCTCTCCACAATTCCAACCTAGCATTTATCCCCATCTTAGTCTCATCGACTAAAAGAATATCATATGCAAATAGCATACACCATGGCACCTCATCTTGTATTTGTCTAGTCAACTCATCCATAACAAGAGCAAAGAGATAAGGACTTAATGCTGAACCTTGGTGTAGCCCTTCCGTAATTGAAAATTCACTACTTTCTCCAGCTGATGTTCTTACTGTAGTCATAGAACCATCATACATATACTTGATCACGTCAATATATCTGCGAGTCACTCCTTTTTTATGTAGAACCCACCATATTATATCTCTGGGTATCCTATCATACTCCTTCTCCAAATCTATAAAAATCATATGAAGATCCTTCTTTTTCTCTCTATACCTCTCCATTAATCTCCTCAATAAATAGATTAACTTGCTTTCCTTTAATTATGTCCAATTACAATGCTTTGTAACTAAATTAGTTTCAATTGTGATTGATTGTACTCACCTTGGATTAAATGGTTCCTTTACTTTAGTGATGGACTAGATTAGTTTAAAGGGTTAGCTTGTTCTTAACTTTCAGCCTAGGAGATTTAATGATGTATATCATATATGCTCCGTATTTATGACTTTGTGTATGTAATTTTGGGATATTTGTTGATGCCAAAATCATAGTAGGATTTTATGAAAATTTAAGGGGTGAAAACTCTATATTTGATTAATTGATGAAATGAGAGTTAATCTTGATAAACTTATCTTTCCATGTAACCATTTATACTAATTAACTCGAGGTTAGGGATATTATTCTCAATATATAGTTTTTATTCATTTTGGTTAATTCTAGTTTAAACACATGCATGGATTAATCTTTTGTTAAAGCTATTTTCTTTTACACTTTTATTGAGAAGTAAGAAATTAATTAACCTTTCAAAACATTACCTATGGATTCGATACCCGAACTAGCCACTATACTCTCGTAACAAGTAGTAATAGTTTAGATTTTTATATTATAGAGAGAGTCAAAAGTAACGATAAGCTTAGTAATACAAACGCTCAATTTCGCCTTCTTTATAAAATAGCGTCTGATATGCCCATAGTGTACCTGCCAGCTCAGAGACATTAAACTCGGCTTGTATGATGGCCGAGGTAACAAGAGATCAAGACTAGCCATCAGCGATCTCGTCCTCCATAAGGTCAGCCACAGCCGACATTACTAGTACCCCCTCAGTTGGGCAACAACCGAGGTCTATGTAACTCGTGGGATCAGCTGTCCATAAGGTCAGCCATAGCTGACGTTACAAGTTTCACCTCGGTGGGGGCATCATCCTAGGTAAGTATGGATATGGGTTATCCATCAGCATCACTATTAACATCGGCCATAGCTGACGTTACTAGTTTCACCTAAGATTAGCAACACCTATCATGCTCGGCATCAAGTGTCAAGACAACATTGGCCCTGGCCGACGTTCAAGATATCTAACCTCGGTTGGCATCCTAGCCAAGGTCATCATACAATCCCCAGCCAAGGGAGGGTCGTACTTCACCAACCTCATACTCATCCAGGATGATCTTGGTAAGAAGCAAAGACAGTCGAGCATCTATGCGCACATGTATGGCTTGGAACACGTGGACAAATCCATTATAACTCAATCATTGCCTCCACGTGAGGGAATATTGAGGTCATCATTACTTAGTTGAGATGATGTATATGTCATCCTGGCACTAGCTGGGTATCCATGCATATGCACATTACGTTCTTAGGGGGTACATTACACCCCCTAAGCCCTATATATTGAGGTCATCCACAACATTATAAAGGATCGAGAATTACAACCCTAGCTAAAACTCTGTAAATTTATAGAGTAGAGAGAGAAAGCTTGAGAGATTGTATCCATGGCCGTTAGTGCTTTACTTCGGTGACATTACTCACTCACTTGCACAGTGGACGTAGGCTTAATTGGCTGAACCACTTACATATTGGTGTTCATCCTCTTCTCCTCACCTCCTTCTACATATACACTTGTATTCTCCTGTACTGCCATTGTTATCATTTGCTTGAGGTTATCAACACCTTATCTGGTGGTGCAATTTACAGCATCATCATTTTGGCATTGTCTATGGGAACGAGAAGACATAACTCGTCCTTTCTTAGCTTAACCTCACCGGAGACTCTGGTGGTGAATCAGGCCTTACCCCTTGCGTGGAGCTACTTCACCATTGAAAGAGGTCCTTTAAGGTATTAAGCTCACCTTATTTACAAGATCTTTAGTTCTAACATATGGAACCGGAGTTACCACCACCACCTCCACCATCTGGTGCTGGAGGATCTAGTTCAAGCTAGGCACCACCCCAGCCCGAAATGGCTGAGGTGGCAGAAGCCTTGAAGTCATTGGCCACAACTCAACAAGCAATTGAAAGAATAATTTGCACAACTCAGTCAAAATATGATGAGGCCTCCGGGGGTCTCACCAGAGATGATTACTCCAGCATCTATTCAACCCCACCCTAAAGCCAGGGGACTAACCCAGGCACCGCGAAAGGACCAGCCTACTCCTCAGCGAAGGAGGGATGTTGCTGACCCTAGGCGTTTAGTCTGGGGAGTCAAGGAAACCCATGAATTGAGGATAGGTATGTTGATATGGAGGCAGAAGATGCTCCAGAGGACTGCTGGGAGTTGTATGAGGTTTCGAATAACATGGTACGTCCTATCCAGTAGGGCAGAGTTTATGGGGGCAGAAGAGATGGTGGTACCCAACAGAGAGGATCAACTTTTGATCACTTGAGCAGGGGGTCTGCCTTTGAAAGGCTCGACCCAGTTAATGACCTAAGGCAGAGGTTATCTAGGTCCATAAGTGTAGTAGGCTCATAAAGGGAAGATAGGGAACACCGGCCTCATCATAGCCGACCCCAATATGTCCGAGACAGGGGTCAAGAGGAGGTAAATAGACGACGTTGTGTTACAGCTAGGGAACCATCAATCCACCCATTAGAGGTGGCTGAGGATAAAAAAACATGGAATGACTCCATTAAACGTCTTGAAGAGAAGATAGGGAACTGATCAAAAGCTAATACCCACTACAAAGAGGGTTCTCAGAGGGCTCCCCATTTGTGGCAAAGATAGTGAACTTCCTGCTAAGTTCAAACCACCTACGGTGTCTCCCAAGTATGATGGTAGTACCAACCCTATGCATCATATTGAGATATACCAGTATGCATCGAACATTTATTCAATCCCAGATGAGATGAAGTGTCGGGCCTTCTCTAGGACTTTGACGGGAGCTGCACACATCTGGTTCACCTCTCTTCCAAAAAACTCTATTGAGAACTTTATGGGCTTAGCGGAACGGTTCATTCACAATTTCTGTTTTAGGATAAGACCTCAGAAAAAGACCACTCATCTGTTGTACGTAAAGCAAGGAAAAAATGAGAGCCTAAGATACTACATTGCTAGATTCAACAAGGAAAAATTGGAGGTTGAAGATTATGAAGAGAATATAGCTATGACAACCCTCATTGGAGGTATCCAAAATGGGAAGTTACCGTGGAATCTTCCTAAAGACCCTCCCAAGTCCATAGCAGAGCTGTTCGCAACTGCAGGAAAGGTCATGAACGCTGAAGAGGCTATGGGCACGAAGTATGAGGATGAGAACGGAAGTGGCAGCAAAAAGTTCCAAAGGAAGAAAGATTGAAAAAATAAGTCTGCAGACGATAAGTTTGCACACTATACTCCTCTAACTATGAGGTACGAACACATCCTCAACGAAATAAAAAATGAACGGTACCTAAGATGGCTGGAGAAATTAAAGGTTCCTCCACATAAGAGGAATAAGAACTTATGGTGTGAGTTCCACCAAGACCACGGCCATGTGACAGACAAGTGCTTCGCCTTGAAGGATGAAATTGAGAAGATGTTGAAGTCCAGAAAGCTGAGGAAGTATGTAGACAGTAAAGCTCCTAAGAGGGGAAGAGATGACCCAAAAAAGAGGAGAAACGACAGATGTCGAGATGATCCCCCAGTGAGAAGAGACGATGACTCAGATGGGGATGATGAGGATGATCCTGACCTCCCACCGAAAGACGATAATGCCCTTGTGAAGAGGGTTGGTATGATCTCCTTCGGTGTTAACACCATATGTGGAGGACTAGCAGGGGGTGGCTCCGAGGTAGCTGATCGTAAAGCTCATGTGGAAGAGGCTAAGTCAGTGACCAAAGTAGAGGTTGTGAATCTGGCGTCTTCAGAGGCTAAACAGAAGAGAAAGAAGGTAGATATGGATAGCCTTGTAGTTATATTTTCCCGACTTGACTTCAAAGGTATCTTAGCTCTGCATGATGACCCTTTGGTAATTACAACAAGAGTGCATGGATGTGAGGTACAGAGAATCCTCGTAGATGGAGGAAGTTCCAATGATGTGATGTTTTGGCCCTATTTTAAGAGCCTAGGCCTCAGTAGATCTAGGTTGGTACCCTATCATCATCCATTGATGGGCTTCAGCGGTGAAAAGGTCCATCCGTTGGGCATGTATAAGATGGATGTACGAGATGGGGGACGAGTGGCATAAGAGATTGACCCGAAAGATCAATTTTTTCGTTATGGATGAAAACATCTTCACGGCCTATAACCTCATCATAGGAAGAGTAACCCTTAAGGAATTTGAGGCCATGCCGTCGATGGTCCACAAAATGCTAAAATTACCGACCCCCTATGGGGTAGGGGAAGCGCAAGGTGACTAGACCACGGAACGAGAATGCTACTTCAACTCGGCGGAAGAGAGAGAGAGGCCCATAAGAGGGCAATAACCACATATAATATTAATACACTTGATCCTAAGGATGAAACAAAATTAAAGAAATGAGAGGCTGCAGAAGAGGTAGAATCCATCATCCTCAATGAAGACGAACCGAAAAAAATTCCAAATCGGTAAGGCCCTAAAACTTGAGATCAAGAAAGAGATGATAATATTTTTAAAGCAGATGCAGAGTGTCTTCGCTTGGAGTCACACAGACATGCATGGCATCGACCCAGACGTTATATGCCACAAACTCAAGGTGGCAGAAGATGCTAAGCCAATCAAATAAAGACGAAGAGTTTACTCCAAGGAAACGTATGATGTCATCAGGGAGGTTATATACCCAGAGTGGCTATCTAACGCCATCATTGTGCCCAAAGCCAATGGAAAATGGAGAATGTGCGTAGACTTCACTGACCTGAACAAGTCTTGCCCCAAAGACAGCTATCCCTTATTATGAATTGTTCAAATGGTAGATGCCACGGTAGGTCATGAACTTATGAGCTTCATGGATGCATATTCTGGCTACAATCAGATCTTCATAGATGTCGAAGACTTAGAGAATACAACATTCATCACATACAAGGGGACCTATTGCTATAAGGTCATGCCCTTCGGCTTGAAGAATGCAGGTGACACATATCAACGTCTTGTAAATAATATGTTTAAAGATCAGATTAGCAAGACCATGAAGGTATATGTATATGACATGCTGATAAAAATCTTGAAGTCCTGCACTCACGTAGCCGACCTAGAGAGTACCTTTGACATCATGGACTTATACAGGATGAAACTCAATCCTTCCAAGTGTGTCTTCGGAGTAGGACCAGGGAAATTTCTTGGGTTCATCATTAATAAAAGGGGAATAAAGGCCAATCCCGGAAAAATTAAGGCTCTGCTTGAAATGAAGACACCCAAGACCATCAAAGACGTTCAGAGGTTAACGGTAAGAGTTGCTACACTCAACATATTTTTTTCCAGAGCTACGGACAAGTATCTTCCATTTTTTAAGGTGCTTAGAAAGGCCTTTGAGTGAGACGAAGAGTGTGATAAGGCCTTTAAGGAGCTCAAGTCCTACCTCGGATCCCCCCTACTCTTATCCGGGCCCATTCTGAGGGAGAGGTTATATGTTTATCTAGCAGTCTCAAAGTCAACTATAAGTGCAGCCATAGTACGGGAAGACGATGGGGTACAGAGGCATGTATACTTTAATAGTAAAGCACTTCAAGGGTCTGAACAGAACTATCCTTGGGTGGATAAGTTGACCTATGCCTTGATACACGCTTCTAGGAAGATGAAGCCCTATTTCTAAGCCTATTCTATGGTCATCCTCACTGACTCCCCACTAAGGCAAGTCCTCCATAAGACCTAGAAGTCAGGCAGATTGATGACCTGGGCCATCGAGTTGGGAGAGTATGACATTGTTTATCAACCCAGGGTTACCATCAAAGGGAAGGCACTCGCAGACTTTGTTGCTGATTTCACATGGTAAAAGGCTAAGCCTGAGAATAGTCCAGAGATTACAGATGAATTAGATAATAACATCTTCCAAAACCCAGAAGAGGTTCTGTCCAGCAGATCCAGGAAAGGAGTAGCTGAGAATGAGGAAGACATGTACCTCTTCAAGCAAGGGACCCTGTTAGAGGGGAACTTCTCTTCAAATAAAGATGTTTGGTACCTCTTCATTGATGGGTCTTCTTACGAAAATGGATACGGCGCAGGGCTCATACTCTCAGCTCCAAATGGTACCGACATTGAATATGCGCTAAGGTTAAACTTCAAGGCTTCAAACAACGAGTCTGAGTATGAGGCACTGATAGCGGGGCTCTCCTTGGCAAAAGCTCTTAGAGTTGACCGACTCCTACTACATAGTGACTCGAGGCTAGTTGCCAACCAAGTACTTGGAGTACATGAAGCCAAGGATGAAAGGATGGATAAATACCTTAACAAGGTGAGAACGATGCTAGAAAGATTCACAAAAGTGAAGATGAAGAGGATACCCCTATTAAATAACAGTTATGCAGATGCACTAGCAAGGTTGGCTTCAGTAACAAGGACAGACATCCAAAGGACAATACCAGTCAAGATCTTTCTCAAACTGACCATTGAGGAAGAAGATCTTGTCAGCTCTGGCCTCAACTTAAACCTAGGGGACTCGTGGATGGACTCCCTTATCAAATATATCAGACAGTGAGAGCTCCCAGAATCGAAGTTAGAAAGGAGGAAGTTGAGGTATAGAGCTGTTAAGTTCACAATAATAGGAAATCTCCTGTATAAAAAAGGATTCCTACTACCTCTCCTTAGGTGTGTCCATCCAAAACAGGTCCCCCACATCCTGCAGGATGTACATGAGGGTTCTTGCTCCAGTCACATAGGAGGAAGACCTTTAGCCAAGAGGATAATGACGCAGGGATACTGGTGGCCGACCTTGGCCAAAGATGCTGCTGCCAACATAAAGAGGTGTGACAAATTCCATAGAATCTCCACTATCCCTCATCAACCTCATCAATCTATGACGTCAATCAGTTCTCCTTGGCCATTTGCAGTATGGGGGATTGACTTGGTGGGACCATTACCAAGAGATGCTAATAACTATCGATTTCTTATAGTAGCAATTGATTACTTCTCCAAATGGGTAGAGACTGGGCCGATGATCATGATTACAGAGCAGAAGATCTTCTAGTTCATCTAGAAGAGCATCATATACATACATGGCCTTCCAAACACCCTTATCTCAGACAACGGAACCCAGTTCAATAATTCTTCCTTAGGAAAATATTGTGAAAGAGTAGAGATTAAGCAGTTCTTCTCCTCTCCTGTCCAACCCCAGGCAAATGGGCAAACTGCAGTCATGAACCGAACGATCCTTGATGGGATTAAGAAGAGGTTGGAAGAATATAAGGGGAGATGGACAAAAGAGCTTTATGCAGTGCTATGGGCCTATAGGACAATGGCAAGAACACCAACGGGAGAAACCCCATTTATGTTGGCCTATGGTTCAGAAGCCGCCATACCTACAGAAGTAGGACTCCCCACCCACAAACCTCAGACTTATTACCCTCAAAGGAATGGGGAAGAAAGAAGACTTGACTTAGATCTTATTGAGGAGAGAAGGTAAGACACTAAGATCAGACAAGCAGCCTACTAGCAGAGAACAACAAAGTTCTACAATTAAAGGGTGAAATCAAGACCTATAGTTGTAGGAGATCTAGTACTGAAGAAGACGTTGAAGATGACAAACAAGCTCCTCCCGAATTGGCATGGACCTTACAAAGTAGTTGATGAGGTTGTGCTTGGTACTTACCGGCTAGAAAATCTCGATGGGGAACCATTTTCAAACCCTTGGAATGCTGACCACCTGAAGAAATATTACATATGATGTTGCAGTTGTTTTCTTGTAATACATGTATCATTTTATGAAGAGGATATGAATTAAAAGAGCATTTCTTGTGTCAACATTATTTTATTATGATTAAACATCATTAATTTGGTGACAAGGTCTGAGGTGAATCATCATAATTTGATGACCTCAGACCTTAAACATCATTAATTTGGTGACAATTTTTAAGGTGAAACATCATAATTTGATGACCTCAGACCTTAAACATCATTAATTTGGTGAAACTTATGAGGATAAACATCATAATTTGATGACCTCAGACCTTAAACATCATTAATTTGGTGATAATTTATGAGGGTAAACATCATAATTTGATGACCTCAGACCTTAAACATCATTAATTTGGTGAAACTTATGAGGATAAGCATTATAATTTGATGACCTCAGACCTTAACATCATTAATTTGGTGAAACGCATGAGGTGAAATATTATAGTTTGATGACCTCAAACCTTTAAGAGAAGTTCATTATATAACAAACAACATTCAAGAGAGAGCATTCATCGAAAAAGCAAAATCTTCTGAAGGAAATGGTATTACATGAAATAATAAGAGTAATATATCAAATATGCCCCAAAATATGTCATCAGAGTTCACAAAAAATTACAAATAAAAAACAAAAAATTACAAGTCAAAAGGCTTCACAAATTAAGGCTTAAGGGTCGGCAGCCGCAGACGTGTCCACTTGGCCGACATTGGTAACCTCGACCCCATCATCTCGAGGGTTAACATCTTAAGCAGTCTCTGTGGCTTCCAACTGTGCAATCTCTGCAGGAGAAGCATCTTCCTCCTCAACCTCTTGCAAGGCCTGAGCAAAGCGAGAATTGCCGAAGCCTAGACCAACAAAGTCTGAGGCAGCTGAGCTCCCTGTCTCCTTCTCCTTTGAATCTACCCACTTCCCATTTTCCTTAATACCGCTTTTAAGATATTTAAAGCCAAAGCTTATAAACTGGTCAGAGACTTTGTAGTCGGCCAAAATCTTCTCAGAGGCGTCCTCAAGGGCAACCTTTACTACAACATCAACCTTTTCCTGAAGGACGTCGTCTTTAGCCTGCAAAGCATAGGTGTGGTCCTTCTTAAGCTTGGTTATGTCCCTGTTCCTATGCTTGACCTTATTCTCAGACTCAACCAAGGTTGTCTTCAGATGTTCAACTTCTTCCTTTAAAGAGGCTTCCACCTTCTGGGCCTCTTTTTCCTTTTCAATAAGGGGCAACTTCCTCAGGGTCCAGTCAACGAATTGGTGCATAGACATAATACCCTATAAAACAAAGTCAGATGTATGAGTTCAAGCCTTAATCTATTTAACGTTGAGGTTATACTTGGAATAAAAAATAAAAATGTTTTACCTGGATAGACCTGTGAAGGCTAAACTCGGCTAGCAGAGGGGGTATCAAGAGAGCATAGGAAACGCTTATCTGCATCGGTCATTGTAGAGACTATTCATCCATTACCTTCAGACCGTGGCTTATTAGGTTGTCATTGATCTTTAGCTGCTCCAAATGAATAGCCAGTGCATTATCAGAGGAGATGGGGATGGCGGGATCTCCCTTTTGGTTTTTAGAAGGCATCTGATCCTCCGCATCAGCAGCAGTCTTCCTATTCTTTGTAACATCAGCCTTGGATGTACCTCCATTTTTCTTGGGTGGAGGAGGGGATGCATTATGCCATGCCTTCTTCATCAGTTTAATAAGACTGGGGGAAGACATCTCCCACAAGTTGTACGAGATTCCTTCTGGGTGTTCTATAAAAATGTACCTGAGTTAGTAAATCAGAGATATAAAAAAGACAGAGGTACAACTTATGGAAAATAATACTTACGAAGCTCGGTTAGAGGACTCCCCCCATGCCAGCCTCAGAGAGGTAATAGGGGGTAATCACATGCTCGTATTTTACCAGCCAACCGTGCTCCCCCAGATCCTGAAGATCCTTAACCTTTTGTAAGTTATCCTGGATAAGCCCAGGGTCGGCCTTGGCAGCAAGTGATACCTTCCCCCACCTTAAAGGTGTCCTCGACTACAATGAGGAAGAGGTGGCATAAGGACCAAATTCCCATACCCCTGAGGTAAAGAAATACCATGGTTTCCATTTATGATTTGAAGTCTGGGAAACCAACAACATCTTCTTGTCAGACTTCCTAGCAAGGAAGTGGTAATTGTTGGGGTGGTTTTTAGGAGAGGATGGGACGTAGAACCCTGTGAAAACTCTAACAGGAAGGTCTGAGTGGTGGACTGCCTTCCAAAGGACAATAGCACCAATCATCACCCTCTAGGTATCGGGGGATAATTATGAAGGGTCCAAGTCGATATGGGAAAGTATGGCTCTGATCGAAGGGTGGATGGGGAGATGGAATCCCAGCTTAAAAATTTTCTCGTACACATAGATTTCCCCATCTCGACCACCAAAGGCTCTCTCACCACTCAGAGGTCTCCTAAGTATGATGGAGGGACCTATGGAATAGAGATGCCTAGAGTCTAAGAGGTGGTACTCAGTAACAGTACTCTCTATCTTGGCAGCCTTTGAGGTATCAATGTCATTCTCATGACCATCATCCTCATTCCTGGAAACGTCGGCTTGGGCAGGTATAGGAACCCGTATAGGGAACATCTGAGCGAACTCAACCCCTGTGGCGTCCGATAAAGGGATTGCATTGATTGGAGGGGGAATAGCCATGCTCGGCCCCATAATCTCTACATCAAAAGAATTTCGTGAGGTGCTACCACCATTGTGGGATGTGGCATGACTATGGACCTCGTCCTGATCAGGGACCTGATCGTTCTTAATAGAGAAATCCATATCCTCTTGGAATGAGTCTACAGACATAGGGTCTGAGGTAGATGACTCAGAATCAGACTCGGACATTGAAGAAGGGTTAATTGGACCCTCGACTGGCTCAGCGGGATCAGCTGGCTCAGGGTATATCACCTTCAGAGAGGGAGGGAAGATAAGTTTGAGGGGGAAGGCCTCGGACCTATGAGCTTCATCTTGGGCTCGCTTTATATGCCTAATTTTTGCAAAGGTCTTCTCTCTAAGAGAAGGGAAATCTTCTATAAGTTTGTATAAAGGTCTGAGCATAAGTCAGATGACCCTACACTTAGGACTCTAAATAAATAGCTGGGCACAACTTAAACTAAGGATCAAGGTTGGTTTTTGAAAGAGTTCAAACCAAGAATGTTCAAGAATAAGAACCACCAAAAAACTCAAAGAACCACCGAAAAACTCAAAGAACCACCAAAAAACTCAAAGATCCACCGGAAAACTCAAGCTACCACCTAAAAATGCAAGAAATGGAAATACAAGGATAAAAATGGCAAAGGAAAGGTAATGAGTAATACCTGATCAAGTATGAGATAAAAAGTAAGAAGGATTGAGCAAAGAAATCCACAAACACAGATTTGATCAAGCCCTAGAAGAGAGAGAGAATGCAGAAGTGCACAGGTGGGAAAAGTGAGAAAAATGAGGAAGAAAGGGAAGAAAGGGTTTAAACCCTCAAAACTGATTGCACGCTTCCCAAGTACCATCATTGCATTGGGATCCCAAAAGACAATGAGCATCATTACACTGTCAGACACGCTACCCACTGCAGAAGTGGACACCTGTCAAGAAGATATTGGGAAATACAGCCTCGGACATACATACCCCTTAGTCACCTACTTACATAGGTAACTAAGGGCTAGGGGTGATTGATATGCCCATACATTAGCCTTGGACTATATAATGACCGAGGTAACAAGAGCTCAAGACTAGCCATCAACGATCTCATCCTCCATAAGGTCAGTCACGGCCTACGTTACCAGTACCCCCTCAATTGGGCAACAACTGAGGTCTACGTAACTCGTGGGATCAGTTGTCCATAAGGTCATCCATAGCCGACGTTACAAGTATCACCTCGATGGGGGCATCATCTTAGGTAAGTATGGATATGGGTTATCCATTAGCATCACTATCAACATCGTCCATATACGATGTTACTAGTTTCACCTAAGATCAGCAACACCTATCAGGCTCGGCATCAAGTGTAGAGACAACATCGGCCCTGGCTGACGTTCAAGATATTTAACCTCGGTTGGCATCCCAGCCAAGGTCATCATACAATCCCCAGCCAAGGCATGGTCGTACTGCACCAACCGCGTACTCATCTAGGCCGAGGTTGGTACCAATCAAAGACAACCGAGCATCTACGCGCACATGTATAGCTTGGAACACGTGGACAAATTCGTTATAACTAAATTATTCCCTCCACGTGAGGGAATATTTAGGTCATCAAGATCATTCAGATGTCACCCTGACACTGGCTGGGTCTCCATGCACATGTACATTGCATGCTTGGGGGGTACATTACACCTCCTAAGCACTATATATTGAGGTCATCATAAACATTATAAAGGATCGAGAATTACAACCCTAGATAAAACTCTGTCACTTTATACAATAGAGAGAGAGAAATCTTGAGAGATTGTATCCATGGCCGTTAGTGCCTTACTTCAGTGACATTACTCACTCACATGCACAGTGGACGTAGGCCTAATTGGACGAACCACTTACATATTAGTGTTCATCCTCTTCTCCTCACCTCCTTCTACATATACACTTGTATTCTCATGTTCTGCCATTATTATCATTTTCTTGAGCTTGCCAACACCTTATCTGGTGGTGGTGTTTCCAGCATCATCAGCGTCATTGTCGAGGAATTGAGTAAAAATAAAAACACATCCTCGTTCCCCGTCTTAATCAAATGTCACCATTGTCAGGGTATGTTTTGTTTTAGATTTTAATTGATTTAATATTTTGTGGGTACCTCGTTTAAATTTTCTTGTCCTAGATAAGTAGCCCAACTTAGCCCTATCAAAGATAGGGAGAGTTCGGCCCAAAATCTAAGGCCTCATAAATAACTAATTCGGCCGTGACCCATTCAACCCCTAAAATCTCTCAAGAGATATTCTAGGGATTATGGGCCAACGTGGAGGTGCCCAACACCCCCACTCTCCGAGAATTACATGGATATATTGAACCCCCCAGCCCGGGGCAAAGGGCATGCAATTGTAAACACTCCTCTAGAGAAAAGTTAAATATAAAATAGAGAGCACCACCGTGGACGTAGGCCATTTTGCTGAACCATATATATTTTGTGTCGTGTGTGATTACAACTATTTTATGTTCTTTACTTTTTCAGGTGATCGCATTTGATTGTAATTTGTGTTGAGATTAATTATCACCACAATTGGCTCCGTCTGTGGGAAGCGATTGGTCTTCCTTTAAGAAATCCTTCACCAAAAAGAACCTAGAATGTCTGGTTACAACAGCAATGCCCCTCAAGACGGGGATATTCAAGAGCAACCCATTCCTCATAAGGTTAGATCTGAAGTTCAACGCTCAGACCCAAGGCCTAGTCCAGAACGGCAGGCCTCAGAAGAAAGTTAGGGATTGGCTAGGACTACACTAGTCTGCATGCTGATCGACGTCTACGAGGCCAGGTTCCAAGAGCAAGAGGATGCTACTCACAAGCAAGAAGCTGAAAATGCTCACCTTGAGAGGATACTAGAGAAAATGGAGAGAGAACTCCATCGCAATATAAGGCAGTGTCATTATCACACTCCTAGCCATTAGGCGAACAAATTTCGCAGCAGAGGAAGGAGCCCAAGACGTGGATCTCAAATAATTGAGGGACGCGGGTTAGATGATGACTTATTAGAGCAAAAACCATTAGCTTGCCGTTACAAGAGCCCAGACCGAAGAAACGACGACATACAAAATTTGGTCCAGAGAGAAATGGACCAACACGCAGCACATCAGGGTGTCAGATCGACTATAGAGCTAGCCAGGCAAGATCTCAGGACCAGATAAAATCCCCTTTATCAAGTGAGATAGAAGAAGAAGCCCCCAAGAAGTTCATAATGCCCCGGTTCAAGATCTAAGATGGAAAGACTGATCCTATCGACCATGTTAGGCAGTACAGGCAGGTCATGACTCTTTGGAACCACAAAGACACATTGATGTGCCGGATATTTTCAACGAGCTTACACGAAGTGTCTCAAAAGTGGTTTGAAAAACTCCCTCATACATCCATCAAGAACTTCGAGTCCCTGGCAGAGCTCTTCACAGCTCGCTTTATTACCAGCATCTCCCACCCAAAGAGGATGGATGTTTTGTTGACTATAAAGAAAAAGCCGCAGGAGAGTCTCAAAGACTACACAAAGAGGTATTAGGAACTGTTCAACGAGGTCAAGGACTGCTCAAAGAAGGTCTTCGTCACATCCTTTCAGATTGGCTTACCCAGTTCTTGCCTCTTGCACCAGTCCCTCACTAAAAAGGAGGCCACGACCATTGACGACTTAATGGATCGTATTAAAAAATAAGCCATAGTTGAAGATGTGAACCATCTCAGTGCAGGGGAAAATGGTCGTGCCAAGTTCGCCAAAAAGGGTAGCGATAAAATTGAGAATCAAAAGAAAGGAAGTAAGAATGGGGGCAAGAGCGTCCCTAAGAATGGGAACAAGAGTGATGCCTCAAAATCATTTCAAGAAGTAAACACAGTTTTTGAAGAATTGATCTACAAGATTTTATCAAAGATCAAGGACGAACCGTTCATTAAGTGGCCTAGGAAGATGGGTAGAGACCCTTCAAAGAGTAACAACGCATTGAGATGTGTTTTTCACAAAGGGGGCGGGTATAAAACCGAGCACTACAAAGCCCTCAAGTCTCACCTTGAAGAATTAGCCCAAACTGGGCACTTGAGCAAATTTATGGAAAAGAAGGCAGAGAAGGTAGCTGCCAATGGAGATCAAAGAACTGACGGAGTGCTAGAGGAAGATGTGGACATGAGTTTGCAGTAATTCATAGGGCATCCGACCTCAAATAGATTCAAGGAAATACAGCTCAGATGGAAGTCAAAAATCTTACAGCAGTAATGTACGCTTTTCAAATCCATCCAGCCAAAACACAAGCAGGAAAGCGTCGACGAGCAGAGGATGTCGATTACAGCAAGCACATCATGTTTATATATGAAGATCTAATGGGAGTAAGAACCATACATCATGATGAATTGATCATTACACTAAGGATAGCTAACTATGATGTCGACATGTTGATCATCGACCAAGGTAGTTCATCCGAAGTAATGTACCTCGACATGTTTAGGAAGTTGAAATTAAGTATCTCCAACCTAAAGGAAGCCATCGTTCCTCTAGTTAGTTTCGCTGGAAAAGTTACCATCCCCTTGGAAAATATTGTCTTGCCATAAGGGCAGGAAACATCTTAAAAATGATCGAATTTCTCGTGGTCGATATTGATTCCCCCTACCAAGAGATCCTCGGCAGAGGATGGATGCACGAGATAAAGGCCTTCCACTCTACCTACCATCAGAGTCTCAAATGTGTTACTGAGCGATGAGTGGTGGAGATCCACGGAGACCATGCGATGGAGAGGAAATTATTTATAGCAGCCATCCGTCCCAAGCCAGAGAAGAAAGTTGAGAAAGTTATAAGCAAGGATGAAGAGCATGAGAGGCTAATGCCATACAAATAGCAACTAAGATATGAAAGACTAGGAGTGGAGGAGACCAGGATCCTCCACTCTGAAAGAGTCATCAAGGACCTGGAGGAAGTCATAGCTAATAGCCTTTCAAGTGAAAGAAATTTCTTGATTGGAACCTCACTCACCGACCACGAAAAGAGGGAATTGGTCACCCTACTCCGAGGTAAACTAGATGTATTTGCATGGGAGCCTTACGAGCTACTCGAGATTGATCTGAGCATCACATATCATCAACTGTACGTCGATCCAGCATTCAAGCCAATTACACAGAAAGTTCGTTGTACTGCTCCGAAAAAGGCCAAGGCAGTGGACAAAGAAATTGAAAAACTACTGGACGTAGGATCCATACGGGAAGTACAGTTCCATAAATGGCTATCCAACCCAGTGGTTGTCCCTAATATCAACAAAAAGTGGAGATTCTACATCGATTTCACTGACCTTAATAAGGCATGCCCTAAAGACAACTTCCCACTCCCAAAGATTGACCAGCTGGTGGACGCCACTGCAACACACAAAAGGATAAGCTTGTTAGACGCATACTATGGGTATCACCATATCCCTTTATATGAGCCGGATCAAGATAAAAAAAGATTTATAAGCATAGTTGGGTTATATTGCTACGAGGTTATACCCTTTGGGCTAAAAAATGCAGGAGCAACCTACCAGCGATTCGTCACAAAGATGTTTAGAGACCAAATGGGAAGCACTATGGAAGTATACATCGATGATATGCTGGTCAAGAGCAAGATCAATGAAGACCACCTCTCTGACCTATCAAGAACCTTCAAAATCCTCAGGAAGTACTGAATGAAGCTCAATATAAGTAAGTGCTCCTTCGGTGTCCAGTCAGGAAAATTCCTTGGGTACTTGGTCAGCAAGAGAGCTATCGAGGACAACCCAGACCAAATTGACTCCATCAAAAGGGTGAAGCCCCCGATACAATAAGAGATGTTCAGAAGCTCATGGGGATGCTCGCCGCCCTAAATCGGTTCATCTCAAAGTCATTTTAAAGGTGACAACCGTTCTTCTAGTTGTTAAAGAAAAGTAAAGTTGTGGAGCGGAATGAGGATTGCTTGAGGGCGTTAGAGGGGATCAAAGATTACCTCAATACACCACCCTTGCTCATAATCCCTCAAGAGAATGAGTCTCTATACCTATACCTCGCAGTATCCAGTCATGCTATAAGTTCTACACTGGTATGCAAAAAAATGGGGGTCCAACACCCAGTCTATTACATGAGAAAGACTCTCTTGAACGTCGAACAACATTACCTGCCACTAGAAAAACTCACCTTTGCTCTAGTGCTAGCCTCAAGGAAATTGAAAAATTACTTGGAAGCCCACTACATCATCATACTGATATCACACCCTCTTAAAGTAGTCCTAGGAAAAGCAGACCTGTCAGAAAGACTATCAAAGTGGTCGGTCGAGCTTGGGAGATTTGACATTCAGTTCCATCCAAGGAATGCCATCAAAGGGCAGGTACTCACTGGATTCAATGTAGAGTTAAGAGGATGGCAGCCAAGGAATCGGGCTTGGATTTGAAGCCTCCAACAACGAAGCAGAATATGAAGCACTGATTGCAGGCCTTCAAAACGCACGAGCGCTTGAAGCAAAGTAACTCCAAGTGTTCGGCGACTCACAGTTGTTCTCCAACCAGATGAGTGGTGATTTCAACGCTAGAGATGAGAGGATGGCAGCCTACCTCGCCATAACAACAAAAATTGATGGACAACTTTGAACAAGTCAGCGTCTAACAGTTTCTTAGAGGATAGAACAACCATGCTGACGCCCTAGCAGCCTTAAGCTTAGTGATCAATTCTGACTTGAAAAGAATAATTCCGATTGACTTCCTCCCCCAGCCAAGTATCAACCAGATCGATGAGTTATCAAACGTGGGTCATGTACTCCAGATTGAGATAGCCCCCAGTTGGATGGACACCTTAAGGGATTATTTGAAGGATGGTGCTTTACCAGACGATAAGAAGACCGCTCATTAAATAAGAGTCAAAGATTCCCGCTTTCACTTATCTTCTGAGGGTAAGTTGTACAAGAGATCTTTCATTGGTCCTTACCTCCAATGCGTTCATCCGAAGAACGTTGGGAAAGTTCTGCACGAACTCCATGAGGTAATTTGTGGGAGTCATATTGGAGGCAGGTTACTAGCTTTTCGAGCAATGAAAAAAGTCTACTGGTGGCTGTACATGCAGAAAGATGCAGGAATATATGCTCATAAATGAAAAAAGTGTCAACTTCATGTACCTATGGTTCACCAGCCCGCAAGTGACCTGAAGTCACTTACTAGCCCATGGCCTTTCGCTTAATGGGGTATAGACATCGTGGTCCCTCTACCTACCGCAATGGGTAATCGCAAATATTTGTTGGTCGCAACAGACTACTTCACTAAATGGATAGAGGCGGAGCCACTGGAAAACATTAGATACGCTGACATGATAAGATTCATATGGAGGAACATTGTCACTTGGTTTCGGATCCCCAAAAACATCATCACTGATAATGGAACCCAATTTGAAAGTGGCCTCTTTTAGGGTTTCTACAGCGACCACAGTATCAGGAACTACTTTAACTCTGTGGCATATCCTCAGAGCAACGGACAGGCTGAAGCTTCCAATAAAATAGTGATTGATGGATTAAAGAAGTGATTGGAGCGAGATAAGGTTCATGGGTAAACAAACTACCCCACATCCTATGGGCTTACTGTACTACCCCACGACGAGCAACTAGAGAAACACCATTTGCACTGATGTTTGAGATGGAGATAATTATCCCTATGGATGCTGGCCTCCATACCATAAGGTCTACCGTAGTCGACCAAGGCTAGAACGATACAGCATTGCTCGCTGAACTTAACCCAGCATAAGAATGAAGAGAGTTGGCTCTAGTGTAATTAGCATCTTATCAGCAACAGCTAGTAAGGAACTACAACAAGAAGGTCAATCCAAGAGCATTCTAGGTTGGGAACTACGTCATGAGGAAAGTTCTTGGCAGCGCTGTAAAACCATCGGATGGCAAGCTAGGAACAAACTGGGAGGGGGTTATTCAAGGTGATAAGAGATGACCTATAAGGAGCCTATCACTTAGAAACGCTTGAGGGCAGGGAGATACCTAGAGCTTGGAATGAAGCCAATTTGAAGAAATTCTACTACTAGTTTTTCTCTTTTTAAACTCAATGTTGAAATTTTTAATTTATTTCTGATTAATAAAGATTTGTTTAGTAGTGGCATTCTATGAAGTGTTGATTTTTCTCAACTAAATTGTAATTCACACATCTTTTCTAAGTTACAGGCTCCCCTCTTAACATACAAAACTAAGGTCACGAGATACGTATTAAAGCAGAGTCCATATGCAATGACCCTTCTCAAGCATTCGTCAGCAAACACGAATGACCTCCTAGCTTTCCCGTGGCAATATATGAATCCCTACAGGGGACCCTTAGGCAATATGGCCAACCCAGGTTGGTCGCCAACTTTGTTTGGCTAAAAAATCTTGCTCGGATAGAATATCCAATACCAGGTATATCATCGCCATTGCCTCACTTAGTCCTAAGGAAGTGTGACGACACAACCTAAAAGCTAAAGTAAGGCAGAATGGTACACTAAAAGCATATTGGATTGGGAGGATACTGACTCAACAAACCAACTCTGCTTAAATCAAGTCTAGTCGGCGGGAAGAGCCCAAGATAGTTGAACAAGAAATCAATGGAGTAAAAAAAATACGCAACATATGTTTAGTCAGCAAATCGCCCAAACATAACTATTTTATTACATCATTACATATAAAAAGAGTTACATATGCTGAGTAAGTTAAATCCTAATGAGAACTAGGTCGCTGAGCAAGACAGTCAGCCACTCATGCTCTTCGGCCATCATCTGCGTGAGGAGCTAATTCCTCCTCGACTTCGTTTGAATTTGTCTCCATGAGCTGCCTTGGGATTTCATCTATGGAAACCCATCGGTCATCCCTTCTGAATAGGTTCATCATCAAAGTTGAGGGGGAGATCACATGTCGATACCAGAGGACAGAGTTCCTATGGACCTGTAACTCCTTAAGAGCACTCAACCACCCTCTTATGAAAGACAACTCTTCAACCTCCCTCGACTTCATTAGATCATCGGTCCAACCCTGGTCATAACCATCATCCCACACCTGCCGAGGACCTTTTTTGAATAGGTGCCTCAGTGAGGTAACATTTCTTTGTAGACCGGCAGCTATCAGGTACGCCCTGCGAACGTCACCCCGAAGCTCAATAATCTCCCTAGCTGAGCCACCATCATCAGTGATAAGCACCCAAAAGTGTACATTTTATACCCCGAATAGACATATTTTAGTTGCTAATTCTAGACAATTTAGGTCTTATGCACGTAAATGTTCAATGTGTGGGCTTGATTGTAGTTGTGGTGTCAAAATCATTATTTCGAGGCAATTTACAGTTCAAATGGAGCTAATTCCCCATTCTCGTAACCTTACCGGAGCCTAAACCCACCCCGAAGCCCGTGTGTGTTTAGTTTGTGCCCTTTTTATATTTTTATATTTTTAGTTAGAGTCATTTTATTTTTAGGTTTTATTTTAGATTAATTTTGAATTTTTAGGTTTTATTTACTATTTTTCTATTTTATTTTTATTAGAATATTTTTATTTTATCTTTATTTTTATTAGTTATTAGTTTTATTTTATTAGAATTAGTTTTTTTTAGGATTTCATTTATTTTTATTTTTATTAGATTTTACATTTTCTTTTTGGGATTTTAGTTTTAGTTTTAATAGATTTTTATTTTTTTATTTCTTTTTAGTTTCATTTTTAATTGAGTCTTTATTTTATTTTTAGAGTAGGATTTTTATTTTTAAATTTTAAGTTTTATTCGTTTTATTTTTGTTAGTGTTATTTGTTTTTAAGAGTCCAAATTAAACACACACACACACTTATCCTATATCACACACACTTATCCTAAACATACTCACACATAAATACCATTTCCACACTATCCTACACAATAATCGACACTCGCCCTCACTCTTATCCCATACACCACCTAACCTACACCCAAATAAAATAACTAACCCCTCACCCACACCTCACTTTCCTACACCCTCACCGCACACAATAACCCCCCACTTCATCTTCATCCTAACACCCTCTCCCCTCTCTCTTCCACCATTAACAAACCAAATACACCAAACACAACACACAACACCTTCCATCATTATCACAACCCAAGACAACCAGCAAATCGGACCCTTACCCGTGCCCAATCACCGGAGAACCACCTGTTCCCGATCGCAAGCGTTGGCGACCTCTACATCTAACCCGAGTCGAACCTACCAGCCCGGCACCTATACCTCGATCCTAAGTCAGCAGACCAAACCCCTGTGCAACCTCAACCCGCCTGTTCCGGCCTTAACTCAAAACCCTAGCTCCAACCCCATTCACCCATGTCCCGCCATCAACCCGAGCTAACCCAATCCAACCCCAAATCCTATCAACCCAAACCAAAATCATGAGCTTCTAAATGTCCCAAGTCAAATTATAAAACAAAGTCCCAAGTCAAAATAAACCCAGATGTGTTAAACCCATTTACCCCCTTTTTCCCAAACTACCCCCAACTAACTTAATTCCCCATTTCCAAAAATAACCCTCACACCTCTCATCCCCATAATCAGATTTTTATTCCCTCACACTCTAATTACCTCACACAATCCATGATACACCCAAACCACATACACACCCAAGTATATTTTCCAATTTAACCCCTTAACTCCACGGGCATATAAAAGAAGACCTAAAGGCTAGAGATAGAGGATTCTAAAGAGGCTTTTGTAGAGAGAATTTTAGAGAGAGTTAGAGTAGAAAATAAATGAGGGAAATATTTTGTAAATAGTTTTTATTTTTATTTTTAGAGATTTGTGAGGATAAATTGTGAGTAATTCAATTGAGTATTATATTGAATTGATTATTGTTGGATGCTCATATTAGATTGATGGTGCTTGATTTCAAAGAAATTAGAGTTCAATTTCACTTCAAGAAATTGGGTTTGATTGTTCTCTTATCTTCTACTTTATTTTATTAGCCTTAGATTATTTGTTCATAATATTTAATATCATGTTGGGATAAATCCCCTTTCAGGGGTTGGGGGGGGGGGGGGGGGGGGAGGGGGGGGGGACCCTTATTTGATGTTATTTTAATTTAATTAGTTTGAGTATTTGAAAATTTCCTTTGAATATTAATTTTGATCCCTCACCCTTAAATTTACACCTCGAGAGTGGGTAAATGATTTTCGAGAGAAAATCGAAATTCGAAGTTGTAATACCCATTTTAGATTCGAACTAGAGATAGAGATTTCTTAAGTGTGGTATTATTACTTAAATTTTGACTCTAAATTTATTTTCTAATATTTACATAAATTTTAATGGATCGATCCTAGCGGGTGATTAATTAAAAGGAGTGTAGGTCTATTTTCTAAAGTTGTGGGGGGTTAAACTTAATTTTCTAAAAGGTTACGATTAAAATTACATTTGCAACGAGAGTTGATTTGTAATTTTGATATTAATTTGGGAAAATTCAAATAATTAAATTAATTAGTTTGAATAGCTAAAATTTGTGGTGTAGTCCCACTCCTTGATTGTTCTCACATTATTTACCTCACTTGACCTCTTATTTTAGTGTTAGACTTTATTATTCATTTTTTTGTCGCTTTTTAGTTTGTCATTTAATATTTGATTTTTGTTTAATTTTAGTTTCACTTCATCTCACCCAAATTATTTTAATATTGAAAAAGCTAAAAAAAAAATAGAAAAAGAAAATAAAAGTGAATTACAATTGAATTTGTCTCTAGATTTACCCCCTTGATGTGGATTGACACCCTTACTTACCGCTCTATACTTGATTTTGTTATATTTTTGTAGGTAAATGAGGTTTTGATTAGAGGAGTTTTTCAAGCAACGACGATGAAAAATATACCGAAAAGTTCTCTTTATCAAATGGCGTCGTTGCCATTCTTGGGATCGTGAAGCACTTGGAGCGGATTTCATTTTGTAGTTCATTTATTTCCTATATTTTGTTGCATTTTAGTACCATTTTTCTTTATTTGAGAAGGCTTTGTATTAGGTTTATTTTATCATTACTTGTATTGCGGTGCATAGAGACACCTTTATTTTATTTTTCAATTTAAAAATTATAATAATCGAAGACAAGAGTGATAGGGAAACCGAACACGATAGAGAGAGGGAGTCCAAAGCGAGGAAAATAAACCTCTCTACCTTGGGTCGGTAGGATTCCCGGGGCCGACTGAGATAGGCGTAATCTCCCCCCGGTCGACTTAACATTTTCGGCACCCCACGGCCTAAAAATCGTGGGAGGTACATCTCTTGAACACTCGCGCCGCTCCTGTTAGCGAGTCAATTCTTGTGTGTGATTACGTTCTCTTGTTTGATTTTGTTCTCGCATTTATTTTTGAATGGTGTGATGAATTAAATTGCTAAGACCTACACCCGATCACTCACGAGAAGGGATTTCATCACCCGACTCACTCGCTTACCACTTGTGTGCTACCCTAGCCATCATTAAATTTAAAATCACTCAACTAGGTAACCCAATAGGAGAATATTTTTGCAAAGGCGATCACTCAAATAATTCTCTGATTTTTTATCGCCCGCGGACTTAATTAAAATTTGACTACCCTTTCACTAAATCTAAAGAAAAAAATTGGCTATGTGCTAGTTAGGAATTCTTCTTCACGTATGTGTGTCCAATTTAATTTTTCGGTAGTCGAATTTTAGTTAGTTCGTCCATTCAAAGAGTCCACCTATTTTTCCCCCTATTTTCTTCCTTTATTTTTAAAAAAAAAAACGAGCCCAAAAATATTTTCTTTCATTTTTATAAAAAAATCCAAACATATTTTCTTTCTTTCATTATTAGAAAAATCCAAAAATATTTTCTTTCCTTTTGAAAAAATTTAAAAAAGTCCAAAAAATATTTCTTTCCACATGGCCGAAGAGCGTCATTTACAGGACTACTTTGGTCATTTCTCATTGACACACGACACGTGTGAGAGTGATCCCGAGCCGTATCTTTATGATATTTTTAGTCGTTTCACCTCTCTCACGAGTACCGTAGATACACTTGACCCGTCCATGCACTCACCTCATTTTCTATCGCCCTCAATGTCAAGTGTCGACGTGTCTCTTAGTTTGTTGTGCACCCATTATTATTATGCCGATCACATGTCCCATAAGTGCCCTTACATTCCATATCCATATGAACCCACCGTGGAACATGTGTATCCATATGACACTGTATCGGAATCCACCTCGTCCTACTATCCCGATATATCAAATCTCAAGCTGTGTGAGTACCCTAGTTATTCGTGGAGGCCTAATCACCCTTTCACGCAATACGAATCCCAGCCTGATGTTGTGGATCCTCACACGTTCCAACAATCATCATGGCAACCTTGTGCATCCGTTCACAATCAGTTCCCTCACTACGTACCCCATGATTATCAACCAATTGTCCATCACGAAGGTGATCCTTTCGTGTATGATGAACTTGGCCCCACTCCACACACTTCATTTGAGTATTCTCCGTATAGTCATGTCCATAGCAAGTTGTGTCCACCTCAACTACCACCACCACCCATCACTCCACTATCATCATCCACCTCCGCTCTCAAAAGCCTCTTGCAAAAGTTCATACTTGAGCAAGAGCACGCCACTCAACTTCAAAATCAAGCTCTCCAAAGGCTTGAACAATGCCTAAATGAATTTGAGTGTGCGAGAGAGTCAGACATCCCCATGGATCCAACCATTGTTTCACTCGAGTGTGATGATGATGTGTCTTCTTGTGACATGGATTTTGAGTGTGACCAACCCTCCCACTCCGATAATCTCGACGTTGAGACCATTCCATGGTTCGGGCCTCAAGTTGACAATTGTGTTGACTTACCTTTCATTAGTGAGCCTGATCTGATCCCGTTATATCCAAATGAACCCACACTTGAGGTTCACACTCCCTTTCCCTCCGTATTCAAAAATACACCCGAGCTTTAACTTATGCCCCAATTGCATATGTCTCTCACATGCCCATATCTTTTAGGTTCGCTCCGGCTACGAGTGCTCACCATTTTCCTGAGATAGAATCCGTGATAGTTTCTAACTCTCCGGATATGGATCCTGTTCCACCATGCATGGCTCCCTTTGAGCCTTATATTTCTATTAGTTCCTCTATCTTAGATCTTGGTGCCTCGTCTCAACCACCTCCACCATTTATCCCACCTGATACACTATTTATCCCACCTGATACACCATTTATCCCACCTGACCCACCCATTGTCCCTTTCACCCCACCACCTGGTTTGGATCTTGAATTTATACATTTTCTGTTTCCCTAAACATTTTTAGATCCTCACCTAAAACCATCCTCCACCTTTCACGAGCGTATTCTACTCTCCACCGTGACACCGAGCTTGTTGCCCCATGCCCGCCACTCTCTTGTGGTGTTGATTTTTTCCCTAGACAGCTCCCTGGCATGTCACGACGTGACCATTATCATCGCCCATTCATAGAACGGTCGTGTCATTTCTATGAGCCCCACCCCATCACTATTTCCACACCATTTCGTCTCCCTCACCAACTTGAGCACCATGCTTATATGGCCCTAGTTGCCCTCACTTTTAAGCTCAACAAGGCCCGAGACCGATACATATTCACCCTTACCCTAATCCCCACCCACCCATGGTCCACCGATGCTTTGCATCGTGTGATGCACTTTGTTATACAAGTGCATTGACCATTTTAGCCTCTATCCAACAAGACTGACGCTTCAGTCTTGTTTGGGGATGATTATCATCACCCGATTTTTCTGCCGCCCTGCTCTTTCATAGATCTTATCTTTAGGGTGAGATTCCCTTCGGTCTGGCTAAAGACATTAAAATTAGTGCTACCGGGAGGCAGCCCGCGTTTCTTGTATGAGTCTCATCATGTTTGGGGGTGGTGTGTCACACCACCCAATGCTTTACTATGTTATAGATTTGTACACATCTTTTTTTCTTATCACTTATTCAGGTCTATTATTGGCTACATCTGCCCATTTCATTAGCGGGTGATTCTGGTAATATCTTTCCTACCTTATGCTCTCAATTTTATAAATCATTTACTTACCATCAAGGACGATGTTCCTTTTTGTTTGGGGTTGGGGAATTTTATGAAAATCGTGCCTCTTTTGAATTTTTTTTTATTTTTAAACCTGATTTTTAAAAAATTTGCGCAGTTTCTTTCATCTCATTCAATGACGCGAATTTTCTAGCATCCATCTTTTTATGTCTAGGAATCAATCTAGAGAATTTATCTTTTTCTAAATAGCTTATGTAATACGTAACAAGGCATTTTGCACTATGAATTTCTAGACTCAACTACATTTACGCACTTATCACGTTACCATAGTTTAGAGTTGAGGAGTATTAAAATTCTGATGAGAACCTTAAGGATCACTAGTTGAGACTTTGGCTTGTGAGATTCGTGCCTTTCAGACTTTCAGAGAGTTTTACGCAATCTCCGAGTCACAAGTTGATTCAACCTCCTTTGGGTCCGCACTTAATCGTTGTATGATCTCATTATTTTTCATTAAAATTTTGTCTTGATCACTGAGAACGACATCACTTTCGATTTGTAATAAACACGTGTCTTGAAATTTGTCTCGATCACTAGGTTTTCACCCATACACTTCACTCATTACACTCCCACGCTCTTCCATATGTTCACATATTTCCCCACACCATCCACCTATCATCTCCATAGCATCTTTCATTTTCAAATAAAAAAGTGTTCATTCCAAATGTAAAATGTCTTCAGTGATTGAGAGTAAAAAAAAAGGGGAAAATTGAAAAAAGAAAAAGAATAAAAATTGAGAATTTACAAAAAAGAAAAAGATAGTGTAGTTAGTTATTTTGAAATAAAGATATTTGTTCTTCAAGTATAGAACACTCTTCTATCGCATCCATCTTTTATCCATCACACATCCATCACTCATCATTCATCCATACATCACCATTCAACCTCATATCCCATCCTTCTCATTTCATTTCCCCCTCACCCATTATCATCCATGTTACCCTAGGTGTTCGGGAGAATGAAAGTCAACGTGGTGAATAACTCGACGTTCTCACTATAGTGATTAGCATCTCTTTCATGAGATTATTTTCTTTCTATATGTTCATTCTTTCTTATGTGTGTGTGAGACATTTGAACTTGATTTCATTTACTCACCTCCTCACACACAAGAGTGATACACTAACCCTAATCTCGAGAGTTCGTTTGAGAGAGATATATCCATGAGATTTTGAAGTTAAAGCGTTGATTCCAAAGAGGCAGTCTAGGAATTACTCTTGTGATACTCGACCCGTTTTGATTGATTCACACCACACACATTGAGTTCTAGTAAGAATGTGCCTTGTGTATTCACTTAGCTAAACTTTTTACGCTTTTAGCTTGTATTTATGAAAATATTTTTCTTGTGATGGATTGTGTGATCATTCTACGTCTAATAAGATATTGATTGCCTTTCAATAAATCTTTGTAAATAAGAATTTTTTGGGTATATTCCCTGCAAACCCTCATGAGACTCAACTCATCCTGTAGGGCAACCTATAGGTTTAAAAGCTTTTTGCACATGCTAAGTGCAATCGCAAGTGCCCGCGAAAGTGGTACACTTTTGGTTTTTATCTTTCTCTTTCTTTCTATCTTATTGCTCGAGGACCAACAACGCTCTATTTGGGGGTGGTGTGATAAGCACCTAAAAGTGTACATTTTATAACCCGAATAGACATATTTTAGTTGCTAATTCTCGACAATTTAGGTCTGATGCGCATAAATGTTCAATGTACAAGCTCGATTGCAGCTGCGGTGTCAAAAGAATTATTTCGAGGCAATTTGCAGTTCAAAAGGAGCTAATTCCCCATTCCCATAACCTCACCCAAGCCTAAACCGAGCCTAAACCTACCCTGAAGCCCGTGTGTGTTTAGTTTGTGCCCTTTTTATATTTTTTAGATTTTTAGTTAGAGTCGTTTTAATTTTAGGTTTTATTTTAGATTCATTTAGAATTTTTAGGTTTTATTTACTATTTTTCTATTTTATTTTTATTAGAATATTTTTATTTTTTCTTTATTTTATTAGTTATTAGTTTTATTTTATTAGAATTAGTTTTTTTAGGATTTCATTTATTTTTAGTTTTATTAGATTTTACATTTTCTTTTTAGGATTTTAGTTTTAGTTTTAATAGTTTTTTTTTTATTTCTTTTTAGTTTCATTTTTAATTGAGTCTTTATTTTATTTTTAGAGTAAGAATTTTATTTTTAGATATTTAGTTTTATTCGTTTTTTTTTTGTGTGTCATTTGTTTTTAAGGGTCCAAATTAAACACACACACTTATCTTACACCACACACACTTATCCTAAACCTACTCACACCCAAATACCATTTCCACACTATCCTACACAATAATCCACAGTCGCCCTCACTCTTATCCCATACACCTCACCTACACCCAAACAAAACAACTAATCCCTCACCCACACCTCACTTTCCTACACCCTCATCACACACAATAACCCCTACTTCATCTTCATCCTAACACCCTCTTTCCTCCCTCTTCCACCATTAACAAACCAAATACACCAAACACAACACACAACACCTTCCGTCATTATCACAACCCAAGACCAGCAGCAAACCGGACCCTAACCCGTGCCTAATCACCGGCGGACCACCTATTCCCGATCGCAAGCGCAGGTGACCTCCTGGTCCATCCCGCGGTGACCCTCCTGGTCCAACCCGCGACAGTCCCAAACTCAAAACCTGCCCCGTCGTCAGACCTCGATTTCTAACCCGAGTCCAACCTGCAATCCCGGCACCCATACGCAGATCCTAAGCCGGTGGAACAAACCCCTCTGCAACCTCAACCCGTCTACTCCGGCCTTAACTCAAAACCCACAGCTCTGAACCCGTTCACCCATGTCCCTCCATCAACCCGAGCTAACCCAATCCAACCCCAAAACCTTTCAACCCAAACCAAAATCGTGAGCTGCTAAATGTCCCAAGTCAAATTATAAAACAAAAGTCCCAAGTCAAAATAAACCCACATGTGTTAAAACCATTTACCCCCTTTTTCTCAAACTACGCAACTAACTTAATTCCCCTTTTCCAAAAATAAACCTCACACCTCTCATCCCCATAATCATATTTTTATTCCCTCACACTCTCATTACCTCACACAATTCATGACACACCCAAACCACATGCACAACCAAGTATACTTCCCAATTTAACCCCTTAGCTCCATGGGAATATAAAAGAAGACCTCAAGTCTAGAGATAGAGGATTCTAGAGAGGCTTTTGTTGAGAGAATTTTAGAGAGAGTTAGAGTTGAAAATAAATTAGGGAAATATTTTCTAAATAGTTTTTATTTTTATTTTTAGAGATTTGTGAGGATAAATTGTGAGTAATTCAATTGAGTATTATATTGAATTGATTATTGTTGGATGCTCATATTGGATGGATGGTGCTTGATTTCAAATAAATTAGAGTTCAATTTCACTTCAAGAAATTGGGTTTGATTGTTCTCTTTTCTTCTACTTTATTTTATTAGCCTTAGATTATTTGTTCATAATATTTAATATCATGTTAGGCTAAATCCCGTTTCATGGGGGGGGGGGGGGGGGGGCTTATTTTATGTAATTTTAATTTAATTAGTTTGAGTACTTGAAAATTCCCTTTTAATATTAATTTTGATCCCTTACCCTTAAATTTACGCCTCGAGAGAGGGTAATGATTTTCAAGAGAAAATCAAAATTCTAAGTTATAATACCCAGTTTAGATTCGAACTAGAGATAGGGGTTTCTTAAGTGTGGTATTATTCCTTCAATTTCAACTCTAAATTGATTTTCTAAGATTTACATAAATTTTAATCCTGAGAACGTATGTGCTTGCGTTCAACTGAGAAAATTATATATTAAACACCTTTTAAACCAAACAAACCCTAAGCATGCAATAGTATGTGATTGAATAAGATGATAATCTAAGCAAGAACATTCAAACACATGCTTGTGAGTAAAAATCCCCCAAAGGGGCAAAACCATTTATTTTCATTATAATATTGTAACAGTACAATTTCGGATTACAATGAAAATACAAGTGACTAAGAATTACCCTCAGGTGTCGGATTCTGTAGTCGGCGGCTAGATTTATCCCTTTCGAGTAGGGCTGCAATGGAGAAGAAGAACGGTCTTCTCCACAAGGGTGTGAACAGCAAGAGTGCGTTCCTGGGTTGCAAAGTGATTCACAAAGGATTGGAAATTTGTGTGAATAAAAAACCTAGAGTCTAGATGCTCAATAGGTGAAGACTTAGGGCTTTCTGTACTCTGAAAATCGTGTGTATAAGTCTTAGAAAACCACTTCACATAGTGGGATTAAATAAGAGGACTTGAGCCATAAAAATCTGACCACGATCTCAACACGATCTGTTTAAGATTATCCCAGGCGGACCAGTCCGGGTCTGAGGCGGATCGGTCCGATTGACCGGATCGGTTCTTTTATTGCAGGCGGATCGATCCGGTTGAGGCGGATCGGTTCTTTTATTTCAAGCTTCATCGGTTTGCATGCGGTCCGGGGTATACTGGCCATCAGCAAAACGGATCGGTTCAGTCTGAGGCGGACCGGTCCGGTTGACCGGATCAGTTTTTTTATTTCAGGCGGACCGGTCTGGTCTGTCAGACTTTGATTCCTCTTCTTCTTCTGATATTCAGATCCGTTGATGAATGTATGAAACTTGAATTTCTTCAACGGTGTAACGGCGTACGACATATAAATTATTAATGGACAAAAATGTCCTTACAAATCTCCCCCTACGTCTATGCCGATACATACATAAAAACAAACATCCGAATTATCAAAACAACGAAAAATGCCTATACAAATCTACCCTTCCATGAACCCAAAACTGGAAAGATACAATTGAATAAGACTACAACGTTTGCTCTTCAATTCTTCAGGAATCTCAACGCTTTTCTCATCAGGGTGTGCAATCCAATGATAATCCATGTAGTACCTACACACATGAGACAAAGCAAAATACCAAGTGACATATCGAGTTTGAAATGAGATAAACATATATACATACCAATTTATGAGCAAACTCAAACTTTCTCAAACTTTCAAAACTCCCCCATAATAAGATAATTCTTTCTCCCCCTTTTTATGATGTCCCCAAATAGACAAATGAGAGAAATAAATCAAATAAGCAAGTGCGGGGTGTCACTAGGATAAAATCACACCATGAATGAACACAAAGCAACCAAGACGATGATAGCGTAATGAAGTGGTGTGATCAAATTCGATAGGAAAATCAATGCATACAAACATGACATATGTGCACGATGAATATTGGATACTCCTAGCGAATGAACTCAAATGCGTCCTTTGGTGTAAAAGAATGACAATATAAGATATTGACTCAATCAAATCAACAAATCAAAGCTCAAAGTGATTTTCACACCAATAACGTCCAAAACGATTTTATGCTTTTTCAGGACTTTCAAGGAAGTGCAAACCCGTTTAAAGATTCTCCAACCAAACTCCCTCAGATATAATTTTGAATAGAGGCATTATAAATTCTCAAACTTTGGAGAATTGATGGTGAAACCTAAGTGGCCCATATTTGGCATGAATTGCTTTTTATTGCCTTTAAATTTTTTTCGGGCTCTTTTAACCTCTTTGGACCTCGGATATTAAAATTCCTCCATTTTTTAGGTCCTTTTTAACAGTGGCTTTTGCGCAAAGGATAGATGATTTCTTTTCGCAGCCCCTCCCCGTTATATAAACACACAGTCTCACCAAAACGGTTTTTACATGCATTCCAATCTTGTCAAGTTTTATCGCATATTGTACATTGTATAGACAGAATTGAGATGGAAACACTCAAGCCAATATGAGATAGACAAGTGCAATAATCAAATATAGCCGTGCATGTGTGCAATAAAGGATATAGGAGTCAAACATGTAGGAAGATATCACTAATTACATCTCAAAGACTCCATACTAAGTAAAGCACATGGATGAAATGATGTAGCGTCTCAAATCTCTATCAAACAGTCACATGGATATATGGAATGAAGTTGTGACTTGGCTATCTTAAATGCTCATCCAAAAAAGAAGCAAAAACAGAAATCTTTTTGGATTTTTCAAAAATTTTATCAAAATAAAATCTTTTTGTGCTTTTCTTAAAAATTTTCTTAAAGGAAAATCTTTTTGTATTTTTTCAAAAGAAATATAAACAGCAAAAAGAATAAATAAAAGTTGTACAACTAAGCAATGGTACATATAAAACAGACTAGCAATAGGAAGCATATGATATGAACATAAAGAAGCATCCTATTCTAGACAAAGACCAGCCCCTCAGTCAACTGTGCAAATTCCCAAAGACTTCCTAAGACTCTCAAATCTAAGGGCATCTAAAGGTTTCATGAAAATGTCGGCTAACTGACAGTCGGTGGGAACGAAACTCAGGGATACGACTTTCTCCTCAACTAGCTGTCGCATAAAGTGCTCACGTATCCTGATGTGCTTGGTGCGCGAATGCTGAACTGGATTGCGGGATATGTGTATCGCGCTCGTGTTGTCACAGGAAATGGTCATGGTGTCCTGTGAAATCCCATAATCCTCCAGCATTTGCTTCATCCACAAGAGTTGTGCGCAACAACTCCCGGCGGCTATGTACTCAGCCTCCGCAGTGGACAAAGAAATGGAATTTTGTTTCTTGCTCAGCCAAGAGATAAGAGCAGAACCAAAATAGAAACACCCACCAGAAGTGCTCCTACAACCATCTACATCCCCAGCCCAATCGGCATCCGAATAGACGGACAAACGGTCATCGGTATCAAAGGAATACCAAATCCGGTATGAGAGAGTCCCACTCACGTATTTAATAATACGTTTTAGAGCAAGTAAATGTGACTCTTTTGGGGACGCCTGATATCGTGCACAGACTCCAACACTAAAGGCGATGTCGGGACGACTGGCATTCAAGTAGAGAAGACTACCTATCATACTCCGATATAAGGTTTTCTCTATGTCCTTGCCTAAAGTGTCCTTACTAAGCTTGGTAGTGGTACTCATAGGTGTACGTGCATGCTTAGCGGAGTCTAAACCAAATTTCTTCACTAGGTCTCTAGCATACTTGGATTGGAAGATGAACATCCCATCCTCTAGCTGACGAACCTGGAGACCAAGGAAGAATGTAAGCTCACCAACCATGCTCATCTCAAACTCACTTTTCATCTCCTCCTCAAAGTGGTGAGCATGCTAGGAGCATGTGGATCCAAATACTATGTCGTCCACATAGACCTAGGCAACAAAAATAGCACCGTCATCTCTCCTGACGAACAACGTCATATCTACTCCCCCTCTCTTGAAGCCACGAGCTAAGAGATAGGAAGTAAGCCTCTCGTACCAAGCACGGGGTGCTTGCTTCAAACCATACAAGGCTTTCCTTAGATAGTAGACGTGCTGAGGGTCTTCAAACCCTTTTGGTTGTTCCACATAAACCTCCTCCTGTAGAATGCCATTCAGAAAGGCACTCTTGACATCCATCTGATATACCTTAAAGCGCAAGTGACATGCGATGGCGAGCAGAAGACGGACGGACTCAAGCCTCGCAACAGGAGCAAATGTCTCCCCAATGTCTACATCCTCTATCTGTGTGCAGCCTTGAGTGACCAACCTAGCCTTATTTCTGATTATGGTACCATTTTCATCCATTTTGTTCTTAAAAATCTACCGGGTACCTATCACATTAGTCTCACTAGGTCGGGAGACAAGTTCCCAGATATTATTCTTTTTAAACTGAAGCAACTCATCCTGCATAGTAGATATCCAATGTTCATCCTTGAGTTCTTCTTTATGATTCTTGGGCTTGACTTTGGACGTGTAGCAAAGATGGCTAACAACGTTCTCTAGCTGAGCACGAGTCTTGACCCCTAGAGTGGGATCACCAACAATGGCAGAAGGTTCATGACTCTTGCGAACCCAAGCAGGTGTGTCCCCTAGCGCAGGAGTAGGGTCCACAGAGTGTGAGAGAGGAACAGGTAAATCACTGTCAAAACAGTTCTCATCCTCACACTGAAGGTTAGGATCAATAACCGTCGGAGGTTCGTCATCTTGCACGGTGACGTTTATTGATTCCATAACCTTAGAGCTCTTCAGGTTAAACACCCGGTATGCTCTGCTATTCGATGAATATCCTAGAAATATTCCCTCATCGCTCCGGGAGTCAAACTTTCCTAATTGCTCTCTATCCCGTAGGATGTAGCATTTACTCCCCAAAACACGGAAATATGCCAGGTTGGGCTTCTTGCCAATCCACAACTCATAAGGAGTCTGTAGTGTGTGTGGACGCAAATAAACCCTATTCACCATGTGGCATGTAGTAGACACTGCCTCTGCCCAAAATCTCCTAGAAATTTTACGACCTAGAAGCATAGATCTAGCCATCTCTTGGATCGTTCTATTCTTTCTCTCAACAATACCATTTTGCTAAGGAGTTCTCACAGCAGAAAACTCATGTTTGATCCTGAGGCTATCACAGTAAAGGTCTACCTTTGCTTCTGTGAATTCAGTGCCATTGTCACTACGCATCCTATTAATAGTGACACCGTGTTGATTTTGCAGGACACAGCACTTGGTCGTTAAAAAATCTACAGCATCGGATTTCTCTCTCAGAAAACCTACAATGGAGTACCTGGAGAAATCATCTACCATCACGAGGACGTACCTCTTACCACCTAGACTCTCAGTACGAGTGGGACCCATAAGATCCATGTGAATCAACTCAAGAACACGAGAGGTGGTAATGGAGTGCAACTTCCTATGAGGACTACGAATTTGTTTTCCCAACTGACAGGGTCCACAAACGGTCAAAGTTAACTTTCCAAGAGATGGTAAGCCACGTACTAGGTCCTTTTTAGCTAAGCGATTGAGATCTCTAACGTCCACGTGACCTAGACGTTGATGCCACAGATCCATAGGAGTGATCGTGGCGCTGTTGCAGACAAGTGAGGACGTGGGCTCAGTCCCATAGCAATTATCCTCGGTCCTCACCCCTTGCATTAAAAGTTTACCGGTTTGATTATAGACTTTACACGCGTCCCGATCAAACTTTACTGCAAAGTCAGTGCCGCATAGCTGGCTAATGTTGAGAAGGTTTGCTTTCAAACCTTTGACGTACAAAACATTTTCTAGATTAGGAAATCCAGGTAACTCGACAGTACCACGTCCTATAATGCTAGACTTGCTCCCATCTCCAAAGGTGACTCTGCTATCCTGATAGTCCTCAAGAGTCGTAAAAAATGAGGCATCACCTGTCATGTGTCTGGAGCACCCACTATTAAATTACCACTGTGAGGTATTATGTTCTTTGAGAGCAACATGAACAACGAAGGCCTTTTTATCTTTATTAGGTACCCAAGCAGGGATGACCTTTTGTTTGCCTTTGTTGTTGTTGGTTTTAGCTGGAATGTGAGAGGCATTCACTACCGGCAAAGACATCCGTCGGAATTCTTCCATTAAACTCTGGGTCGTGGCAGCTAAGAACTCAACTCTCTCTCTCAGACTAGAAAACTCATCAGTATGACTTGGTGGAGCAGTAGTACGTCGTGTCCGACCCATGCTATAGCAAGACTCCCTAAGGTGGCCTTTTCTTTTGCAATAAGTACAAAAGAACACAGTCAAAGTCGGACCTTGGTTTGCTTTTCTTGGTTGAACTCTCCTTTGAGGTTTCTGATTGTGACCATAAGGAGTTGCAGTAAACTCAGGAACTGGTTCATGTGCAATTTGGGACGTGGAGGCACCATCATATCCAATTCCTTGCCGATCACCAAAACCTAAAGCGGGGTCGAGGAGCATCTTTCCCATCTTCCCATATCTGTCCTCGATTTGTACCTTGACTTCCGGTGCTTTCTCAAGATCATGAGTCAGCTGGGTAACAAGGGCTTCAAGTTTCTTCCGAGTCTCCATGGAGGAATGGAGCTGACTCGTAAGACTATCCACTTGTTTAGTCAAGTCCCCTTTCTCTTTCTTTAAAACACTCTCTCTCTCTCTAAACATAATCTCTTTCTTGACACAGGCAGATTCTCTCTCTCTCAGGGCGGTAACGGTGGAGGACTCTCTTTCTCTCGCCTTTCTTAAATCATCCTCTAAGCCGGTGATCTTAAGCACTAGCGCTTTGTTACGTTTTTTAGTTTTAAAAGACTCAGAATATAACTCAGCGTAGGCGCGTTGAATATCACTCTCGCTCTCACTTGAGTCATCCTCCCCCTCACTTACGTCGATCTCACTGTCGAGTTGTCCCTGTGAAGCATCATCTTCATCGTCGTGAAGATAACTAGGAGTGCTCACTTGACTGGCCATGAATACGGTGAAGTTACACTCATGCGGTGACTCATCTCCTGAATGCACCGTCTTGACCTCACTGTCGTCACTAAGGGTAGCATGAAGGATAACTTTTCCTTTTTCTCTATTCGGACGATTGGCACACTCAAAGGCTCTATGACCCCTACCATCGCACTCAAAACATCTCTCACTTTCTTTCTTAGGAGGATTTTTGGAGTCTTTTTCATTTTTCTTTTCAAACTTATTTTTCTCAAATTTCTTTTTATCTTTAAAATTGCCATTTTTCTTAAATTTGAGAATCCTCTTGAATTTTTTTTCAAAAAGAGCCAAATCATCTAGGTCAAAATCACACTCAAAATATGACGTCTCAGTCTCTCTCTTTCTAGACAACTCTACCCTTTTTCTAGCCGACCCCTCACTCCTTCTCTCTTGGGCTTTAAGTGCAATTCCCTTATCTTTAGATTTAGCAGTTTTAGGGAACATATCAATTTCATAAGTTTGCAAATCTCCTACAAGTTCTTCCAATTTTAGCGTATTTAAATTACCCATAGAATTTAGCACAATGACTTTAGGGATAAAACGCTTAGGTAAAGAACGAAGAATCTTTTTAACAACTCTATCATTAGGAATATGTTCACCAAGATTAAAGCTAGTATTCACAATGTCAGAAAGTCTAGCATAAAATTCATCAAAGCATTCAGATTCATGCATGGTGATGGTTTCAAATTGAGTTGTCAAATTTTGCAACTTAGATTCTTTCACAGCATTAGTTCCTTCATGGGTGAGTTGTAAAACATCCCATGCCTCTTTTGACGTAGTGCACGTCATTATGTGTTTGAACTCATCAGGTGTGACAGACCCAGAAATAGCACTTAGACCCTTAGAATTAAAAGATGACCATTTAAATTCTTCATCAGTCCAAGAAGTGTCAGGTTTCAAGTTGGTCACATTATCAACAGTCATGGAGGGAGGAGTCCACCCTCTTTCAACTAAAATCCAAACCCTTTCATCTATGGCTTTTAAAGCCGACCTCATTCGGGCTTTCCAATAAGCATAATTTGTCCCGTCAAAAACAGGCATTTTATTATATAACTTCTCCATTTGAACACGCACTTTTTTCAAAAATCAATTTTTTCAGAAAACTGATATCTTAGAAAAAAAATGTGGAAAATAGGAATACGCGATAGATTAGCGTAACCTGCTCTGATACCAATTTGAGAACGTATGTGCTTGCGTTCAACTGAGCAAATTATATATTAAACACCTTTTAACCCAAACAAACCCTAAACATGCAATAGTATGTGATTGAATAAGATGATAATCTAAGCAAGAACATTCAAACACATGCTTGTGAGGAAAAATCCCCCAAAGGGGCAAAACCATTTATTTTCATTATAATATTGTAACAGTACAATTTCGGATTACAATTAAAATACAAGTGACTAAGAATTACCCTCAGGTGTCGGATTCTGCAGTCGGTGGCTGGAACTATCCCTTTCCAGTAGGGCTGCAATGGATAAGAAGAACGGTCTTCTCCACAAGGGTGTGAACAGTAAAAGTGCATTCCTGGGTTGCAATGTGATTCACAAAAGGATTGGAAATTTGTGTGAATAAAAAACCTAGAGTCTAGATGCTCAATAGGTGAAGACTTAGGGCTTTCTGTACTCTGAAAATCGTGTGTATAAGTCTTAGAAAACCACTTCCCGTAGTGGGATTAAATAAGAGGACTTGAGCCATAAAAATCTGACCACGATCTGAACAAGATCTATTTAAGATTATCCCAGGCGGACCGGTCCGGGTCTGAGGCGGATCGGTCCGATTGACCGGATCGATTCTTTTATTGCAGGCGGATCGGTCCGGTTGAGGCGGATCGGTTCTTTTATTTCAGGCTTCATCGGTTTGCATGCGGTCCGGGGTATACTGGCCATCAGCAAAACGGACCGATCCGGTCTGAGGCGGACCGGTCCGATTGACCGGATCGGTTTTTTTATTTCAGGCAAACCGGTCCAATCTGTCAGACTTTGATTCCTCTTCTTCTTCTGATATTCAGATCCGTTGATGAATGTATGAAACTTGAATTTCTTCAACGGTGTAACGACGTACAAAATATAAATTGTTAATGGATAAAAATGTCCTTACAAATCGATCGATCCTAGTGGGTGATTAATTAAAGGAGTGTAGGTCTTTTTTCTAGAGTTGTGGGGGGTTAAACTTAATTTTCTAAAAGGTTACTATTAAAATTACATTTGCAATGAGATTTGATTTGTAATTTTGATATTAATTTGGGAAAATTCAAATAATTAAATTAATTAGGTAGAATAGCAAAAATTTGTGGTGTAGTCCCACTCCTTGATTGTTCTCACATTATTTACATCACTTGATCTCTTCTTTTAGTGCTAGACTTTATTATTCATTTTTTTATCACTTTTTAGTTTGTCATTTAATCTTTGATTTTAGTTTAATTTAAGTTTCATTTGATCTCACCCAAATTATTTATTGAAAAAGCTGAAACAAATAGAATAAGAAAAAATCCCAAAAAGAAAATAAAAGTGAATTACAATTGAATTTGTCTCTAGCTTTACCCCCTTGATGTGGATTGACATTCTTACTTACCGCTCTACACTTGAGTTTGTTATATTTTTGTAGGTAATTGAAATTTTGATTAGAGGAGATTTTCAAGCAACGACGACAAAAAATATACCGAAAAGTTCTCTTTATCAATCAGTACTAACCTGCAAACCAGTCGATGAAGAGGAAGCACGTAAAACTCGAGGGGCAATGCTCGGCGTATTCTCCCTAAGTCGTGATACTTCCCTCCTTAGAGCGTCATTCTCTTGTTGAAGTACCTCTCCAACTTGATTATCCTCGAAGGCATCCAAAAGCTTAGCCTTCAGAGCATCCACTTCTTCTTAAACAGAAGCCCCGACCTCCTCCATCTCCTGAAGCCTATCTTTCATCTTGGCAACTTTCTCTGACTGATCCTTATAGTCTTGATTCCTCGACCTAAGAGACTTTCAGATTCTTACAAAGGCATGGCAAACTCGATTGCTCACGTCAGGACCAAGAGTTTTCCCTAGTTGAGAGGTAGCAGGAATATATTCCTCAACATCGATGAGGTATAAACCATATAAGCATTAGAGAACAATTAAATCAGTACGCAAAAGGGAACAAATTTCATTTCATTAAAAGGAATCTCAAGTACATTAGGAAAAGAAATAAAGAACAAAAAAAAATACAAAGGTCCATAAGAAGACTAGATGGCGATGTCAATCTGTTCTGAGGAGGCCGATTGCCTCCCCTTATCCTCAGCAGCCCCAGGTGCACCTCCCTCATATGGACCAGCCACCATTCCCTGATCAAGGGGAGCATCAGCAGTAGTGGTCAGGATATATGGGACACTTTCATTGGCAGGAGAGGAAGGAACCTCATCCACAATAGGCTTGGGGCCAGGGTCATGCTCGTCAAAGATGGGGAATTAACATCCACCTCGGCAGTGAGCAAAGCTCTATCCCAACCCTTCTTGAAGTTAAGGCGGGAGATGTAGTCGATCTGAGCCTCAGCATCCTCATATGCTACGAGCCACCCAATATTGTATAAGCTCTACTTGAGGGTGGTAGCCTCAGATTCCTTCTTCTTTATCTTCTCGGAGAGCTCTTTGCTCTCCTCAACTACCGCCATATTTCTCATACAGACCAAGTCATAAGACTGCCTCAGCTCCTCGAGCTCCTTGGACGTTTCTTCTTTTGCCTTGTTATCTTTGGTCAAGGTAAGGTCGGAAGACTTCTGAGAAGTACTGGAAACTTTCAAACTCGCCTCCAGCTCAGTATTCTTCCTAGCCAGCTCATCGCGACTGCGATAGAGGACGGTGAAATCCGACATAAACTGCAGAGAAAAAGAAAACATTTAGCGAAGAAAACATTAGAAGAAGAACTACAGGAGTAAAGAAGTAAAAATACACTTACCAAGGCTAGCCCCTGACTTGCCTTCAGGGATAACTGGTCGGTCCCTATACTCGACGACCTATGGCGATCAGCTGGCAAGACTGCTCTCTCGAGCATCGTCGGAGCCAGCTGAGGGGAAAGGGTAACAGAAGCCCCCTCAGCCAGGGCAGACATGGTCACCAAAGACTACCCCATTTTGGTCCTCACCTCTTCTCTCCTCCTCTCTTCCTCTTCCTCTATCTCCTTCTTCTTCCTCTCTTCCTCTTTCTTTCTCTCTCTCTCTCTCTCTCTCTCTCTCTCTCTCACCAACGCCTCCTCTTTTTTCTTCATCTCCTACCCATGAGCAATAGTTTGGGATCTAGTGGCAGTTTCCCCACTCCCAGACTTCTGATTCTTCAACATGCGAGCAAGAGACACATTGTCTTCATCATCAT